>JAGDQO010000428.1:0-600000 GCA_018342035.1 Solanum appendiculatum
TATGTATATACATATATATATATGTAGACATATACATACATAAATATATACATATACATATATATATGTATATATATATATATATATACATATATATATGTATATGTATATATGTATATACATATACATATGTATATGTATATATATATATACATATACATATGTATATGCATATACATATATATATATACATATATATATATGTATATGTACATATGCATATATATATATGTATATGTACATGCATATATATATATGTATATGTATATGTATATATATATGTATATGTATATATATATACATATATATACTAAATTTTCAACTTTTTTATTTAATATTTTTATTTCTTCTTCTAAATCAATTTTCTTATTTTTTAATCCTATTTCTAGAGATCTTTCTATAGGTCTATTACTTTCTTCTTTATTTATTTTCTCATTTATAAGTTTTTCTATACATGGAATACATCCTTCTATATAACATTTACTACATTTTGCTCTTCTGTTTCTTCCGGGATACCAATGACATATGAAACACTGGTTACTATCTAATCCCTTTCCTTGTTCAAAATTATGTTCACAATCTTTTAGAATATTTACCATTTCATGATTTTCTGTATAATCAATTTTTAAGTCTTCTAATTGATTTTCTAATCCTATTGTATTTATAAATTCTTCTCCTTCTGAATCTGATGAATTTATTTTTTGTTCTTCTTTTATTTCCATACTTACTATAGAATATATACTTTCGTTGTCTGACATATACTCATCTACATTAATTAAGGTTTCCTGAAAGTCTTCAATTAACTGAGCATTTCTAGTTCTACTATTATTCCTTTTTGGACAAGTATTAGCTAAATGTTCTTGACTTCCACATGTAAAACATTCTAATTTATTTTTATAATTTCTGTTTGTATTATATTTTCTTACATGCCTATATTTATCTAAATAAGGTTTTTTAGCCATTGATTTTCTCAAGTAATAAGGGGGGTACTATATTTTTCAATAAAATAAAATAATGGGGGAGTTTTAATAGAAAGTTGGAGTTTTTAAACACAGTTGTAAATATAAAGTTGTAAATCCTACTAAGTACTCTCTCTTTCTTAATTCCGTTAATATATAAATAGTTTTTTCTATTAAGTCTAAGTAACTTCTCCCAATTTTTTTTTTTTTTTTTATTTTTATTTTTTTTTTTATTTTATAATTCTTTAACTTTATTTCACTTCTTCCTTACAGCTTATTTTAAATAGTTATCTTCTTTAACCACACCCCGGATAACAATGTCCTAACAGCATCCTAGCTTCAGCGGACATTCAACAATTCCTAGGACTTTACAGGTTAATCCATTGATACTATTTAAAACTGTTTGGAGAACCATATACTTTAAAGTTAAACAACTATAATTCTCATGAATATATGAACATTAGTTTTAATAAAAACATGAACAAACAATATATATCAAAATATTTTACATATAGGGAGATAAGTTACATAAACTTAATAAACATAAACTACTTACATATTTCTGGAGAAAGAGATTTCCCGTTCGGGAGTCCCTGAAGGAAGCTTTAAATACTTAAAAATTTATACAAACTTTCCAAACTAAACACTCTTTTTTTTTTTTTTTTTATGAACAAAACTTGAAGATTGTTGCTATTTTTTGGGAGGTTTTTATTTTTTCTCACTCTCTCCTCTTCTTGCTCTGTCTTCTTGTCTTCAATATACAAGGGTATTTATAGTAGTGGCCTTCGGATTTCAAATTTCAAATTAATAAGGAATTGATAGTAGCCTGCCGGGTGCGCTGTGGGGCCCCATCGTCACATGGCTATGTCGCTTCTTCTTATCTCTTTGACTTTAACATCATTTCAGCCATAATTATTTTCTTAATACGTCATTGCTTGCGTATGATTTCTTGTCTTCTCTGCAAATGCGTCATTGCCTGCGTATGATTTTTTGTCCATGTCTGTCTTTTTCAATTATTGTATCTAATCTTGTAATATCTACACTGTATCTAAATTGTGAAGGGCAATTGAGTCAAAACTCATTCCTGAATCATCATCTTCGTTAGGGTCTTGAGCAAATTGTTCCAAAGCAGGATTATATCCGCTTGTTTCAGAACTGTCTGATTCTGGTTTAGGATGTTCTATTATAATTTCTTTTGTTTTTTCTTTTAAAGCCTTATTTAAAGCTTTTTCTATCATATTTTCTAATTTTTTCTGCTTGTTTTTTGTAAATAAAATTCCTTTTTTCTTTACTAGAGTCTTTTCTTTTCTTGAAGATGTCTCTGCTTCTTGGGTTGAATCTATTGTAAAACTTGCTGGTAAAATTCTTCTGAGTTCACTTTTTGGCAAAGTGACAGCCATTAACGGATTTGATGTATCTTTACCAGTTACCGTTTGAACTGGATTAGCTGTATCTCTATCCGATACAGTGGATTTGTTTACATTCATTGGGGAATGTACACCCGTCTCATCCATTTTTGAAGGAGATGGAGAACTCTGATTGTTTCTATTGATCTGATATAGTTCTGCATATAAGGACTTTTCTCTTTCTTGGAGTATAACAATTTTCTTCATTAAAACATCTTTTTCTAATCTCAAACTCTCATTTTCTTTATTCAATCTTTTGAAACCCTCCGTCATAGACGAACAATGATCACAAAAAATTATTTTATTAGTGTCTTTTTGAATATTATATTGAGGAAGTTGAAAAGTAGTTTGTCTTAAACTTGGAGTAATAAAATAATTAGGTCCTAAGTTTCCTCTGGCATAATCTAAAGCTTCATTAAAATCGTTAAAACCTTTAAAAAGAGGTATTGGAAAATCTTTAATTACTGGTATTACTTCACTCCATAGTTGATAAATTCCTGGAGTATGACCTTGTATTACTACATAGAATTTAAACTTTTTGTCTGTATTCTTTTCTGTGAAATAAAAACTCAAAGCATTTAAAGTTGAAATAAAATATCCAACATCTCTTGGATTTTTATTATATGCAATCCATAAATTATCTATTAAACATTTTTGGGCTTTATCAACCCTTGTCTTAATATTTAATCTAAAACTCATATTGCTTTGCGGGTAGCAAATTAAATTATGAGGTCCAAAATCAAGTCTTTCAAAAACTTTATTTTCCATATGTGATAACGGTTTATAATGAATATTACCTAAAAGAGTCTTTAGATAATTGTCTGAAGATGAATCTTGTACTTTATCTTTGCCTTTTCCTGTCTGCATTCTGAAAACAGATTTATTTATTAATCATTCTACTCAAATGATCTGCTAAATTATTATTTATTCCTTTTATATGTTCTAGTTTTATATTGTATATAGAAGTTGCATCTAGAAAATTTAACCATCTTCTTTTACTACTTTTCTTTTGATTTATATTCTGATGAAACTTTACTATTGCTTCGCAGTCTGTTCTTACAAGTATTTCTGACTTATTTAAGATATAAAGTCTAAAACTATCTAATCCATATATGACCGCTAAAATTTCTAAATCTATACTACTAAGATTTCCTTTTTCTTTATACTTACCACTTTGATAAGCACAAATTCTTTCTTCTGATTTACTACTATATTTATTTGGTCTGGTCTTTAGTACAGCTCCCCATCCAGTTATACTTCCATCTGTTTCTAATATTAAAAAATCATTTTCTAATGGCAATACTAAATCTGGAATATTTTTAATCATTTCTTTTAATTTTTGTACTAATTTTATATCTTCAGAATTAAAGGTCTTTTGCCCTTTTGATCCTGTCTTAGAATATAGAGGTCCTGCTATTTTTCCTAAGTCCTTTATAAAATGTCTAGCATAATTTAAGATTCCTAAGAATTTTTGTAATTCTTTAGTTTTTTCTAATTTGTCTGGCATTTCTAAAATCTTTTTAGCTATATGGGGTTGAAGTTTAATTTTTCCTTCCCCTATAGTTACTCCTAAAAATTGTATATTATTTTTACATAACTCCATTTTCTTTTTACTTATGATTATTCCATTTTCTATAAATAATTTAAACACTTGCTGTAAGTGTCCTAAGTGTTCTATTCTATCTTTACTAAAAACTAATATATCATCTACATATACCAAAACAAAATTTTTATATTTTCCAAATATACTATCCATTTTTCTTTGAAAAATTGGGGGGGCAGTTTTTAACCCAAATGGCATTACTAACCATTCGAAATGTCCTTCTGGACAAGTAAAAGCTGTCCACTCAATGCTTTCTTCTTCCATTTTTATTTGCCAATAGCCTGACTTACAATCAAATTTACTAAAAATACAATTATTTTGTATTCTATTTATTAGTTCTGTTTTATCTGGTAATTTATAACCATCCATTCTTGTATTATCATTTAATCTTTTATAATTTATGACCATTCTAGCTTTTCCTCTTACTATCTCACTATGGTTTCTTACCATAAAAGCTGCAGATCTATGTTTTGATCTAGATCTCCTGATTACTCCTAATTGTAATAATTCTTTTATTTGTATTTCAAATTCTTTTAGATCTTCATTTGTTGATTCTATAGAAGCTGTTTTCACTATGTATTCTGGATTTATTATATCTAATTTACATTTTATTTTATTAGATTCCCAATGTTTTAAGGGTTTTTCTCCTATTATTTCTAATTCATCTAGGATCTGTATTATATTATCTAAATCCTTCTGATTCTTTATTACACCAATTGTTTTTATTCCTTTATTAAAATTATATAAATCAGTATTTATTTCTATTAAATTATATTCCTTTTCATTTTCTATAGTTATTATTTCTATTTCTTTATTTAATTTTTCACATTCTTCACAATCATTACAATTACAGTCTTCTTTTTTATTCTTGTTTTTAATATATCTATATTTATTTTGTACAGGTATTGTTACTACCTCTGTTTGAGTTATATTTTTGGATAACATTATTCCATCTCTTGTTATTAAACAACTGCCATTGTTGTGGAGTAGAAAATCTAATCCTAATATAAAATCTACTTTTATATTTAGATCTCTTACCCAAATTTTTTCTATTTTATAATCTGGTTTATAAAAATCTGTGCAACTGTTCTTAAAACTTATTGTTGCCTTATTTACATAATGTTTATAAGTATTATAAGACCCATCCATTTGCATGGATATTTGTGGTTTAGGTAATTCTTTAATCAAATTTTTTGGTATAATTTGACTATTCAAAATACTTTTTGTACATCCTGAATCTACTAATGCTAAAGTTTCTACTTCATAATCATCTATTCTTATTCTTGCTAAAATTTTTATTGTACTTATCTTTTTATCTTGATTACAAATTAAACCATTTGTAAAACTATTTAATAATTCTTCATCATGGTCTTGGTCTTCTTCTAAAATTTCATTTAACTGTTCTTTTCCCTTTTCTAATTTTTCTAATCTTTTTTCTAAATTTTCAACTTTTTTATTTAATATTTTTATTTCTTCTTCTAAATCAATTTTCTTATTTTTTAATCCTATTTCTAGAGATCTTTCTATAGGTCTATTATTTTCTTCTTTATTTATTTTCTCATTTATAAGTTTTTCTATACATGGAATACATCCTTCTATATAACATTTACTACATTTTGCTCTTCTGTTTCTTCCGGGATACCAATGACATATGAAACACTGGTTACTATCTAATCCCTTTCCTTGTTCAAAATTATGTTCACAATCTTTTAGAATATTTACCATTTCATGATTTTCTGTATAATCAATTTTTAAGTCTTCTAATTGATTTTCTAATCCTATTGTATTTATAAATTCTTCTCCTTCTGAATCTGATGAATTTATTTTTTGTTCTTCTTTTATTTCCATACTTACTATAGAATATATACTTTCGTTGTCTGACATATACTCATCTACATTAATTAAGGTTTCCTGGAAATCTTCAATTAACTGAGCATTTCTAGTTCTACTATTATTCCTTTTTGGACAAGTATTAGCTAAATGTTCTTGACTTCCACATGTAAAACATTCTAATTTATTTTTATAATTTCTGTTTGTATTATATTTTCTTACATGCCTATATTTATCTAAATAAGGTTTTTTAGCCATTGATTTTCTCAAGTAATATTTCCTTTTTGGATAATATTTATTTCCTTTATAATATTTATTCTTTTTATATCTCTTTTGTATAGGTTCTTTATCATAATTTTGAGTTGTATATATACTTTTACAGAAATTAGTTTCATTTTGTTTTAGCTGTTTTTGTATTTGTATATTTGTGCATTTTTCTTGCAATATTGTCATTATATGTTGAATTCTTTGTCCTATAGACCATTTTCCATCTGGGTTTTGTATAACTCCTTCTCTTTTGTACCACTTTTCTTCTATTTCTCTACCTAAAGCTCCTGGTAATTTATTAAATAATTTTTTACCTAAATTATTATCAAAAGCATTACCACTTATACTACAATAATAAAAGTATTCATTTAAGAATTCTTTTATACTAAACCAATTGCTTATACTTAATTGTTCTAGTTTAATAACAGCATTTCGTTGTAAAGTTATTAAACCACTATTAGGGTCTTCTCCTGTTATTAAGCTATGTATTTTATTTGTAAAATTATATGGATTTGGTCCCATATTAACCATTCCTTGAAATTCTTCAGGAAATTCTGTTTTGTATGCTTCCCAAAGTCCTTTAGTAGATTCTCCTAAAAAGGTCTCCATATATCTATACATTGTTTCTGCGTCATTATCTTGATTTGTTTGTATATAATCAGCTACTACTATACTTTTCCATACATCTATTACAGAATTCCATAATTGCGGATCATGTGCCGCTATATTTAATATTTTACCTTTGTTTCCTCCTTCTTGAAGTCTTATTGGTTCTTCAATAGGTTGTCTTTTTCCTCTTGGTTTTAAATTTTCAGTCTGTACATCTGGATTTACTCTATAAACTCTATATCTAGGCAAATTTCCAGTACTAGTTTGGACTGGTGGCATTGTACTTGTTTTTTGAAATGGGCTAGCACTACTAGAAGCGCTTTCCATTAATTCTTTTAAACTTATTTCACTTATAATTGATTCTTCTTCTTCTTTATCTTCTTCTTGTTTTCTATATCCATAATTGTCTTGTCTTAATCTACAATATTTAAAATGTTCTTTTACATCTTCAAATTTTATTTTTGCTTTATTACAACCTTTACATTTAAAATGTTTTTCTTTATTTAGTTTATTAATTTCTATCGATTTTTCTATAGCCTTATCGACTTCAAAATCTTCTTCTTCTATTATTTCTATATTCATTAATTCTTCTTCTACTTCTATATCTGTTTCTTCTTCATCTACTTCTTTTTGATTACTATAATTATAATCTGTAAATCTTATAGAAGTCTGTCCTTTACTATTAGTATACATCAAATGGTCGTTTGGTTTTAAAATTTCTTTTTTACTAAAATTTTCTAAATTCCATTCTAAACCTGCATATTCTTCTGAATTTATTTTTAAGGGTTGCATAACTTTAATTCCTTTGTCTCCCATTAATCCTACTACATCTTCTATTTTTAATTTAAACTTTGTATTACTATTTGTAGCTATTTTTCCTATAAATCCAACGCATAATAATAAATTATTTCCACCTGTCATTTCTTCATATCCTTTAGTTTGTATACCTATTTTTATATGATTTGCAAAGTCTTTTGAACTTACCATAAAGTCTGGACTACAATAGAATAATCCTCCATTATTAGTCATATCTACTTCTATTAACCCGATTATAGACTTTTTGATTTCAGTCCATCTATTATCATAAATGGTTATTAAAACTTTAGTTCCTAAATTTTTTCTAGTTAAGCCTTTTATTCCTATTACAATTAAACCCATATGCATTAAATTCATTTTTAAATTCTTTATTTGTTTTACAGACTCTTTGCTTATTAAATTTAAACTAGTATTTTCTTTTCCTATTACACTTAATTGTTCTTCTCTATAATGTCTATATAATTTTGCTTCTCCATCAAAGAAACCTGTATTATATAAAATCTTTGGATTTAATAATTTTAATTTATTTTGCTGGAAAATTTGTATTTGTTTATCTACATCTATTATCTCTTCTAACTGTTGACTACTACTTGCTTTATTTTTTGTTGATTCAAAATTTTTTGATAATATACCTCCTCTTAAGTTGTTTTGGTTAAAACTTGATCCTGGTCTATCTGTTGTTCTTCTTTTAAACGGAAAAAGTTCCATGGATCCTTTTTTATTATTATCTTTTTATCTTCTTTTGGGGTTATTTCTATTCTTTTTAATTGTTGTATTAAATCGTCTATATTATTATCTGTAAATGTTTGTTTTGATTCTACAATTTTTTCTTTTGCAAGTTTTTCTAATTTTTCGTTTATTTCTAAAAGTAAAAGAATTATTGTATTATTTTGTTTTATAATAGTTATATCTGATTTTCCTTGAGGTTTATGATCTGATAAGCCTTCTGGCGATGCGGTTATTTCTGCTGCTTTTCTTAATATTTCTTTATAAAACGGGTTGTTCATGAAAGTACAATATTTTTTACTATACTTAATTCCTCTTTTATTTCTGCTATTTCTTTTCTAAATATACTATTTTGTATTTCAGGAATTTTACTTTTTTCTTTAAAATCTTTAGGATTTAAATTTTGTATTTTCTTATCAATATCAGTCTCTAGTATTTTTAAATATTCTAGATTATGATCTAACTTTTCTAATATCTTATTTTGTTTTTCTTGTAGGTCTAAACAATATCCTATACTTTTTATAATTTTTTCTTGTTCCAGTTGTAAAGTTTCTCCTAGATTTATTATTAAATCTGTTAATCCGTTTAAATGTGATTCTGTACTATGTAATTGATGTTCTCCTGTATTAAAATTACATCTTATTAAAGATTCGTCTTTTAATCTTCTGTATTTTTTCTCTGGTGTTAACTTTAAATCTAAATACTCTAAATCTTTTAATTTAGCTATTTTTATTTTTATTTGTTATATTTTATTCTTAATTTTCTAATATATTTTGCTTCTAGTTTTGAAATTGTTTCTATAATTTTATTTAATTTAACTTTATCTTGTCTAGTTTTATTTAATTCTATGTATTCAGGATATAATGAGTCAATTTTATTTCTTAGTTTTTGTAATTTTGATATTTTATTACTTTTTACCATTAAATTTTTATTATATTTTTATCCTAAAGGAATCCAAATAGGTCTTTGTTTTTGTATTCTTATTCTGTTTCTAAGTTGATCTATTCTTCTTTCTAATCCTTGTATTTCCCAATTAATTCTTGAATTAAGTCTGTCTTCTATTTCGTCGTAACTAACTATTCGTTCTATAAAGTTGTTTTCTAAGTCTAGTACTAATAATTTTTCTACTATATTTTTTAATTCTTCTAATTTTTTAAGTTTAAATTTTGATTCTTTTATATCTTGTAATTCTAAGTGATAATTCCAATAGTTAAAAGCTATTTGTTTTGTTAAAGGATGTCTTTTCATAAAATTTATGTTTTTATCCTAAGCAATAATACTTAATTTCTTTTAACAAATTATCTTTTAGTTGTTTATGAATATAAATATCGTAGTTTATATTATTTAATTCTATACTAGAAAGATTTAATAAATAATAATAGTCTCTATGATCTTTATTATTTTCAATTTTAACTCTTAGTTTTAAATATTCCTGTCTTAATTCTTCTAATTTTTCTATATGAAGTTGTTCTATGTGAGCTAGATTGTTATGTATTCTTATATATTTATTGTTATGTATTCTTATATATTTATAATATCTATGTTGTCTCATTAATTTAAGCCAAGTATCTTTATGGCTCTGATACCAAAATATAGGGGATTATATTTTTCAATAAGATGGGTAGATTTTTCAATAAAATGAAGGAGTTTTAATAAAAAGTTGTAAATATAAAGTTGTAAATCCTACTAAGTACTCTCTCTTTCTTAATTCCGTTAATATATAAATAGTTTTTTCTATTAATGGATATATATATATATATATATATATATATATATTATGATACTCCATTGGATTTCTTTTTTAAAATATCAATGAAAATCAATCACGAATAAATCAAATTTTGAGATGAAGCCAACTTTTTTAGTTTATAAATTATGAACAATAATTTTAATTTATTTATTGAGTTTTAAATATCCAAATAATCAACATTAGAACCAGAATACCAAGTCACACAAGTTTTGTCATCACAATGTGATTTCTCAATAATTATTATAGAAGAAGGAAGAAAAGTATAATAAAGCATATAAATGAGAGAATAGTAAAAAGGTTGAAAAAAGAGCATAAACTCGTGAAATAACAACAACGAAATAATTTAGCAATTACTTAAGTGATCTCATAAACTCTTTAATATTCATGAAAACAAATCCAGATTAGAATTTATAATATAATTATGCTATATTTTCCTTAGGCCATGAACTTTGAGAATTCTTGTGGTTCAGAAAATTCTCTTTATCTTTTGATGTAAATTTACTTGCACAAATTTTTAAATAATAAAAATGACATAAACCATCATTTGCAATTTTATGAGACATAAAAAGAATTGACGGCTAATTTGTCATCACGCATATCACTCAAACTCTCAGTGCACTTCTATTGTAACATTTGTTAAGTCAACGTCAAAAATCATAAACTATTACATAAAAAAAAAACTTACTAAATTTGCACAGTAATTATCATAAAAGATTTCATTAAAAAAACTTACTAAATTTGCACAGTAATTATCATAAACGATTACATAAAAAAACTTACTAAATTTGCACAATAAGTATCAGATTTCTCATTTGTTCATTATTCGTTGGGTTGAATCATGTCATCTGCAATACACCTGAGTAGGAAACACAAATGAATATGTTAAAATAAACGATTACATAAAAAAACTTACTAAATTTGCACAATAATTATCAGATTTCTCATTTGTTCATTATCCATTGTTGAATCATGCCATCTGCAATAAACCTCAGTAGGAAACACAAATGAATATGTGAAAATAAATAAAAAATGTAAGGAGACAATTTCATTAGAGAAGGAATAAGATAAGAAAAAAATTGGACTACTACTTATTTTCAAGAATAACAACAGCTTTTTGGGTCTTTTGCCTTTTTTATAGTACTAAATATAGCATCCATACATGTAAATTATAATAATATTAACTAAATTAATGGATGAAATTTAAGGATAGAATTAAATATTTGCAACCATAAAATGGGCTTCAGGTATGGTTGCCTCTTCAGTTGCAGAGTTTAATGTAACGTACATATACATACATAAAGTAATGAAGGAATTAATGAAAGAATTTAAAGGAAAATAATTAATAGAGGGTATTTATTTAATTTTAATCAATATATTAAGATAAAAATAAGAAAAAAAAGGTCAAAAAAATGACAAAAAAGATAAATACTAATGCTGGCCTAAGAGGGGTGCCACATCAGCTCTCTCATATCGAGCTTTATATATATATATTTATTGATTCTTTTTTTGTGGTAGGTTTTTTTTTATTTTGTTAATATATAGATAAATTATATATGTATATATAGATTATTATTATTATTATTATTAATCCTTATTATTATTATCTACATTTGTTTTTTCTTTAAATGAGGAGGTTGTAGAAAGATAGTTATCATTTAATTCTGAAAAACTGCTTTAATATTATTTTAAAAATAAAATAGAAATTTTTTATATGACCCAATTACATGCAATTAATTTTAATTATTTAAAAACCTATTTTTTGTGGTTCTAGCACGTGAAAATTATTATTATTACTATTAATCATTTTATGCAAAGGTAATTAAAATTATCTTTCCACAAAAAATGGAATCTAACACGTTACAACAGCATATTTTTAGAACAATAAAAAAAATTTAAAAAAGAAAAACTGATATACTTTATCAACTTGTGGAGTAGTGGGAAGTTTTAAAATGACATGTGTCATTTAAATTATTATTTAAAATTTTAGTTTCAAATTTAGTATAATTAAAAATTACAAATAATTAATTATTTTAATTAATAAAAATGATTGTTTTTTGTGGTGCTGACATGTAAGCGCTATCACCTCTCCTATTATATATATATATATAGACTTGAGTTTTACTTTTCTCTTGAAGAAAAATCAAAGTATACCATAATTTGAATCTCTATAAATTGAAGAGTTTTCTTCTCATACCAAAATTCAATAGCATCTATAATATAGTCGTTGAAGTGTTTTGTTTAGGAGAGATTTTCTCTCAATAGTTTTTTATGTATTCTTTTATATTAGTTTTTCTTATGTATGCCAATTGGCCAAATCATATAATAATATTATGCTTCTTAGTATACTTTTTATGTCATCTGATTTATCGAAAAAATGATTTGCAATTATTAGCTTTCGCATGACGCTTCAATTATTTCAATTTAGGATCGAAATAATCAAAGCGTCATGTAGAAGCTAATAATTGCAAATCATGTTTTCGTTGGATTGAAATAATCAAAACGTCATGCAGAAGCTAATAATTACAAATCATGTCTTTGATTGATTGAAATAATCAGAGTGTCATGCGAAAGCTAATAACTGCAAACCATGTCATCGATATAAATCATATGACAAAGAAAACTATACTAAAATGTATAATATTATTATATGATTTTGCCAATTGGCTACATATGAAAAACTAACATAAAAGAAAACATAAAAAAAAATCGAGAGAAAATCTCTCCTAAACAGAACTCTTCAACGACTATATTGTGCATGCTATTGTCTTGTGCTATGATAGGAATGATCTTCAATTTATAGAGCTCCAAGCTTTTCCTCTAAGAAAGGAATAACTAAATATGTAAGAGATTTAAATTTTTTGAAAAAATAAAAGTAATAATGATAATACTTTGATTTTTTTCAATAGAAAAGTAAAACTCAAATATAGAAAGAAAAAAAAATCTAACAAAAGTCAAAACCCTAACAAGAATTCTCTTAAGTTGAAAACTTCCTAGTCCAAAAGTTAAGAATTACACAAAACCAAACTCAATTCCTCTTATTGTTGCACTTCCAATCTCTTATTATCTGCAGCCTAATTTTGTTTCGTTAATGAGACTTCTCTGATTGAAGGTATTATGGTAAGCCATTGTTTTTCATCTCAGTTATAATCTTTTTACTAAATTGGGTCTCTAAATAATGATACATGTATAAGTAATACAATACTTAAAAAATTTGATACAGTATACAAAATATATATATATTAGGTTTGCTAAACATATACTTGTGCATAGAGTTGAAACACTGATATATGTATCACATTCAAAGCTTTAGGTTTGTTAGATGTATCAGTGATATGTGTCTGAGTGATACAATACTTACAAAGTTTAACACAATATACTAAGGAAAAAAACACTTGTACCAAAAAGGAAACTATTTACAATCGGTTACTCCCTTACTTTCATAGCCCTCTGTTTTTAACTACTAATTCATGTGTACTGCTTGATACCATCAAAGTGTGTGTATGTATATATATATATATATACTTTGATGGTATCAAGAGGAAGAAGCATTGTTTAAGTGAAAACACTACTCAGTTACTCCTTGATACCATTAGAGTATATATATACTCTGTTGGCATCCAAGGGCGGAGCTACCTTAGGCGAAGGGTGTTCCGGTGAACACCCTTCGCTAGAAAATTATATAGTGTATAAAGGTTAAATGCTAGTTATTATGAGTGTATATTTGATTTTGCACATCCTTAACATAGGTGAGAAGAAAATTTGCACACCCATCTCAAAATTCCTAGCTCCGCCACTGTTGGCATCAAGGAGGAAGAGGAAGTGTTTCAGTGAAAAGATTGTTCAATTACTGCTTAATACTATTAGAGAATATCGATACCATCAGAGTATATATATATATTCCAATGATATTCGCAGTGGTTCAGTGAATAGAACGAGGGGGCAGTCAGGTAAATAATTTGGATTGTGGGTCCAATCAGGATAAATATATTGGGTTGGGTTCAATTTGGATAAATACTTTACCTAATGGGTCAGATTTGTGTAGTTTTTCATATACTAATGATACATGTATTTGTGAGCGTAATAATTCTGCTTAGAATTAAAACATAGATACATGTATCATATTTCGGTAAGTATCAACATATGTCAAATGTCTTTCTCCTCTCTCAAACTATTACTAGATTTGGTAAATATGAAAATTATTGTCATGATGATAGTTAGGGTCCAAACCATAACTATTTACAAAAATTCCTCTTCAGTCTTTAGAGTGGTACTTTTAGTGGATGTTCTAGAAGTTCTGATTATTTTTTTGGCAGAATGACCTGGGAGACCCTTAGACTTGACTCCGTTGTCAGTTGGACTCTTTTATTTATTACTTTGTCAACTGAACCCTTAACTCATCAGAAGACAATATTTTAAACCTCTCTGACCATTGATCGAGCTTATTTGACATTGATATTTCTAAGTTGAAAAAATGTGTGATTACACGCGTTTGAAAGCGAGTAAAAATGATATTTTACATTAAATTTTTTTTAAAAAATAATAATTAATTTAAAAAAAAATTAAAAAACCTTTCTTCCTCAACCATCCCTTCCCACCCCCAACTTCCGACCCTCTCTCCTCCACCTCCTGCCCTCCTCCTTTTTCTTCTTGGAATTTCACCCACCACAACCACTCCTCTTCTTCTTCCTACTCAACCCACATTTTTCTTTTGTTGCAAATAAGGCTGGCAAGGGGACGGGACATATGGGGACGGGATGGGACGGGTCGAGGTTTGACTGGGATTCGCGGGACAAATCTAAGTCCCATCCCGTCCCACTAGATTAGTGGAATGGGACAGTGTTTTAGGGGACGGGACGCGACACGGGATTTTTATTTTTTTTGTATTTATTTAATTGTTTTGAAGTTATATTTTTTTTGAATGACATTTTTAATTTTTATTGTTTTGAATATTATTTTTTAGCTAAGTTAAAATGCTTAAGTTTTGGAAAATTCAAATTTCATCTTTTAACTTTCAAAATTCAAATTACAAATTTCAAATTTTGAAGTAAGTTTTGATAAGTAAAGTATTAAATTTAAATGCAACACAATAGTTGAATAAAGGCTTTAAATTTATTCAAATAAAATTCAATTGCAACTTACAACTTACAAGTTACAATTTACAAATTAAATATTAGAGGAGTAACTAATCTACACAACCACCTTCTAGGAAGGGTTCTGTTTCAAAAAGTTCTCGTATGTAAATCTAATATTTGTAACAACTATTAGATGAGTAACTAATCTACGCAGCCACCTTCTAGGAAGGGTTCTGTTTCAATTAGTTCTCGTATGTAAATCTAATATATGTATTGTCCAATAAGACTTTTTTCTAACTCTTATATCAAATCGACGGTAACATCCTCCGGTGTTGGCATGATGCTTGAAACTCTTGTGCATCTAGTTCATCGTCACTACTACATCCAAATATTGAATTAAAATAAGAGTCTTGCTTGGCGCTTAACTTTGGCAAATTATAATTTCTTCTCTCAGCGTTGATCCAGTCTCTAAATAAAACTGATGACTCCAAGCTTTCTTCAGCCAATGAATGTCTGTGATCTCCAATTTGAAACCTTGCCGCACTAAAAGCAGCCTCTGAAGCAACTGATGAAGCTTGAATAGCTAGAATATCACGAACCATTTTGCTAAGAGTTGGAAATGCACTGCCACGTTTCCTCCACCAATCTAATACTTTTACGTTGCCCTGCTCGTCGGTAACTGTTTCCAAACACTAATTAAGATATTCTTCAAAATCATCACGGTTAGTAGAATTAAGACCAAGAAAATCAAGCATATAATTATCAATATAATCATTGTTGATAGCATTAGAAGTTTGAGCAACAGCTCCTTCATTAATTTCCATAGTTTTATATTTTTCATATAAAATTTTGGCTTGCACTTTTATGCTAGACTTACAAAATTCACAACTTGAAACTTCTTCCGGTAAAATTTCTAAAGTATCATAAAAAGTTTGAACAAGTCATTGTACACCTCGTAATTTATATTGAGGGTTAAGTAAAGTCGCAGTTAAAAAAATTTGAGGAATAGGAAAAAAAAAATTTTAAAATTTTTCAATCATAGCTTCAATTGACGGTCTAAATTTTTCAATTTTTTAGTATGTTTCAAATTGAATTGAAATAGCACAAATATTTACTAAGACTGATGAAATAGTAGGATAATAAATTCCAGAAAACATGGTTGTAGCATTATAAAAAAGTTTTAGAAAATCCAATAGTTCTTAGGTTTCTATCCAATCTTCATCACAAATTCTTTCTAGCGGGTCAGAATTATGGGCATTAAAAACCATTTGTATGGGTCGTTGATATTCATAAGCAACTGAAAGCATTTCATAAAAAGAATTTCATCTAGTTTTAACATGTTTTGGAACTTTTCGTGGTATAAGATTACATAGTACACAACGCTCGTTAAATTCCCTAATTCTAGCAGGTCTATGAGCATAAAAAATCCATAAAACAGTATATTCTATTTTCATACAACCACAATCAAATAATGAAATACCATCTTGTACAATTAAATTTAATATATGTGCAGCACATCTAATATGGAAAGCGTTATTATCAATTGGACATAGTCTAGTTTTTAACATAGCAGCAGCGTTGGTGTTATTAGAGGCATTATCTAATGGACACTCATCACTTTATCACAAAGCATATAAAAATCTAAAATACCTAAAACAGTTGAAACTATATAAGCACCAGTTTTTTTCTCTACACATTCTTTATAACTTAAGATTCTTTTTTGCAAATTCCAGTTATGATCAATCCAATGTGTTGTGACAGTTAAATAATCAAGCCCATTAATACTACGACCCATATCAGAAGTTATAGAGACTCTACAATCTAATATGCTAAATAAACAACGAAGATATTGACAATGTTTACCTTGAAATTGTAAAACATCAGATTTAACTGTATTTCTTGAAACACCTTTAAAAGACGGATTATAGGTTTGCTGAATATATTCAATAAAACCGGGATGTGAAGGAAAACCAAAAGGTAAACCACAAACAGAAACCATCTTAGCTAAATTTTTGCGATCTCTTTCTTTATTATATTTATGTTGTGTAATTGGACCACCGGGGTTAGAAGGATCTAATGTTCCTTGAACCATGTTAGAACACTCTACCGATTGAGGAACACTAGAATTAATATCATCATCATCAATTTGAATTCCCTTTTTATTATCGGCTAGAGGTTTGGCCGCCTTATATTCAATCAGTCTACAAGATAGCATATGTCTATTTACACCCCCCCGTCCCACCTTGACCTCCACCGACTCTATGTATAAATGCTTGTTTACACTTATTACAAATAGCAAGAGAGTTTACAGTATCTAAAGTCATAAATTGCCACACAACAGAAGTTTTAGGGCGTTGATACTTCACCTTTCCCCTTGTAGGAGGTACAAGGGGGGGGGGGAGTTGACTATCTTCCTCAGTTGGAGGTGTAGTTTGTGTTGGAGCTTCCGTCGCCGGACTGGTAGGTGTTTCATCTAATTCATCTTCTTCCAAATCAACTTGTACTTCATCATCTAAATATTCATCAACATTAGGATTATTAAAACGTCGTTTTAAAAATTCATGATCAATTTCAACATTTGTATCTATATTATAATGAGGAGTGAAAGAAGTATCATCAACAAAAGTAGAATCATTTGTATTAACTCTAACTCTAGGCATTGATTTAGAAGAAGAACCACCACATTTACTTTTATTTTTTTCCTTACTACTTTTTTTAGGAAAATTAAATAAATTGGAAACAACGGTTGCTATTTTTTCCTTACCGGTATTTTTTTTATTAGAACTCATATTTAATAAAATGTAAAATGTAATATATAAATAATAATAACACAAAAATTAATTGCAAAAAAATGTATAAATAAAGAAATGGAACGAATGTACCAAACGTCTGCGTTAATAGCAGACAGTTATAACCAATTCTTGAAGCTTGCTCCGACCAAATGTATTGTCGTAAGTTGTAAGTTGTAGCTTCAATACTTGATAGCAACAATATAAAATATAAAAAAAAAATTGAATTATAAATATTATGATATTAATTGAAATATAAATATTATGATATAAATTTAGAATTGAGAATTGAGAATTAAGTGGAATCAAGAATCAAGATTCAAGAATGAGAGAATATAAAATATAGAATTGAGAGAGTAGATAATTTGTGAGAAATAAAAGAAGGATAAAGGGGTATTTATAATATAAAGAGTGGACTAAAGTGTATTTTATGTAACTTGAGGGTTAAAATAAAAGATTAAAGAGTAGGGGTGGTAGGGGGGTGTTTGGGACTCCCAAAAATCAAATATATCCGTTGGGGGGGGGGGCCACTAGCCGTGGCCCCAACGGATAAATAAATTGCACAGTTTTTTTTTTTAAAAAAAAAAAAATTGTTGGCCCGTGTGACCGGCCGGTTCGACTTGGACGGGATCGGGACAGACCGGGCCGGGTCGACCGGGACCAAATCATGAACCGTCCCCCTATCCCCCTATCCCCTATCCCGCTTCGCCACGTGGGACCGGGACCTGCAAGACGGGTCACGAGTCGGTACCGGGCCGGAGCGGGCCGTCCCAGTCCCCTTGCCAGGCCTAGTTGCAAACCAGCTCCCCACCCTAACCACTTCGTTCTGCCCCATTCCTAACCCTTTTTTAAATTCTTAGTTTTTTAATCTAAATATATTGAGATCATTATTTGTGTCAGTTGGTTTCAAAGAAGAGATGTAGGTATGGGTTAACATGAAGGGCAATTGGTGGATATTGAAAAACTAACTCCATTGATAAGTTAAGAGAAAGTTTGAAGCACAATAAATGGGTCTTGTAAATTTGTGAAATTAATTTAAAATTGTGATTGAGATTCGTTGGATTTGTGTTGGTGAACTTGTAGTTGAATTTTCAAATCAAATGAGGAAGAATTTCATCTATTTGACATGAATTTGGTGCTCAATTTATGAACAAATAGGAAGAACAAGCCTTGAAAATTTCCAGAAATTGTAAAAGTAGCCTAATTAATTTTTATTATTTTTTAACATGTAATTTCATACGTGTCATTAAAAAATGACGTGGAATTCAACGTGTAATCAATTATACTACACGCACACTACTCAAATGAAAAATGATTTAAAATGTTGTGTTCTAATGGGTTTAAGGGTTTAGTTGGCAAACTGATAAGTAGGAGGATCCAACTGATAAACCCAGCCAAGTACAGGGGTCTCTCAGGTCATTCCGCCAGTTTTTTTTCCTAAAATAAATAGGTGAAAAAACTGAAGATCTTGACAATACCTTTTCTTTGAGTTGAAACAAATCTTCTATAAGTGCACCCATTTGCACTTTGCAGGGCTACCTTTTCTCAGGACAATAAATTCGTGCTGCAACCAAATACAAGTTCGCTTTCCGTAAAGATGCTTTTAGTGACAAAATAGAGGTCCTTTATTGACCAAATTTCATATGAGAATGGACCAATATGAACTAAGCTTGTAAACGATCATCAGAATGTACGGTGTAACGGGTGCCTTCTCCCAAAACTTTATAACTATATATAATTGTACAAAGTTTGTCAATGGCAAAAATAAAGAATCACAAACTTGACCAAACAAAAACAGACTACTCCATGGTTACACTACTATTACAGACAAACATATAATAAATTACATCAAACTAAGTGGTAGGCAAATGACAAATCCTACCAGTATTGATTTGAATCTCCATCTTGGCATCAATTGAATTACATATGACCGCCAAATAGTGGTATTATGAAGCTTTCGCTAAAATACCATATAAATGTAGGAATGGGGAGCCAGGTACCACAATCAAATGTACAAGCAGTACGGTCTGCCCTTCCGAAAGGATTTACCACAACTGAATTTGTGGCCAAATATCTTGTAAAAATCTTACGATCAACTCACCTGTTCGCCAATCAAATCAAGACCAACAACAAGGAAAGTAAACCCTTGAAACAATAGGAAATAGAAGTGAATCCCTTGAGCAGATAACAAACTTCTGACAGAGGCTGTTAATAATATAAATGCAAGGGCAAGCTCTTTCCTGTATAAACGATTTCTCTTCCTCTTTCCCATTTTCTTGGTCATCTCTAATTTGTTAAGCTCAGCAAGGCCTGATTCTGATGATGACCTTGAAACAGTACTCTTCTTCAACAAAGATTCAGATTCATTTTCCACCATTGCAACTAAATCAGCTTCTGATGATCGTCCAGACTTCTTCGTAACAATCCACTCGTAAGAACTTCCTAACTGGAAAAGCCCTGATATCATGGCATTGAATTTGGTCACAGACATTGTGTTTTCAAATAAAAGATAGGGTACAATAAAAGGGAATGACTGTGGAGCTGGAAGAATATTGAGGACGGACATAAGTCCAGGCACATAGCAGACGACCCAAGCTGGTAACTGGGCTTCTGGGAGGAACATGGTGAGTGGGAGGATGATACAAAAGAGAGTAAATGAATAAAATGGTAGGATGAGCTTCCGCAAGAGGAAAAATAGAAATATTAGGTTGGCTTTCTTGAGCCAGCTAACCTGAAATGAGAAGCATATACAAGAATCACTTGAAAAGATATAATGATCTTCAAACTAGGAAAAAAAAAAGAATAGTGTGTATCCATAAAGCCCTTAAGGATTCACTCAAAACATTAAAATTGAGATGACACGGTAAGGAAACGATTACTTGATTAGAAGGAAAGCCTCATAAATTTACGTGTAATGAGACAATAAGGAGGTAATTACAATTACTTCCCTTACGTAAAACAACACATACAATAACCTCGCTTTGGGTAGAGTAACATTAACGACCATCATTACTCAAGTTTTTCCAAAAAATAACTGACGACATACGAGTCCTCCAATAGAGGAAACTAGGGTACGGAAATATATGGAAGAAGAGGATGATCAGCGGAGTACGAATTTGAGGAAATAAAAGAAAAGTATGTGGTCCTACAGCGCAAGTGGTATATACGCCCAATGCGAAGATGTCAGAGGGAATACACACCCGAAGTCCTTCCTCTCTTGTTTGCTATTGGCCTTCAAAGCAAGCACATAGAGGAAAAAATGTTTCAGAAAGAAAAGCTTTTGAAGAGCTTACACCCTACCAAAGTACAAACACTTGAAAAATGATAGGACCTATTCATTTGCAAGAGGAACTACTGTTTCCTACTTAAGTTCTACCATATTCAGCAACTACTCAGACCCAAGTTATTTAAAAAATTTCCGACTATCTGCAACATTCAACCAGAAAATATCATATTTGCACAGCAAGTGGACTTGATGTAGAAGAAGCAGATTACCGAAAAAGAAAAAAAGGCAAGATTTCACGAAGTTCTATTTCTTTGTCTTCCAAATTAGAGTTTTACATGCTTGAGACATGCCAATATTTCCCACTCCCCGAACAATTCTGCAACTTTGTTGATCTTCCAACTCTAGAAGCCTCTTCTAAGCTTTATTTCCTATTTTCCATCTCTTAAGCACTCCTAACCGGTGATATGATGTCCTGCACTGTCACACTAATGTCGTATAAGTCAGGATGGCCATCGATCCTGCCACAATTTTATTTCCCTTCCCTTCCCTTCCCTGCTTTCAATTATACTTATTTCTGGAATTCATCCCAGAGCATTCTGATGTTCTTCCATAAGGTAACACCCTGAGAAGAAGCTACTTGCTGTCTGCACCATGGGCTGTACAAACAATACTTAGCTGTGATTACCTTTTTCCAAGGACCTCTTTCTCCTCAGTAAATCTCCAAGCCATTTGCACAACAAGCTTCTATTATGTAATTTAGATTCTTAATCTCAAACCCCTTCATCTTTTGAGGCAATCAGTTTGGACAATATCACAAGATTAATTTGCTATTCTCAGTACTTCCTTCCCATATGAAACTTCTTCTCATCTAGTTCAATAGTTTCTGGCTTAGGAAATAGTGACATTAGACATGTAGGAATATCCTCTACAGCATTGTTGATTAGGGTTACACTTCCTTCCAAATATAGGTTTTGTTTAAAGCCTTTCGAACAAAATCAAGACAAAGAAAAGAGGTTTTCTTTATTGTTCTTGATATTCTTGGCTCTTCTGATCCTTCCTTTACTAAAGATAAAGAGATGGAGGAAATTGATGATAAAAGTTGTACATATCTATTACAAAGAAGAAACGAGAGAAAGAAGGATTTTTTCCTTTATCTTATGTGCTATCTCATGTAGTGACTTTTTTTTTAATTGGGAGAGATGGCTGAGTGGACTAAAGTGGCGGATTGCTAATCCATTGTACGAGCTAATCGTACGTTGGGTTCGAATCTTCCAAAGAGCTAGTTTACTTTTAAATTTCTGGTGTGCCTTGCCATATCAGCTTCTTCATGTCTTTAGCTCCTAAGAGATCCAAAGATACACCAGATGGGAGTTATAGCACATGAAATTCCAGTATGCCTGCTTGCTGCTACATGCTTGTCCAATCATTCAGTGGAAATAAATAACTTTTTAGTATATTATTTATGGAGTGTAGAAACAGCTTCAAAACCTAGTTGTACAATTCTTGGGAGTCTCAGTTCTCTCTGCTTAACACCACAGGATACTAGGATGTTCACAAACATATTTTCCACACTTGCGCGATTTGAGTGGTTCCCCTTACTTGAGAGACAGAGACCCATCCTTTATCCACAGTTTCTCCAATCATCCTACATAGGCTTACCATTACCATGATATAAATGAATGGAGAAAGGAGTCACTGTTTCCTCTCAAATCCAATCCACATAATATCCCGAGTTCTTTTTGCCTTACCTCATTTCTAAACAAACTCTAATTTGCAATTAAGGCACCTATGATTTGTCTACTGTGTACAGATGCACTTCAGATTGAGAAATCAATCTTGAAATGACTCTTTTTGATCTTTCATTTGACACCTTGGATATTATTTTATAAATACTGCTCAATAAACTGATAGATCTACAATCTTCAATCTTTTCTTTTTTGGATCAGTATATTTTATAGGTAAAGTAAGCATTATTGATGCAAGAAACAGCATAAAGAGAATGTTGTTACAGATATCCGAAAAGGAGTAAGTACTTTACAAAAATTGTGGTGCACTAATAAAGTAATCACGGTGTCTGGCTCTAACAAATATGTCAACCCCATATTGCACCAAAAACTTAGCCGGTATATGAAGATAACATTGGAACTTCTTTTTCAAACATTCCTTCCTCCAAAAAAAAGTCAAACTTATTCATCACATATCTTCATATAAACCAACAAGTTTTGCAAAAGGCTACAGCAAAACCATTTGATATTGGAGATTTAGCCCTTGCAATGTTCTTAATCTCCATGTCCACTTTCTATTCACTGGAAAGTCTTTGAAGCCATTCTTTTTCCTCTTCATTCAAAGTAGGCAAACCATGCTGTTAGTCTCTTTTTCTAGTCATAAGACACCTTAATTTTTATCTCCATTGTGAAGAATTTGAAAATTATTAATATGGAAAGAAATTACTCCCTGTAAATATGGAAAAGGGCTAGAGTCCTTATAATTTTGTAATTAGGAATATGATCTATTTATTTTTTTGATAAGGTAAAGGACTAAAGGTTTAGAAATATGAACTTACTTTTCTTGTCATTTAGAACTACTTTGAAACATTATTTGAACCACAACATGCTTGAGGGATTAATCAAGCAATTCATTCTCAACAACAACATACTAAGTGAAATCCCACAAAATGGGGTATGGGGAGGGTAGAGTATACCCAGGCCTTACCTATACTTCTCCAAGGTAGAGAGGTTGTTTCCGAAAGGTCCTCCGCTCAAGCCAATCAAACCAGTAATTAAAAGAAAACCAGTAGTGGAGAGAAACATGATAACTAATAACAAAGCAGTGCGAAACATATATGCAAGGAACCATAACAACAACAAGGTGCGGTCACCTAAACACAGTAAACCACATATGATATTAGATACCAAAAGCCAAAGACTACATGAATAGGCTAATAATACAACCAACAACGGTGCTCTATACTACCACCAAGCCAAATACAAGAATAGGCTAGTAATAAGACAACCCTCATCTACCTACTAACTTTCTACCCTTATCCGCGACCTACATACCTCTTATCTAAGGTCATGTCTACGCTTGTCTAATCACCTCTCCCCAATACTTTTTCAGCCTACATCTGCCTCTCCTCGACCCCACTATATCCAACCTCTCACACCTCTTTATTGGTACATCTGCACATCTCCTCTTCACATATCTAAACCATCACAGTCTCCTTTCCCTCATCTTGTCCACCACGGAGGCCACTCCCACTTTCTCTTAGATATCCCCATTCCTGATCTTATTGCTTCTAGTATGCCTACACATCTATCTCAACATCCTCATTTTTGCCACTTGCATCTTCTGAAGGTGGGAGTTTTTGACTGGCCAACACTCCACCCCATACAACAAAGCCGGTCTAACCACCACTCTATAAAACTTACCTTTAAATTTTAGTGGTACCTTCTTGTCACACAAGACGCCAGATGCAAGCCTCCACTTCATCCATGCCGCACTAATACAATGTGTGACATCATTGTCGATCTCTCCATTTTCTTGGATCAGAGACCCCAACCCAGATACTTAAATCTCTCTCATGGGGATAACTAGAGTATCAAGTCTCACTTCCACAGCTGCCTCATGCATCACATCACTGAATTTACACTCCAAAGTTCTCTATCTTGGTTTTTTTGCTCAACCTGAACCCAAAGACTCCAGAGTCTGACTCCACACATGGTTAACTCCGTTGCGAGTGTCCTCTATCAAACCAATGTCATTAGCTAACATACACCATGGCACCTCACCCTGAATATGCCGCGTCAATTCATCCATCACCAAGGAAAATAGAAACTGGCTAAGCATTGATCCTTGGTGCAACCCTATCTCGAATGGAAGGTGATCTGAGCCCCTTTCCATTGTTCTTACCCGAGTCTTGGCTCCATCATACATATCCTTTATTGTCCAAAT
Organism: Solanum appendiculatum; assembly: GCA_018342035.1. Classification (NCBI taxonomy): domain Eukaryota; kingdom Viridiplantae; phylum Streptophyta; class Magnoliopsida; order Solanales; family Solanaceae; genus Solanum; species Solanum appendiculatum. The sequence continues at coordinate 25,005 of JAGDQO010000428.1, forward strand.
GTAAGCCACCGAACACCTTTAGACTATAAGCAGTGCCAAAGGACTTCTCTCAAGACTGTCGTAGGCTTTTTCTTGGCCATTGAACACCATATGCAAATCCTTTTTCCTCTTTGTATATTTCTCTACTAGTCTCCTCACAAGATGAATAGCTTCTGTAGTTGAACACTCTGGCATGAATACAAACTAGTTCTCGAAAATGGACACATTCCTACTCACCCTCATCTCCACCACCCTCTACCAAATTTTCAAGGTGTGACACGACAGCTTAATACCCCTGTTATTGTTGCAGTTTTGGATATCACCCTTGTTCAGGTACAACAGAATCATTGTACTCCACCACCATTTGTCGGGCATTTTAGCCATCTTTAAAATGACAATTCATCAGCCTAGTCAGTCGCTCCAAACATATCTTGTCTGTGCTCTTCCAAAACTTTACCAGAATTTCATCTAGTCCGATCGCTTTACCTCGGCTCACCTTACACATAGCACCCTCAACCTCCTCAACATTAAAACAACTACAGTAGCCAAAATCTTGCTTCCTCTCCGAGTCCTCTAAATCACCCCAACACGATAAACCTGTATCCTTCGTTCAATAGTCTATGGAAGTACGCTTGCCATCTTCATCTAATGTGTACCTTTTCCGCTAGCACTTTACCAATCTCATCTTTGTTGCACTTCACTTGATCCAAGTCTTGAGTCTTCCTCTCTCTCGCCTTGGCGAGCCAATAAAACTTCTTAGCCCCGCCTTTGTTCCCTATGTTGACATACAAGCATTCAAAAGTTGTCACTTTTGTCATTGTGACCGCCAACTTTGGGTCCTTTTTTGTCGCCTTATGCCATTCAATGTTTCGTCCGTCTCGCCTCCTCGTCTTTGCTCTCCACCAACTTAGCATAAGCAGTTGTCTTTGCTTCAACTTTGCCTTATATTTCTCCATTCCACCACTAATCCTCTCGATGGCCACAAAAGTTACCCCCTGAAACCCTCAACACCTCTCTAGTTGCTTCCCTAATGCAGTTGGTTGTCTTATCCCACATGTTATCAATAGCCTCTAAGATCTTGATAAAGACTCAAATAGCTTTTGCTACTGGTGAGGGGTGTCGACAATGTGTCACCCATGGGACCAATAATTTTCCTCTTTTTTTCTTTCTTCCAATGTGTAGCACAACTCCTCTCTTTGATCAAGCATCATTCATCACTTCGGCTATTGTTATGGTGTCACTATCTCTTTGAGGATAGGCACTTCTACTATCTACATGATCAACACCTTCTTCTAATTTTGAATATTAGGGCCAAAGGGTTTGAGTTTCTTCCCTAAAAAATTCTCTCTTCCTCTTCTAATAATTCTCTTCCCTCTAATTCTTTTTTAGGGAGAAAATATTTTATGTCCAAAAGTTCCTTTACTAACTCTATTTCAATTAGGAAAAAAGGACTTTCCCATCCAAACAAAAAACAATCTTCTGTTTCAACTTAATCTCATGCAATAGCAAAAACAATCTTTTCTTCTTATTCCGTAAAAACTGATGATTCAAGCCAGACCAATGGAAATGGAATCCCACCTTAAATGCAAGGGATCGAACACTTTATTCTATCACCCATAAAATTGATATGCGACAATCAAGTTGCAATACACATTGTTTCAAATCCAAGGTTCCAAGAAAAAACAAAACATATAGAGAAGTATATTGTCATTTTATTCGACAAAAGATTAAATAGAGGTGCATTGTGACAGGTCTCATCATCTCAAATGATCAATTAGCGAATATTCTTACAAAATCACGTTGTGGATCCAGAATTGAGTATATTTTTGACAAGTTAGGAGTATACAATATGTATGCCCAATTTGAAGGGGGAAGGAGGGGGGTTAAGTATTAGGAAATCATTAATATGGCAAGACTCATTCCTTGAAAATACGAAAAAGGTATAAAGTCCTTAAAATTGTATACATTATTATAAGAAATAAGAATTATTTTTCTTTCCTCATTAAAGTTATTTTCCTTTCCTTTTTAGGTTTACTTGTAAGCACTATTTAAACCCCAACATGCTTGAGGGAATACTCAAGCAATCCATTCTCAAATCTCTTTTTTCTTTACATTTATGATACCTCGTGCTCCATTTATTTCATTAAACTCTTCAAACACGAAGAATTTGAACACACACTCCCACTTCTAATAGTATCCTCTAATCAAGGAATTGATTGTCGGAGGTCATATTTGATTGTGAACCCTATGTACCTGCCAATTCATTCCATCAACCTCACCTTTCTTTTTTGTGTTAAGATCATATATCCCTGTGCATACCATACAAAGTATGAATTGACACAAATAATCCCTTTCACTTTATCTTTACACCATGCTCTTTTATCCCATAAGATTATCATGCTCCCACTACCTCCAATTCTACCTATTTCATCCACCTAATGCCTCATATTTGTATACCCATTGTGTTCGTCCAAATTCCCGTCTTAAGTCTCATGAATATAACATTATTAGCAATCTATTCTTATTCTTCTCAATTAGTCCCTTTACGTTTTGACTTGCCACTTTACTTTTCACTGTGGAGTGTCAAGTGATTCCTACCTTCCCTTTAGAGTTGTTGTCTTCATAGTTGACCAAGCTCCAATTTCTGCAATTCTTTCTTCTTAGTCCAAATTACCCTTGGTGTCCAGTGTCTTCGTTATTTTGCTTCCTATTCTAATGAATAATGCTAGCGCTTCATCTTTAAATCCTTTAGCTTCATAAACCAAACTGCTTGCTTAGTCTCAAGTCCTAAGTTTCTCAGACTCTTCACTTTTGGTAAGTCATCTCATTGATTTTACGTGAATATGTGATGAAAGACAAATAATAAAACTATACCTAAGAGTGCAAATTTATTCTAGTAGTTAAGAAAAGACTAAATTCACCCTTGTACCTTGAGAAAGTGATCAAATATACCCCTATACTTTGTTTGTACCCTTATCTTTGTTAGGACAAGGGCTATATTTGAACAAAATATAACTACGAGGGAAAATATGACCCAAAAAAATAACGAGGGTAAATATGACCAAAAATATAATGGAGGGTAATATGAACAACTTTTCAAAGTAGAGGGGCAGCAAATATGACCCGTTTCTGTTTTATTTAACCTCCTCAATCCCCTACAAACACTCAAGTCCTCTAGTATCGATATTGTTAGAATTACGATCTTTTGACCACTATATTGGAACCTTTCGTTCCTTTTTCTTAGTTTTGGTCTTTTTACTTTTTATTTACTTATTTTCTTTTTTGGGAGAACTACTGGAAGTGGAACTTGGAAACCTGAAAAGAAAGAAGTTGAAAACAATTCTGACCATCTGCAATTTTTTTAAAGACTTGTGCACATTGTCCTTGTAAGAAATTAAAAGAGTTTTTATCACAAGTGATAAGAAATCAACCTCAAAATAATAATATTAAAGATGAAAATAAAATAGACAAAATAGGAGAACTTTCTTCTTTCTTTCAAGTGTACCATACATCACATCTTATGCCCCTATTTATATACTATTACATAGAAGGTAGTTACAAGTTTGTCTTAACTAAGACAATAATCATTGAGATCATGGAGAAGGTTATGGAGGTATGAGAGTTACGAAAATAACAGTGGAATTAAACAGTTAGGAGTTATGGACATCCACAAACAATATAGAATTTACAAATCCCCCTTGGATGTCCATTAATAGATAATGTGTCTCGTTAACATCTTACTAGAAAAAGACCTTGTAGGAAAAAAAACTCTAGTGAAGAAAAAAGAGTACACATATCTTGTGATGCACATTATTTGTTGCCTCGTTAAAACTTTGCTAAGAGAACTCATTATTACAAAAGCTTGGCTACGGAAAAAGAAAGTACAATGCGTATTTTACTCCCCTGATAAAAACATCATTTTGTTTCTCGGAGATAATGCATCCCAATATTGTATACCAACCTCTCAAATGTTGAGGTTGGTAATGTTTTAGTCAACATCCACCAAATTATCATTCAAGCGAACTTGTTAAACATTTATTTCCTATACTTGCACTGAGAAATCTCTCTCTCTCCTTCTACATTGTTCATTGTCATAGATTTCTTTATCTCATTTATCATAAACTTTTTTCTCATAAAACACAAATGTTTTTAAGACAACAGAGGGTAGCTCAAGTGAGAAGCACCCTCCACCTCCTACTTCCTATTTTGAAGGATACAAAGTCACCAAGGAAGCAAAGTGAGAAAGGGCAGGCAAGTGTTGATTTTTTGGGGACAATGGTCGAGGAATGGGATAGATGTAGGTCATCATGTTTAAGAATAAGGAAAAAAGCTTTTGGAAAGGTAATAATTGTTAATGTGAAGTTCTTAAATACAAGTGGTATATAAAAGTAATGAATCTACCAAAAAATATGATTTTCTAAGAATGGCACCCGATTACCTATGCAAACAGAAACTTCACGCACCAAAATTTTACTAGGAACAAACTACAAGCTCTCATCTGTATAAAAGTACTTTGCACCTTCCCATGACAGACAAAACATAAGTTATATGGTGGAATACAATCCCAGCCTGCATCTGGGGGACAATTTGGAGATAGAGAGAGAGAGTAATCGCAGATGCTGTGAAGATGAATCCAACTTCATTCAGAAGATAAAGTTTAACTACAATCTTTTGTTTACTTCTGGTGTAAAATGGAGCTTGTAAATGAGGCAGAACTAGTTTACCACTCATGGTGTCCCTTCAAGTTTAGAAAACAGATACACTTTTGCATTTTGTTTTTTGCTAGCCAGTAATGTTCTGTCCAGCACCAACTTAGCGCTGGTTCTTAGTTTATAAAGTCTTACATTTTTCCAAAAAAATACTTTCCACCTATTTGAAACTTCCTATTCCTTTCTTTCCAAATTATCACACTAGAGCCAAGAGAGCTACATCCTACATTCTATATCTTCTTTTCCTTCATCTGAAAGTCCAGATGCATCATCCTTTAATATCTGTCTCCCAGAAAGATTTCAGGTGTATTTCACATTTACTTATATATGCAGTAATAATTCCAATATGTAAACAATTGGGAATGAACTATCGAAATTCAATAAATTGTTCGCCATAAGAGGTTATAATTGAAGTCTAGTATACTCTCCAAAATCCAAAAATGCTCAAAGATTTAAGGACAAGGCTGGCCATAACTCCCTGTCGTTTATCCAGAAATTACTGACCTTCAAGAATCTGTTTACCTCCTTTTTCCAAAGGAGAGGCTTCACTCATAGTGGATCAGAATAAAGTGTTCTAGAAAAAGAGTTGTGACCCTGAGCTTTCAAATCTCATTTATTTACCCTTTTAGTTTACCGGCCATATTAGACTCTGAGTAACTTGCTGACTAAACTTCAGGTTAGTCATAAATATCGTGACCAAAATGTGCAAGAGTATTTTTAACGATAAATACCCCATACAAACCTTGGAACGCAATATGTCAGAAAAACACAGGCGAAAAAGTTGCATTGGACCAGAATGCCACCGGTGTTGCTGCTTCTTATATGTCTCGTAAGATTCCGGTAGTTCACAGAGGCACTACAAAAGGAGAACCAATTTTTTTAAAACCTGCTTTTGTACAAAGAAACTAATTAACAATCTCGAAACTTACAAACCTTAACATCATTCACATAGATAAACTTCCATCCACAAAGGTGAGCACGGACAGCAATATCCATATCCTCAACCGTTGTTCGCTCTAACCAGCCTCCGCATTCTTCAAGGGCCTTGATTCTCCATACACCAGCAGTGCCATTGAAGCCGAAGAAGTTAATGAACCATCCATTGACTTGTTGCTCTACTTCAAAATGAAACGCAAGATTTATGTTCTGCAACCGTGTAAGCAAATTCTCGTCCTTGTTCACAAAAGCCCACCTTGTTTGGACAAGAGCGACGTCGTCATGTCCCTTCAAGAGTGCAACAAGAAAAAAGTCATAGACGTGATTGGAACAACGACCGAAGTGGTCCATGGCAGCCAATTAATGCAGAATACTGCAATTAAGAGGTGGGACACTCACTATAACACTAGCACTCAAGAGCTAGAAAATAATATTTGCACAACCCTGATTTTCAGCTCAGCATAAAGATAACATGAAATCTTGGATGAACTCAATAAAGGATATGACAAATTATTCATCGTTATCCAGAAAGAAATAATTTAATGATAACAAACAAGCCTGCTCATACCGTGCCAATTTTATATCTGCAAGGACGAAGATTCTAGCCAGCATGAAAATACACCATGCACATAAGATGAAGGAAATAACACTTCAGCACCAATTGTTCTTAGTAAATGGAAAAGAGAAAAGGAAATGAATCAGAAAACCCCTCAAATAGGTAGATCCTAAAAGGAAACTTAAGAAGGGATACTTTAGTAACCCTCTAGAAAAATTTTGTACAAAAACAGACTAGTAATTTTTGCAAATAAAGATTGGAACGAACTCCTTTTCTTCCTATCATATGAAGCTTTTACATAACTCCCTCTTCGATATTTCCGGAAAAAATCTAGAGTTTCCCCTGTTAGTGACATACCCAAATTTTCATTAAGAAATAACATGGGCAAACTCCAATTGTAACACCAACAAATAGAGACAAGCCGATTGTAACAAGATTTCAATTCAGAGAACATTCTAGTGCCTACATGAGTCACCCACATATATCTCGGAAAAGCAATCACCTTGAAATAGGGAACAGTGTTCTTCAGAAAATCTGGTGTTGGTTGGAAATCTGCATCAAAGATTGCTACAAATTCATAATTTTTTACATAGTCACAACTCATTGCAGATTTGAGATTTCCTGCCTTATAGCCTGTGCGTATAAGACGATGACGATATATGATGTGCACACCCCTCTGTTGCCACTTTTGTACTTCAGCCTTGATAAGTCCTTGAACACCCAAATCATCGGAGTCATCTAAAATTTGTACGAGCATTCTGTCCTTAGGCCAATCCTGGACGCATACTGCTGCAATCGATTGTTGGTATACCTGAGAAATACCACAATGAAGGAATTTATACTTAGTCAAGGAGTAACTTAACAGAAACACCAACTTGCCCATTCAGGGAATAGGTGGATTGTCATAAAGATACACCCAAATTAGGATCACCAATGAAAGCATTACATAATTTCAACAGATAATAGGTACGTAGTTTCTGTCAAAAACACAACGAAGTGACAATTGTGGATGCTGACCCAAGTTTATTCTTAGAAATTGTTTGCCTGTGAATATACGCTCTTAATCTACATTCAAGTTAAGATAGAAAATACTTGGTTTAATCAACTGCTCACCCTGTATTTAAGCCAACTGCAGACTGTGTTAAAAGTCTCAGGCTTGGTAAGATCATCATCTCAAAATTAATCCTAAGTTTTATATTTTCATGATTGTTACTAATAGTCACCAAGTAACTATTCTACAAAAATAGGAATTCAAATGCATGAAAGATTTTATATGTAAAACATCACTAGAAACTACAAACTTAGTAAAGAGTGCACCTCTTCATTCGAAACATCACTAAAAACTGCAAACTTAGTAAAGACTGCATTCTCATCAATCCTATTTCTACAAGCAAGTGAAGCTACCTCAACACTTGGCTTTGAGAGCAAAACTACCTCGACACTTGGCTTTGAGAGGGGAAGTTCTACAGAAATGAATAAACTAAGGAAGCAAATTCACTGAGCATGTCATGTTTAGAACTACAACTTATAGATTTTTGGCAGTGAGAACTGGAAAACATACATCGTCTTACCTCCCTCTCATTGCACATTGGTATCTGTAGCAACACCATGGGATAATCCTCTGCATTCAGATTTTCTACATCAGAAGAGTAGTTAATCTCAGCTAAAGGTTTCAGGCCTCGGAACTTGATCCAAAAGCAACCAAGTACAAGAACCACTCGATCTACCGACTGTATTAGGAACAATACAATACACATATTGGTCAAGCTCTGCAACGGCGGCGCCAAATAGTTGGCCCTAATGTCTAGCCAATTGGCATAGACGTACTCCGCTAAGTCCACGACCTCCGCCGACGCGGATTCCACAGTTGGAGGACTGAAATGCCATCCTCTGAAGTAAGCAACCAGCTCAAACACTAACAATATCACTGAAACAGTCAAAAACACCTTAATTACGCGATAGAGTCTAGAATCCGAGCGAGGAGGCCCGGAATTGGATGTTACGATTCGTCGATTGGCGGTGCGAACAATGGAAATGAAGCCATTTGTGAGGAATGCAATTGAATTAGCAATTTGCTGAAACTTGAGAAGGTAAATCCAGGAGAGTTGGCGAGCACTGCGAGTACGTTCCTTCTCGGCAACGGTTGGGCTGCAGATCTCAACAGTCAAAAAGCTAGAGTTTTCGGAAGAAGAAGGGAAAAGGTCCTCACTGCCATTGGCTGACTGCTGCTTGTTCCACCATTCCTGAAACTCTTGATTAGGCGGCCGAGACATATATATTTACGTAATGGCAATGCGAGTGAAGCAATTGTCGCCGTCGATATTGATACTTGTCAGATCTCGAATTTGTACCGGCAGTGGAACATAGAGAGAGTGTAGTGAGAGTGCCTACTACGATCCGGAGAATGGGGAAGTAAAGCCGGAAGGTAATGAAAGCTAAATTCAGTTTAAGTCCAGAAGCTCATCTAAGTTCCTCCCTCCGTCTGACAAAAAAAACTGAAGCAGACCATGTGCGGCATTACTGGAGAATCTCACGCGCATATAACATAGTATCTTTCACGCTCGCCATGTTTTTATTTCTTTTACCAAACAAGGTCAAAAATGCTTGAAATGAATAAAAATATCATCATTTGCTAGTTTGGTCTACAAATGCACTTGTTGTTTATAGTTTGATCCAAAAATGCTCTTATTGTTATCTAATGAGTCCAAAATGACTTTTTCCAAATAAAATATATTATTTCTAGTAGTTTTGATGATGTGCATGGCGGCAATGGATTTGGGGTTAGAAATAATGGTGGATCAATGCTCTTGGATTTTGCTAGAGCTTTTGAGTTGGTAATACCTAACTCGTGCTTTTTAAAGAAGGAGGATCACTTGATTACCTTCCGTAGCACGGTGGCTAAAACCTAGATAAGTTACTTGCTTTTGAGGAAAGACGATAGAAGCCTTTGTAAGGATTGCAAGATTGTTCCGAGAGAGAATCTTACTACTCATCACAAATTTTTGGTGATGGAATTGAACAATAAGCAAGGTAGGAGGAAGAAAAAATTGTATGTCTGGCCTAAGACTAAATGGGGTGGTTTGCCACCTGTCCTATCTCATGTGATTGGGGAGAAGTTGACGACGATATTGTCACGACCCAAAGTATACCCTAGACATGACACGACATATAAGACCTTAAGAGGCCCTACATAAGCCACTTGACATGCATACAACACAATATAATAGAAAATACGAGAATTTAAGAAGAATGTCTCATACTATAAAAGAGTTTGACATAAAGCGGAAGTCTAATCATAGCCTCGACAAGCCATTCTGAACATCTCAAAAAGTGGTTGGGATGTAACCCGTACACCACGTACAACATCCGAAAACTAAAGACATATGAAAGCAAAGTAAATTTGACATGGTCCTCAGAACATGAGGACTGACCAACTCTTCTAACTTCAAGTGATCAAGCAACTAGCCACGAGCGGGAGGAGGGAGATCGTCGGACCCTACATTAGTGAAACAATGTAGGCACAAGTATGCTTTAGTACATGGAATGTATTAATTATGAGGGATATGCATAAAATATGCAAACATGATCATAAGAGGACATAATCGAAAAACATGATATGCATGACCAAGCTAAACATCATAGAAATCATTTAAATAAGAATCGTAAATAATGAACATGGTCAATGCATCTTAAAACATAAGGAAAGCTTCTTAAAACCTTTGAAAGTAACTTAGTCATTTTGTGGGATATTAGCTTTAACCGACAATAAACCATGCGAGCTATAACATGGAATCCGATGTAACTCTCACACCATGAAGGGATGATTCATCTGCCATTTGTGGATCCACTAGCTAAGTCATTTAAGACAATCCTATGGGGCACGTAGTTTGGAACTAGATGTTGCTTCTAGGGACTACCCTATTTGAGTCTTCGCATCAAAGTTCTCTCGTAACTAAGTTAAATCCCAACGGAATAGTCATATTCATAAACATATCATCAGACATGGAAAAGCACAATTGGGACACTTAAATCAAGCATGTGTGAGAAAATCTTTCACCAATCATGATTCCTTAATATTGTGAGAAATTCTTTCACAATTTTATTGATGCTTATTTTAAAGCAATCTAGATCATAAACATTTCTTTTCGTAAAACATGCATAAATTTTCATGAAACATCATTCATAAAGTCAAGCTTCTTCATAAATGCTTATCTTTTTAGGGTTCGAAGTCAAAACCATGATCAATGCATGAGTTCGTGTAAAAACAATTGGAAAGCATGTAATTGAATCAAAACAATCATAATAAGATCAAAATTGAACAATTGAATCAACATCATTAGAACCCATGAAAAATTGAATAAAACCTAATCAATTTGATTGAAACTTGACTTGGAGATTAGAGAAACCTTGGGACTCAATGGGTGAATGGAACTCATTGATTAAGCCCTACATACCTTGATCTTGAAGCCCAAAACAATGGAGGAATTGGAGACTTGAAAACTTAGAGAACCCTAGAATCCCTTGTGAGCCTCGGGGAGAAAACATAAGAGGAAATTTTGGGGATTTTGGGGAATGAAAGAGAATGGGTTGTTTCTTAGGAGTAAAATCAGTTATAGGGTCTCTTTTATAGGCCAAACGACGTAGTTTAGGAATTAAAAGGATAGGAAAAAATCCAAATAATTCTGATTCAAAACTGCTAAACAGTTTTACAATTGTGACCTACGGTTCGTACTGATTAACCGTAGAATCAACTTCAGAAACCCAAATTTCACCTTATTTCCCACGAGACCTTTCTACGGTCCGTCTAAATTTCTACGGTCCATAGGCCTCATCCGTAGAGCTCAACTTTTAGTCCAAAATTTCACTAAGTATGAACCCTTTCTACGAGACCATCCTATAACTCGTCAAATATCCTATGACTCGTCCTGTTCACTCTTAGGTCAAACTTTAGAAACTTAATTTTCCAAACTCAACTCTGGGTTCTACGATTCACTTTCTACGGTCCGTAGGAGTTCCAACGTTCTGTAGGTTGGACTCGTAGAACTTGCCTTGGTAACAAAATCAACATTTCCCCTTTTTCTTTCAACTTTCCAAATTTTGAGGTGTTACAGATATGGGCTTGGAGGAGTAGCGGAGATCCAGAACGTATGTGGGATAAGACATCTAGTTGCATTAGAGAAGTAGCTCGAGAGGTGTTAGGGGTGTCGAAGAGTAACTTTAGTGGATGCCGAGGGGATTGGTGGAATGAAGAAGTTCAAAGCAAAGTGGAAGCAAAAAAGTTTGTGTATGTAAAGTAGGCAGACTGCACAATCGAGGATGAGAAGAGAGCGAATAGAGAAATTTATAAGGCGTCAAGGACGAAGGCTAAGTTAGTAGTTACATCAGTTAGGATAATAGATTTAGAAAGGTTGTATATTGAACTAGGGGACAAGGGTAGAGATAAGAAGTTGTACTGACTCGCGAAGGCGAGAGAGAGGAAGACTTAAGACTTGAATCAAGTGAATTGTATAAGAAATAAAGAAGGTAAGGTGTTGGTGGAGGAGACTTGCATTAAGCAAAGATGGCAAGTGTATTTCCACAAACTATTGAACAAAGAGGGGGACATAGAGATGGTGATGGGTGAGTTGGAACACTCGGAGAGACATCGAGATTTTGGGTATCGTACGTAGGTATTAGGATTGAGGAGGTGAAGTGTGATATTAATAAGATGAGTAAGGGAAAGGCAATATGACCGGATGAGATTCCCGTAGAGTTTTGAAAAAACACAGATAAAGTAGGTTTGAAGGGGTTGACTAGCTTGTTTAATGTCATGTCTAGGACGACTAGAATGCCCAAGAAATGGAGGTAGAGTACAATGATTCTGCTTTATAAGATTAAGGGTGATATCAAAAATTGCAACAACTATAGGGGCATTAAGTTGTTAAGCCACACTATAAAAGTTTGGGAGAGAGTGGTGGAGATGATGATGAGAAAGAGTGTGTCTATTTCAGAGAATCAATTTGGATTCACGTCAAGAAGGTCAACCATAGAGGTTTCCATCTTGTGAGGAGGATGATAGAGATGCATCGGGAAAAAAAGGGACTTACATATGGTGTTCATTGAACTTGAGAAGGCCTAGGATAAAGTCTCGATGGAAGTCTTGTGGTGACGCCTCGAGTCAAGAGGTGTATTGGTGGCATGTATTAGGGTGATAAAGGATGTGTACGAAGGATCTAAGACAGGGGTAAGAACAGTGGGAGAAGACTTGGAGCACTTCCTAGTAGAGATGGGGTTACATTAGGGATTAACTCTTAGTCTGTTTCTATTTGCCTTGGTGATGGATGAATTGCCACGAGACATTCAAGATGAGGTGCCTTGGTGTATGTTATTTGCGGATAACATATAGTACTGACTGATGAGACACGCAATGGTGAGAATATTAAGCTAGAGGTGTGGAGACAAACTTTGGAGACTAAAGGGTTCAGGTTGAGCAGGATCAAGATAGAGTATGTGGCATTTAATTTCAGTGAAGCGATGAACAAGAAAGGCTTGAAAGTAAGGCTTGACACACAAAATGTCCCCAAGAGAGACAAATTAGAGTACCTTGGGTCTATAATCTAGGGGAGTGGGGACATTGGCGAGGATATCACACATTGTATTGGTGCAGCGTGGGCGAATTGGATTCTTGCCTTTGGAGTCTTGTACGATAAGAAGGTACCACCAAAACTCAAAAATAAGTTTTATAGAGTGGTAGTTAAACTGACATTGTTATATGGGATGGAGTGTTGGCCAGTCAAAAACTCTCATGTTCAGCAGTTGCACGTTGTAGAGATGAGGAATCTGAGATGGATTTATGGTCATACTAGGAGAGATAAGATTAGGAATGATGATATTTAGAATAAGGTGAGAGTGGGATCCATAGTGGACAAGATGAGAGAAGCGAAATTGAAATGATTTGGCCATGTGATAAAGATAAATAGATGCACCAGCGAGGAGGTGCGAGAGGTTGATTATAGAGAGTATGAGGAAATACAGAGGTAGACTGAAGGAATGTTAGGGAGATGTGATACGACATGATGTGACTCAGCTCTAGATTACCGGGGACATGACCTTAGATAAGAGGGTGTGGAAGACACGTATCAGGATAAAAGATTAGTACATAGTGTAGTGTTGTCGTTCTTAGCGTGGTGAGTGTTTGCCATTGTACTAGTTGTAGTACTGTATTTTTTTTATATTCATCATTATTTATTATTGTTTCCATTACTTTATTTTAGTATGTTGTGTATTGTATTTCGATTATTACACTATTTTGCTTCCTTCTGGTAGACTTTGTGTTATGCCCTATTTTTACCAAGGTTAGATAAATCACAACTTATAACTCTAAAATGATTAATCGTTGTATAGAGTCGTCACCTAGTTTTTAAGGAAAAACAAGGAAAACTTATTTGATTATTGACATGCATGACTCACATTTTAATCTACGAAAACTAGTTTAGATTCTAGGTAAAGGTTCAAGTAATTCTGAAGAGAAGGTATTAAGCACCCTTCAAAATCCACAACTGTGGGTCCCGGCTAAACTCATTTTTTTCAAATTGAGGAGGAGAGAAAAAAATGTACAAGTATAATAAATATGAAATATACACAAAGAAAAAAGTAAATCATAATATAAGAAATGACCTAATGTTTGTCTGACGTTAGTGAGATATACAATAATGAATTAAAAAATATCATTCGAATAGCTTTCTCCAAAAGCCACTCTGGGTACCTGTAAAGACACTTAGTAAAAGTGTTAATAATAAATAAAATATGAATAAAAATAAATGAATCAAATAATAACTAAAAATAAAAACCCGTCTTATGAACATGGGGACCTTGGAAATCGACGATAGTTTCTTCATTGGCTAATTCAACTTATAATGTATAACATATAATACAACTTGAATTAAATTTTCGTCTTTTAAAATGGAGAGGCCTCTAAAACCGACGGAGAGATTTTTTTCTTTGGCCAATTTTAACTTGTAACGCATACGATACGAACAAAAAAATGTAAGGTAACATGTAGCCGAACAAAATATAACAACACAACGAAATTATAGAAATGATTAAATGAACACATAACTAATTAAAAATTCATAAAAGCATGAAAGTAATTGAAATGATATGAACACAATGAAACGACATGAATAAATGAGCCGATGTAAAAAAACAATCTTAACACAGTAAACAATGAAGAAGAACCATGGTGAAAATAATAATATAATAATAATAAAAACAAAATGGTAACCCTATGCAAATCACATAAATATCCTACACTACACAAATTTTAGTTCGACCAAAATAGTAATGTTAAAAACAAAGCAACAATAAAGAAAATAAAATAGACACTATAATATGAAATAATACTTAATCAAGATATTTCTACCAAATAAAAAGATAAAATAAACTCAAAAAGTAATAAAATAAGTTAACAAAAAAGAGACAAAAAAATACAATACCCAAGTCCCAAACATATCTAAGAATTGCAGCGAAATATAAATACAATCAAAACTAAAGCTACCATAGATCAGTTAACATATTGAACAAACATAATAAAAGGCAACAAATAACAATGGTGAAATTAATAGAAAATATTTGCTTTGCCGGAAGTTGCTGGTTGTTGTACGTGAGCTTTAAGCTGGTGGCTGCTATGGTGTTTGTCGCCTGAGCTGCTGTTTGAGAGCCTGTTTCGCCGGAGAATGTGGCGGAGAACTGGTGATTCGGGTGGTGGTTTGGTGGAGGAGAAAATGGAGGTGAAGGGTTGAGTTTGTAGCTAGTTTCCGGTAGAGTTTTGGTCGTGGAGAAGAAGGAAAATGGTCTGGTGGCCTGGAGGTTTTTGGTGGCTACTTGGGCAGCGGTTCTGATGGATTATCCGGTGGCTGTTTCGTCGGAAAAAGGCGAAAAACGAACGGGGTTTGGTAGTTTCCGGTGAGTTTTGCCTGAAAAATGGAGAAGAGGGAAATAGGGATCTTTGGGTGGTGGACTCGCCGGATTCCGGCGAAGCTAGTCACTGGAAAATTATGAACACTAAAAAATGCTTGTAACTTGTAAGTATAAAGAAATTGTACGCATATTTGTAAAGAAAGTAAAGGACATTTAGTAACAATGTAAATATTATTTATAAAATATAAATATAATAAATAATATATGCACACGTGTAAATATAATGTATGAAAAAGTAGAAACAATTATAAAAATGTAAAAAGATTTTTTAGTCAATAAAGTGTATCCCTTTTAAATGAAAAGTTTCTCCCCTTGTGTATACAATATGTGTATACGAAACATGTAAAAATATATATATATAATATAATATAATATAAATATTTAGATGGTGTAAAATACAGTATGTGTGTGAAAGTGTTAGGGAGATGTAAACAAAATGTAAAGTGTGTAAAAATGTATAGAAAATATATGAAGAAATGTGTGCAAAAATGTAGAAAGAAATAGACAATATATAAAGAAAGTTAGAGACAGTATAAATATAAAAAGTAAATATAAGGACAATATATATTAATAAATGTAAAAGCAATGTATAAATGATGAATGTAGAGACAAGGCATAAATAAATATAAACACGATGTATATATATTAAAAAAAAGACAATGTATAAATGTATATAAAAACAAATGCATGAGAAATGTAAAGTTAATATATGAATAAATATAAAGGAAAATATGTGAATAAATATGCAAGGAATAAAATGAAGCTAGTCTTGCTAGCCTTTCTATGAAAAGAAAACATATGAAAGTGTAGAGAGAAGAGGAGAAATATATATGAGGTAGTGTGTAAGTGTGTATGGAAAATGAGAGACCCCTCCCCCTTTTATAATACAAAATAACTCACTCTTTTGCCCAAAAAATAATAAGCTTTCTCTCCTTGTCCCCTGAAGGCTCTTTGACCATAAGATAAATGCCTCAACCTATCACCTCAAATGTCAACTTTTAAAAAGGTGACGAGATCTATCAACTCAAATATCAACTTTTTAAAAGGTGACGAGATCTTGATTTGATTGAGTTATTGCTCCGTATTTAAGAATAATTGCTCTGACTTTTGTATTTACGGACTATGCTAAATATATAATTAATGTAAAAATATGTGTATCGAAATGTAATTATAAAAATATGAAATAAAAAATGTAATCGATATTTTGAAAGATGTATTGTGTTGTAAAGAATAAATTATGTATAGTGCTATGTTGTGTACGTGTGTAGATGACTGTAAAAGTATCGTGACTATTAAAATTGTACAATGAAAATAAATTCCTATTATTTACGAAACTAAGATTAATTATCAATAAATTGTAAAAAGTGACAAGATGACAATAAATTAATAAAAATCCTAAAATAAGGATAATTATCAATAAATTATTAAAATGAAAGAAAAATGCGTAAAAATTATATTTTGTACGAGAAAAGACATAAAGTGACACCTGAAGTTGTCTCGGATTTTAAAAAAGACACCTTAACTATGCGGGCGTCATATTATTCCCCTAAATAATCTTGAACTGATAAAGAGCGTGAGCAACCTAAAATAACGAATATAAATTAATTTTTATAAGTATTTTGTTATAAAATATATTTTCTTATTATTTTAACTTTTTGTTCTTATTATTTTTTCTTTTTCTTTCTTGTTTCTTCTTCAAAAATTCATCGTCATCTCCATTGAAGCTTCTCACTTTCAATGCCACCATGTTTACTACAACTACACCTTCCTTTTTTACTACTATTAGTTTAGCTCTCTTCAATTTTAAAATTATATCTATTTTTTTTTACATTTAGAATAATTTGATAAACCTATCAGATTTCAAGATGATTAGTAGGGTACCATTTAGTTTTTTTAATTCGAATTTTAATCGAGCTCTTTCAATTTTCGGAGAATTCATTGATTTCAAAATTATCATTTCTAATTTTGAAGTTGTACGAAAAGGTAGGGCTGGGCATAAATACCGAAAAACCGAAACACCGAACCGAACTAAAAATTTTCGGTGTTTCAGTTTCGGTATTTCGGTTTTCGGTTCGGTTTTCGGTATATGTTTTCATATTTTCGGTAATTCGGTTCGGTATTCGGTATGTAATTTTGTGTTATTCGGTATTTCGGTTTAACCGAAATACACTATATTATAATTTTATAATAATATTTAAAATTAATATTATATTAATTATTAACATTAAATAATAAATATTTAATATATCAATATTCAATCCCTCTTCCAAGTTCCAACTTCCAACTCCAAAATCCAAAATCAAAAATTTATTTTTCATTTGCTCTCAAACTGTTGGCTGCTGCCCACTTTGAGCTTTCTCCAATCCCTCTTGCCATTTTTCATTTCTACTTCCAGCTCTCCAGTCTCCAGCAGCTGCGACCGGCGACCGGCGACCGGCGATCGACAGCAGCACTCCAGCGACCAGCAGGCAGCGACCTGAAGGCAGCAACCAACAGATCTGCAACCAGCAGCAACAACAACCAGCAGCTGCAACCACCAGCAGCAGCAACCACCAGCAGCAGCAACCAGCAGCAGTTGCAACCAGCAGCTGCAACCAGCAGATCTGCAGCAGCAACAGCAACCAGCAGCAGCAGCAACCAGCAGGCAGCAGCAACAGCAACCAGCAGCAGCAGCAACCAGCAGATCTGCAGCAGCAACCAGCAGGCAGCAGCAACAGCAACCAGCAGCAGCAGCAACCAGCAGACGCGGCGACCAGCGTCCGGCGGCAGGCGGCGGCGGGCGGCGGCGACCAATCTCTAGTTTAGGTATTCTTGTTTTTTAATTTTTTTCTTGATTTCTTCTTCTGTTTTCTTTTTTTTTTCTTTCTGATTTTAGCCTTAGTTAGTGTGTGAATTGTGAACTTTTTTTTATATAGATGGCTGATCAAAATCAATTAAATGTGGGTGTGGCTGATCAAAGTCGAATAAGTATGGCTGGTTCTACGGATAATATACCTACTAGTAGCAATGATGCGTCAATTGGCACAGAGGAACCAAAAAAAAGAAAAGAAATGGATCCTAGGTCTACTGTTTGGCAACACTTTGATAAAATTTTTGAAAATGGTGTATTATTTAAAGCAAAGTGTTTACATTGTAAACAAAATTATGCTGCGAATACATCTAGAAATGGAACAAGTGGACTGAGACAACATTTGACTAACCGATGTAAAGTGTATAAGCCCCCGCCTGTTGCACCTAGTATTCAAAAATTATTAAGTGTTCAAAGTAATAGTTCTTCAATAGAGAATTGGAAATTTGAGCAAGAGGTAGTTAGGAGAGCTTTAGTTGAGATGATAATTTTGGATGAACTACCTTTTAGTTTTGTTGAAAAAGAAGGCTTTAAGAAGTTTATGAGCAAAGTTCAACCTTTGTTTCGGATTCCTTCACGTAGAACCATAACAAGGGATTCTTATGAAGTTTATGGTGAATTGAGAATGAATTTGAAAAAGTCTTTTAGAGAAATACAACCAAGAATTTGTCTTACAACAGACACATGGACCTCAGTGCAAAGAATCAATTATATGTGTTTGACTGCTCACTTTATTGATAGGGATTGGGTGCTTCATAAAAGAATATTGAATTTTTGTCCTATCACTAGTCATAAAGGTGAGCATTTAGCTGAGTCTATTAGTAATTGTTTACTTGATTGGAACTTGGACAATGTCTTCACTGTTACGGTTGATAATGCTTCTTCAAATGATGTGGCAGTTTTAGAGTTGTCCAAAAAATTAGATATGTGGGAAACTAATATGATGGATGGTGAGCATCTCCATGTGAGATGTATGGCTCACATACTTAATCTAATTGTGCAAGATGGTTTGAAAGAAATTGGTCCTTCTATCAAACGTGTGAGACAAATGGTGAAATATGTTAGATCATCTTCTGCAAGAACAAGAAACTTCTTGAAATGTGTTGAAATGCAAAAGATAGAATGTGATAAAATGTTGTCTTTAGATGTGCCTACTAGGTGGAATTCCACCTATTTGATGTTGGACACGGCAGAAAAGTTTGAGAAGGCTTTTGAGAGGTTTGATCTTTATGATGGTAATTTTAATTCTTTTCTTGCTACTGATATTTGTGAAGATGGAAGTATTGCAGGTTCAATTCAAAATGAGGATTGGGTTAACGTGAGAAATGTCACAAAGTTTCTTGAAAGATTTTATGAGCTCACATTAAAAGTTTCAGGTTCACGGTATGTTACTTGTAATGTTCATTTTGAGGATATATGTGAGCTTGATGCATATTTGAAGTCATGTATGACAAGTGATGATGTTGATTTGTATAAAATGGCTTTGGGGATGAAAGAAAAGTTCAAGAAATATTGGGGTACTCCTGAAAAGATGAACAAAATGATTTTTATTGCTTCTGTTTTGGATCCTCGCAATAAATTTGTGTATGTTAGTTTTGCTCTTGAAGAATTACTTGGGGAAGAAAAGGGAAAGATAGTGAACAATGAAGTAGATATTTACTTGAAGAAATTGTTTGCGGTCTATGTAAACAAGTATGCAAAAGGTTCTAAAAATCAATCATCTTCACCCGGATACACTTTATCTGACTCATCTGATTCAGCTACTTGTGGCCTTTCTCAAAATGTGAAAACAAATTCTTTGAGAACTAAATTTTACATGAAAAAACAAAAGGAAGATTCTGGAAGTTTAGGTGTTAAATCTGAGTTGGATAGATATCTTCTTGAAGACCAAGAGCCTGAATCTGAGGATTTTGATATTTTAATTTGGTGGAAAGTTAATTCTCCTAGATTTCCTATACTTTCACAGTTGGCTCGAGATGTATTGGCTATTCCTATGTCGAGTGTGGCATCAGAATGTGCATTTAGCACCGGTGGTCGTATTCTTGATCCATTTAGAAGTTCATTGACTCCCAAATGTGTGCAATGCCTTATTTGTGTCCAAGATTGGCTTAGACAAGAAACTAATCCTATTTGTGTTGAAGAAAACTTGGAGTTTCTTGAGAAAATTGAACTTGGTAAGACTTTATATTTTTTATTTTTTTTTGCAAAAAATAAAATACTTATTGTGTAGTATGACATATTTGATTTTCTTATTATTAGAGATGGCAAATAGTGGAAGAAACTCTTCTATTGTTGATCTATGATTGCAAGTTTCAAGTATTTAATAGTGGTGAGTTCAATACGCTATTTATTTAATTATGTCATTTTTTAATTTTTATCTTAAAAATAGTATTCTAACGTTTGATTTTATCTTAAAAGGTTCAAGTTCAAGTTCAAGTGGTCAAGACTCAAGAGTCAAGACAATGAAGAAAGACGTAAAATACTAAAGTTTTGTTATTGTTTGTGTTGGCACTTGAAAGTGGTCTCATGGAAGAAAGTCAAGAAACTACATTGTTGCTCATTATTGTTATTTGTTATTGTTGACATTTGAAAGTGATCTCTTGGAAGAAACTACATCGTTGGCTTGTTGCTCATTATTGTTATTTGTTATTGTTGGCACTTAAACTTGAAAGTGGTCTTATGGAAGAAACTACATTGGTGTATTATTGTTAGTTTGTACTTTGTTACTTGTTACTTGTTAGATTGTTATTATGTTGTTGTGTAATGGCATGATAAAATATCAATTGATCATTGTATTTGTGAAGTCTAGTGAAGTTTTATTACTTGTTAAATTGTTTGTGCCTTGTTGGCTTTATTATCTTTACTTGTTAAATGCCTAGTATAATTGGCTAGATTGATAGTCATTACTAAATATTGCTAGTCATTACTTGTGTTGTTTGTGCCTTTTTGGCAATAGTTGGCTAGATTGCTAGTCATTACTATTTACGTGAAACTATTGAATCATTGTTGACTTGTTGGTAAAATATTGGAAGTTCTTATTCCTTCATATTGTTATGGATTTTTACTAAATAAATATTTCATATTTGAAATTTGATAAATAGTGAAACACCAAATTTTTTTATCACTTTATATTTAATAGAGTAATAACTTTAACACATTAAGGAGTAAGGACCACTTATTTCAGCCCATTAAGCTGAAAAATAAAAATAAAAATTGTAAAATTTTAAATTTTAAAAAGCCCATTAAGCAGGC
This sequence comes from Solanum appendiculatum, assembly GCA_018342035.1. Taxonomy (NCBI): domain Eukaryota; kingdom Viridiplantae; phylum Streptophyta; class Magnoliopsida; order Solanales; family Solanaceae; genus Solanum; species Solanum appendiculatum. Next base: position 46,243 of record JAGDQO010000428.1, read on the forward strand.
CCATAACAAAAAACCGAACTAACAAATACCGAACCGAAATATTAAAAACCGAACCGAAATCTTAAAAACCGAACCAAACCGAATTAATTCGGTTCGGTATTCGGTACAACAAATACAAGCACCGAAAACCGAAAAAACCGAAAAAAAAAAAACCGAAACCGAACCGAATTACCGAATGCCCAGCTCTACGAAAAGGAGATAAATTAAATGATGATACCTTCAAATTTTTTATTTTTCTTAGAAAAATAATTAGTTTTGTTATCAATAACTTAAAATAAATCATTGGAAAAAAGGAATTTGGCTGAAGAAGAAAAAAGAAAAGAAAAAAAATGAACGAGGGGCTCAACTTGACGTGGAGGTGCGGGTGAGGGTGGGAGGTGAAGAAAGAAAGAAAGAAAGAAAGAGAGAAAATGGTTGGAAGGGTAGCTTGAAGATGAACTAGAATTTAAGATGAAATCAAAATTAAAATAAGTCAAAAAGTAAGAGAGATAGATAGAGAGAGAAATAAAGAAAAAAAGAATAAAGAAAAACTTAAAATGAAAAAAAATTATATTTTAAATTAAATTAACACGTATCATGTAATGATTGGTGTGTGATAACACTTGCTTTTTAAAATCTGGGACAGATCGAAAAATGATACAATAATATCAGTTCGAAATTGTTTAGGGGGGTAATAGGACGTCCGCATAGTTAAGGTGTCTTTTTGAAAATTCGGGACAACTTCAGATGTCACTTTATGTCTTTTCTCTATTTTGTACTCTTCAACAATCAAAAGTCTGAAGACATTATTTTTTAGCATGGAGCGCCAAAATTGGATGTCAACACTTTGTAGTTTTTTTTGTGACTTACTATATTTTCTTCTAAATATCTAAAATTGCTACTGTTGAGCCGATGGCCTTTCGGAAGCAGCCTCTCTACCTCCACGAGGTAGTGGTAAGGTCTGCATATATTCTATCCCCCAGACCCTGCTAGTGGGATTCCACTGTTGTTGTCGTTATCTTTTCTTAATAATATTTTTTTAATTAGAAAATATATATCCTACTTCGATTAAAAAAATATATAAGAAATAAAAATATTTTCTACTTTGTTAAAAGAATTGTAGTTATCTAAATGGAAATTAATGATGGGTTACTATGAAGGCATAGAATAATTACTATGAGGGCATTCCTATAAAAGTATTACTTTTAAAAAATCATATTCTTGTTTTCTTTTTTAAAAAAATTACTTTCACTAATAAATAAGCGGGAAATAATTTTATTTTTTCTTCTTAATCTCACTATAACAATTAAAATAAAATAACTCAATGTACCTTTTAAATTGATAACATATGTAATTTATATAAGATCATAGTAACCCCGTCATTAATTTTTATTTAGCTAACGATAATCTTTTTTTATAACATAGTAAATATTTTTATTTTTTAATATTTTTAGAATTGAAGTAGGATAAATATTTTCTAATTTAAAAATCATCCTTAGAAAAAGACTACATTTAAAAATAAAAATAAAATATTTATTTAGAAAAGAGCATTCTTGATCCATTAAGTAACAATAAGGGTATTTTTGGATCAAACTATTGATAGGAAGGAGATTTTTGGATCAAACTATAAACTGAGAGCATTTTTGTTCATTTCACATAGTTTAAGGGTATTTTGACCCTTTTCCATTTCTTTTATGAGAAAATACAGAAAGCCCCCTTAAACTTATACTCCTTTTGTCTAAGTTTATATGACTCACTTTTCTTTATAGTCAGTCCAAAAAAGACACATTTCTATATTAAGTAACGATTTAACTTTAAAATGCCTATTTTATCTTTAATGAAATGATTTATACCCATACAAATATCTATCACTTATTTTAGAACGCATGTTTCAAAAATCTTTCTTTCTTAAATTACGTGTCAAGTCAAATTAAGTCATATAAAATGGGACGGAGGGAGTACTTGTTTTTTAAGTAGACAACTAAAGTTGTGTTATTACCCTATGGAATCATTTTCAACCATTATAAATACATCATTTTGACAACAATGTTAATCTCAAAATTTGCACGTGTGTTCACCCCAAATAAAATAATATAATTTTAGTTTTTGCTACCCAATGACAAAAGGTCGGATAAAATCTAAACCCGCTCACATTTTAACCTTCAAACCCAACCGGATAACTCATTTCACTTTCCCATTTCTCCTTTTTTTCATCTCAAACTACTGTGAAACTCTTCTCTCTTTGTCATGACCCAAAGTAAATTCTAGATGTGACATCGTATAAGACACCGAGAGGCCCTACACAAGCCACTTAGCATATATACAACACAACATAAAGGATTAAATTTAAAATAAAGTCTAATATCGTGAAAGAGTTTGAAACATAAGTGGAAGTCTAACATAGTCTTGACAAGCCTTTCTACAATATCAAAGAGTAGTTGGGACGTAACCCATATACCACGTACATCACCCGAAAAGTAATGACATAGAAAGCAAGTAAAAGTGGCATGGTCCTCGGAACATGATGACTCACCAAGTCTTCAACTCTAGATCAATCAATCAACTAGCCACGAGCAGGACGAGAAGGAGCGTTAGATCCTACATTAGTGAAACAATGTAGGAACAAGTATGCATTAGTACATGGAATGTACTAAGTATGGGGAAATATACATAAAATAAACATGATAGCATGGTACGTCTAAAACGTGTGATGTATGACCAACATTTAACATTTGAAATCATAAAGAAGCAACATCATATAAATCATAAGATATGGTCAATGCATTAAAATAAGAGACAAAGAAACCTTGAAGGAACATAGTTTATTTTGTGGGATATTAGTTTTAACTGATAATAAAACCATGAGAGTTGTATCATGGAATCTGGTATATCCCTCATACAGAAAGAAGGGGATTCTACTTGCCAATGTTTGAATCCGTATATTTCATCTTTTGCTAAAGTGGATCCACTAGCTAGGTCATTTAGACAATCCTACGGGGCACATAATTTTGGACTAGGAGATTGCTACTAGAGACCCGACCTCGATTAACGGGAAGGCCTCTATCTCAAAGTCCTCTCAGTGAGAAGTAAAATCCCAATGGAAGATAAAATCAATTATTAATGCATAACATTAGGAAAGGCAATAATCAACTACCAATCCACATCATAAAATCATAAATATAGAGTAGCTCCTTTAAAACATGATTCAAGCATAGGTGAGAAAACCTTTCACAATTATGAATCCATAAGTGTGTGAGAAAAACTTTCACCACCATTGATACTCAACTTAAAAGTATCCTTACATCACAAATCATTCTTTTCATAAACATGCATGTGATCCTTTATCAATTCATAATCATAAAATTCGTAGCTTATAAGCCTCTTCATAAATTCATAGTCAAAAATCATGAATAATGCATGGGTCCACAGGAATTCAATCAAAAACCATGTAGTTACTTCAAGTCATGCAATAGAAGATTGAAATCAAACAATTGAATCCTAATCGAATAAAACCCATGGAGATTGAAGAAATTCCTAACTTTAAATTGAGAAATTGAATTGGAGAATGGAGATCTTTGAGAGCCCAATGGATGAATGGATTCCATTGGTGAATTTCCACATACCTTGATAATCAAAGCCCAAAAGCAATGGTAAAAAAAAAGACTTTATTTGAAACCCTAGGTTCTTCTTCCTTGAACTTGAGAGAGAATTGGGAAAAATGAACTTGGATGTGATTTGGGTTTGAGAGAATGAATTGAGAGTAGCTAGTTTGAGGACTAAAAAGGTAGTTATAGGTCTTAGAAATAGGGTCAAAACAACATAGTTTAGGTATTAAATGCATAGGAAAAGACCCAAATACCCTTACTTAAAACTATCTAACCTGATCTACGGGAACAACCTACGATCCGTAGAACTTTCTACAGACCGTACTGGTCATCCGTAGAATCAAATACTCGAACCCAAAAATCCTTCAATATTAGACGAGACCCTTCTAAGGTCCGTAGGACTTCCTACAGTCCGTATACCCAATCCGTAGAACCCAACTTTAACCCCAAAATTTCACTAAGTATTCATTTCTTCTAAGGAACCCATCTACGGTCTGTAGAACTTCCTATGACTTGTCCTGATTAATCGTAGATCAAGTTACTGGGACTTGAAATTTCCCTAAACTCAACCCAATTCTTACGGGTGCATTCTACGGCCCGTAGAAGCTTTTACGACCCGTAAAGTAGATCCATAGAACACAATCAGTGGCTAAAAATGAAAAATTTTCCTTTCCTAATTTTTGAGGTGTTACAATATCTCCCCCTTGGGGACATTCGTCCTCGAATGATACTTAATCCTAGAATAAAAGAGGGTAGGGGAAGATATCTAATCAACCCAACATGAATGCAATCACACACATGCACATAACCAAGGAGAAAAATCAACTCCAAGCTAAAACATACTTTAAAACATCTTTTCATAAAACATACATGCATGCATGGAAAACATGAGAATGAATGAAACACATGAATCCGCAAGAATGAACCATGAGGAACTAAATATCTCAAGCTAGAGTAGGAGCGGAGGGAAAGAGATGAGGATATAGGGACATCATATCGGCTTCGGCTTCCCAAGTAGCACCCTCAACCAATTGATTCCTCCATAGAACTTTCATGGATGCCACTTCTTTATTCCTCAACTTACAAACTTGCCGGCCTAAGATCTCGGCCGGAACTTCTTCATACAAAAGACTTTCCTTTATACCGAGACTTTCTAATGACACAATCAATGTCGGATTACCGATACATTTCTTTAATAAGAATACATAGAATACCAGATGTACTAACGATAGATTGGAGGGCAAGTCTAATTCATAAGCCAACTTGTCTATTCGTCTCAAAACTTGATAAGGACCAACATAACTAGGACTAAGCTTCCTTTTCTTACCAAACCTCATGACACCCTTTATAGGAGAAATCTTCAAGTAAACCTAATCATTAACATCAGACTCAAGATCTCTCCTTCTAACATCAGTATAGGACTTTTGTCGACTTTGATTCATTTTCAACCTTTCTCTAATAAGTCGAAACTTTTCCATAGCCTCATGCACCAACTCGGGACCTATCAAAGCAACCTCACCAACTTCAAACTAACGAATAGGAGATCTGCACCTCTTACCATATAGAGCCTCAAATGGAACCATACCAATACTTGAATGATAACTATTATTATAAGCAAAAGGCAAGTGATCATCCTAATTACCATTGAAGTCAATCACACAAAATCTCAACATATCTTCCAAAGTTTGAATAGTACGCTCTGCTTGCCCATCAGTTTGAGGATGAAAGGCCGTACTAAACTTGACACGGGTATCAAGACCCCTTTTGGAAAGACTTCCAAAATTGTGAAGTAAATTGAGTACCATGATCGGAGATAATGGATAGGGGCACCCTATGCAACCTAACCATTTCCTTGATATACAACTTAGCGTAATCTTCCGCCGAATAAGAAGTCTTAGCAGGAATGAAATGAGCCGACTTCGTCATACGGTCCACAATAACCCAAATCGAGTCATGTTGCCGTCGGGTGAGGGATAAACCAACAATGAAGTCCATATTCAAATTTTTCCACTTCCAAGTAGGAATACTATTGTCTTGACAAACCTCTCGACTTTTGATGCTAAACTTTCACTTATTCACAATTAGGACACTTAGCCACAAATTTACAATATCCTTTTTTCATCTCATTCCACCAATAAACCTCCCATAAGTCACGGTATATCTTGGTGTCTCCCGAATAAATGGAATACCAAGAACTATTGGCTTCTGACAAAATTTGATCCCTCAAATCATCAACATTCGGAACACACAAACTACCTTGATAAAAAAGCACACCATCTCCCCCCTTGGGAGAAAGCCTCAACAGACTTTTTGAGCATCGCTTCCTTCAACTCAACCAATATTGGATCAAGACCTTGCTTAGACTTCACATCCAACACAAAAAACGATTCCAACCTAATATGAACAATGACACCACCCTCATCGGAATCTACCAAGCAAATGCCTAGCCGAGCTAGTCTATGAATATCACGGACCAATTATTTCTTATCATCTTCAACATGGGCCACACTGCTCATCAACAACCGACTTAAGGCATCGGCCACCACATTGGCTTTGCCCGGGTGATAGAAGACTTACATGTCATAGTCAAAATTTTGAGCCATCTCCATTAGTGAAGGATTAGATTCTTTTTCTTAAACACGTATTGCAAACTTTTGTGGTCGGTAAAAACATCAACAGGGACACCATACAAATAATGCCTCCAAATCTTTAAGGCAAAAACAACCGCTGCTAATTCCTAATCATGGGTAGGATAGTTGTTTTCGTGAATCTTAAGTTGCCTTGAAGCATAGATAATGACTTTTCCATTTTGCATAAGAACACATCCTATCCTGATCCTCGAAGCATCACAATACATTACTAACCCATAGGAACCTTCCGACAAAGTCAACATCGGAGCGGAGGTAAGCCTATATTTCAACTCTAGAAAACTCTTTTCACATGCTTCTGACCATAAGAACTTAACCTTATTCTGAGTCAACGTAGTCAATGGAGAGGCAATTGAGGAAAAACCTTCCACGAACCGTTTATAATACCTGACCAATCCCAAAAAACTATGAATATCTGATGGGGATAGAGGTCCAGGTCAATTCTTAACTGCTTCCGTCTTCTTAGGATCAACCTTTATGCCCTTACCAGAAATAATATGACTGCAGAAAGCTACGGACCTCAACAAAAACTCATATTTACTAAACTTAGCAAATAATCGCTGATCCTTGAGGACTTTCAAGACAATCCTTAAATGGTCGGCATGCTCATCCTCACTCCAAAATTAAATCAAGATATCATCGATAAACACAATCACAGATATATCAAGATATTACCTAAACACCATATTCATCAAATCCATGAAAGTGGCCGGAGCATTAGTCAACCCAAATGACATTACTAAGAGTTTGTATTGATCATATCTAGTGTGAAAAGCCATTTTTGGACTATCACACTCTCTTACCTTTAACTGATGGTAACCCGATCGAAGATCAATCTTAGAGAAGAAACTCAACCTTGAAGTTGACCAAATAAGTCATCGATTCTCAGGAAGAGATATTTATTCTTAATCATGACCTTGTTCAATTGTCGGTAATCAATACACATGTAGAGTGAGCCATTTTTCTTTTGAACAAACAAAACTGGAGCACCCCATGGAGAGATACTCAGTCGGATGAAACCCTTATCCTACAAGTCTTTCAATTGCCCCTTCAATTCCATAAGTTTTGTCGGAGACATATGATAAGAAGGAATAGAGATAGATTGTGTATCTGGGAGAAGGTAAATAATGAAGTCTATTTCCCTTTCAGGAGGAACACCAAGAATTTCAGGAGGAACACCAGGAAGATCATTGGGAAACACTTCCAAAAACTCATTTACAATGGGAACTGACTCAAGAGTAGGGGTTTCATAATCCGTATCCCTTACCCAAACTAGATGATATATGCAACCCTTAAAAATCATCTTTCTAGATTTTATACAAGAAACAAACTGACCTTTAGAAATAAAATTTCCCCTTCCCATTCTAGGACAGGTTCATTCGGAAACTGAAACTTAATCACCGGGTTCTATAATCAACAGAAGCATACCAAGAATGAAGCCAGTCCGTACCAAGAATAACGTCAAAATCTAACATATCAAGCTCTATAAGATCAACATGAGTGACTCTATGGGAAAATGAGACAAGACAATTTCTTTAGATTCTTTTAGCCACAATAGAATCACCAATAGGAGTAGAGACATAAAATGGTTCTAACAGCTCATCTATTCAAACATCAAATGTCATAGCCATATATAATGTCACAAAAGACAATGTAGCGTTGGGATCAAGCAAAGGATAAACATCAAGATGAAAGACTTTCAACATACCAGTAATAACATCGGGGGGACCCTCTTGATCATGTCGAGTCTGAAGTGCATTAAATCGGTTTTGCTTTGGAGCACTCAAACCCGAACCACTAGGCTGAGCTTGCCTACCATCTCTATATTTGTTTTCTCTGTTGGACAATCCCTCAAATAGTGACTACACTTGCCACGACAAAAATAATTATCTGTACCCATTAAGCATTTCCCTGAATTACTCTTGCCACACAATTGGCAAGTGGGAACTGAAGATCCATTTCCAATTCCTCCTTGAGATTTAGGGTTAGACACCCTATCTTTGTTGAATTTAAGAGTCTGAGCATTTGAAGAACCTTGACCAGAAAACTCTTGTCAGAATTTAGGACGACCATGTCCATCAGACCTCATACGTGAAAATCACTATCACCGGTCCTTGTCCTCTTGGACTCCCTAGACCTTTCCTTAAGCTTCTCCTCTTCAATTTATTGAGCATGAGTTATCAAGCGAGAAATATTCATTTCCTTAATAAGCATGGCGGTACGACATTGCTTAACAACCATTTTAGACACTCCCGACACAAACTTTCTCATCCCTGCCCTAGAATCGACAACCATAGTAGGGGCATATGTGGACAATTGTGTGAATTTCAAAGAATACTCTTTCACACTCATGTTTCATTGATGAAGGTTGATAAACTCAAGCAGCCTTGCCTTTCTCATCTCAAGAAGAAAGATCCTATCAAGGAAAGCTCTCTTAAGCTTCTCCCAATCAATAGGATCCGCATCAACCGCCCTCTCTTCCTTCCATTGGGCATACCAAATTTGAACAAAAACTTTGAGTTGGTAAGCGGCCAATTCTACCTTTTCAACTGACGCCACTCCCACTCTCATCACAATCTTATACGCCTCATTAATGAATTCTTGAGGATCCTCCTCATCCTTGGAACCATGAAACTCCGGAGGATATATCCTAGTAAAGCTCCTCACTCTAGTTGCAGCCGAACCCACATTTGGGTTCACGGGGACTACAACCTCCCTATTGGCTTGAGCCGTCATGGCTTGAGCCAAAACTTGAAAAGCGGCTTGGAACTCCATATTAGTCACTTATTCGGCCAAAGGGTCGATCGAAACTTAAAGAGCTTCTTGTTCCCCATTCTCTCTCGCATTCCTTCTAACATATGCTCTTCAAGGGGCCATATCCTGAAAAGCATCGAATAAAAATTAGGAGAGAGACATATAGAGTTGAACTCTATTGCACGACTTTAGAATGATGAAAGAAATGAAATTTCCTAAACGCCTTATAGCTTCCTATTCATAAATGTGGTGCGCTTCACACGCATGAACAAGACTCTACTTGATGCGGCTTGTCAGACATCCTAGGATCTTTCTAAACCTTGTTATCTGGATACCAAGTTTGTCATGAACCAAAGTAGACCCTAGACGTGACATGGTTTATAGGACCCCGAGAGGCCCTACACAAGCCACTTAGCATACATACAACACCACATAAAGAATTAGATTTAAAAGAAAGGCTTATATCAAAAAATATTTTGAAACATAAGTGGAAATCTAACATAGTCTTGACAAACGTTTCTACAATATCAAAAAGTGGTTGGGACGTAATCCATACACCACGTACATCATCCAAAAAGTAAAGACATAGAAAGCAAGTAAAAGTGGCATGGTCCTCAGAACATGAGGACTCACCAAGTCTTCAACTCTAGATCAATTAATCAACTAGCCACGAGCAGGAGGAGAAGGAGCATTAAACCCTACATTAGTGAAACAATATAGGCACAAGTATGCATTAGTACCTGTAATGTACTAAGTATGGGGAAATATGCATAAAATAGACATGATAACATGGTACGTTTAAAACATGTGATATATGACCAACATTTAACATTTGAAAGCTTAAAGAAGCAACATCAAATAAATCATAAGATATGGTCAATGCATTAAAATAAGAGACATAAAGAAACCTTGAAGGAACATAGTTCGTTTTGTGGGATATTAGCTTTAACCGACAATAAGACCATGAGAGCTATATCATGGAATCTGGTGTATTTTTTATACCGAAAGAAGGGGATTCTACTTGCCAATGTTAGAATCCGTACATTTCATCTTTTACTAAAGAGGATTCACTAGCTAGGTCATTTAAGACAATCCTACGAGAGCACGTAATTATCATATAATTACTTCAAGTCATGAATAATGCATGAGTCCATAGGAATAATGCATGGGTCCATAGGAATTCAGTCAAAACCCATGTAATTACTTCAATTCATGCAATAGAAGATTGAAATCAAACAATTGAATCCTAATCGAATAGAACCCATGGAGATTGGAGAAAAGCCTAACTTTAAATTGAAAAGTTAAATTGGAGAATGAAGATCTTTAGGAGTCCAATGGACGAATGGATTCCATTGGTGAATTCCCACATACCTTGATAATCAAAGCTCAAAAGCAATGATAAAAAAAAGAGACTTGATTTGAAATCCTAGCTTCTTCTTACTTGAACTTGAGAGAAAATTGGGGAAGATGAACTTGGATGTGATTTGAGATTTGAGAGAATGAATTGAGAGTGGGTAGTTTTAGGACTAAAAAGGTAGTTATAGATCTTAGAAATAGGGTAAAAACGATATAATTTAGATATTAAATGCATAGAAAAAGACTCAAATACCCTTACTTAAAAACTGTCGAACCTGATCTATGGGACCAACCTACAGTCCATAGGACTTTCTACGGACCGTACTTGTCATCCGTAGAATCAAGTACTGGAATCCAAAAATTCTTCAACATTCGATGAGACCCTGCTACGGCCCATAGGTCTTCCTACTGTACGTAGACCCAATTCGTAGAACCAACTTTAACCTCAAAATTTCTCTAAGTCTGGATTGCTTCTATGGAACCCATCTACGGTCCGTAGAACATCCTAGGACTCATCCTGGTCAATCGTAGATCAAGTTACTGGGACTTGAAATTCCCAAAACTCAACCCATTTCTTGCCTAAAAATAAAATCGCTTCCTTTCCTAATTTTTGAGGTGTTACACTCTTTTTTTAACAAATGTCACCATGAACAAGAAAAAAACCAATTGCAAATTAAAGCAAATTGGAGGATAAATCTGATGTTTGGATTGTAAATTGGTCATGGGGTGTTGATCTAGAAAACTTACTCTGTAGATTTTGTATTTCTATCATTTACTATGAAAAATTTATTAATCTCTAATGGCTTCAATTTATTATTTTTTTAGAAATATTAAAGTCTAGAGTTGTAAATCGATTGAATTTCACTATTTAAATTACGGATAATTTTTTTTGTTATTTCAGATTGAATTTCACTGGAGATTTTTAGTTGTAACTGGACAACACTGTCTCAATCCATCAAAGAAAATGCCTTTTTGGTTCTCCAACGGCGAAAAATTTCATTAAGGGCTAGTTAGTTCATATTCAACAGTGGTGGCAACTGATTTTGCTATTTTAGTCTCTGATTTCTTCTCCTCCTCCTTGGCCAATGGAGGTAATGGTGGAACAGTGAGAGCATCTTCAACAGCTATTATGACTCTGCTAAAGCCTTTTGGTTAGAATTTTAGAGTTCTTCAATTTTGTTGCTCTTTTTCTTAAATGAAAAAGATGCAGTAATTAGGGGTTCAAATTGGCAATGCTACTGTTATTATTGCACCAGTTTGAAGTTGAATTTTACTCATTCACGTGTTTCTCAAACATGATATCACAACTTCTGTGAAAATAATTTTAAATGGTGTATTTATAATGGTTAAAAATGATTTCGTGGGGTAAGGACCTCCACAAATTTTAGGTGTCTGCTTGAAAAATATGTACATGTTTAGGGGAGACTTTATGTATTTTCTCTTTCTTCTATAATACTCCCTCCAATCCAATTCAACTAGTTACCAAGATTCAGAAGAAACAAAGATTTTTTATTATTTTGTGATTTTTAACTAAATTAAAATATGTGTAGTCCTTTAAATTTTATGATCTTAAATTTGACCAGTAGAATATTGAAATTAAAAAAACTTACTAAATATAAAAGGGTTACTTTATTTTAGGACAAAAAATTAAAGATTGTATTAAGATATTTAGATTCCACTCTAAACTTGTTCGGAAAAGACACTTACATACCTCATCTTTGTGGGTGATCTTTTACTTTCTATTCTTGTTGAAAGTATATTAATTGTTCCCGCGAGAGATGATGTAGCAGAGAAAGTGTTTACACTTCCGAAAAGCGTGTGAACAATTATAAAATAAGTTCAAAACAAATTGAATTGCACAATTTGTCACTTTCTAATGAAATTTTATTAGTTTATTAAAATTTATATTTTTCTTATTTCTATTTTACTTTTCTCATAATTATTTTTTTTCTCATCTTCTTCCCTGCCATTTCAAATGAAAGGCAAAATTTTACGATCCAATAAGAAAAATTGACCTCTATCATTTATTTTGGAGCAATTTCTTCTTATTTTGCTTCAGTTTCTTCCCCTCTTTTTTGAATAGTTTATAAAATAAAAAAATTATTAAAATGTTGAGTTAGCGGTAACAAGCCAATGTCATTCAAATTGTGAAATATATAAATTTTTCAAAAGAGAATAAAAAATTCCTTCAACGTTTTAAAAATGGTTAAAAAATGTCCTTCTTTCACATATTGGACCAAATTTGTACTTCTTTTCGCTTATTGGGTCAAACATGTCCTTAACCTATTAAAATGGCTCAAATTTGCACTCCTTCTATTAAGGTCCAACTTAAAAAAGAATACCTGAGTATTTTGTGGTTCCCTAACTATAAAATAATATTATTCATGTGTAGTTTCTAATGTATCAAACCATTTGTCAATACAAGCTTATTTCAAATATTTATGACCAATTGATGGACATTACTAGTCAATGTGTTGATTCTTCAAGTATAATAGTAGAACACTTGCGACATTATGATTTTCATTTGAGCGTGCTGGATGTGCTCTTAATTTTTTAGATGCGCTACATTTCACTCCTAAGATTTTATAAAAACCCTTCAAGGTCTAGGATTACTCTGAACATCCAAATTTTGACACTAAAGAAAGAAGCTCTCAAGAACACAACTTTATCAAAAATTCCTCCATAACACAAGGTAGTATTTGGCCATGTCATATTGTTGATTTCTTATTTTAACACTTCTATTAGCATCTTCTAATATTGAAACCCTCGAAATTTAAGAATCTTCTCAAAACCTTAAGTGAAGGATTTTGGAAAGTTTCTTCAAAAAGGTAATTCTAAGCCTCTAAACTTACATGTATGATTAATTAGTGACAATATGAGTATGTTTTAGTGTTAGAACCTATGGTATGATGATTGAAAGTCATAAGTTCTTGAACCTTAATTAATGAATATCCTAGAGCATGAGGGAATTGTTATTATGATGGGATTGTGTCTTAGTGTGGATTGTTGGGCTCATTGATAGTGAAGGAAGTTGTTTTATATCTAAATATGGTTGTAGTATATTGTTGTTTTTCCAAGAACAATGGTTGTGGATGTTTAAAGACCATTGATTAAGGTTATGAATTTTTCGGCATGCTAGGTGTTCGATAAAATGTTTAGATGATTATACCATGAACATTTGTCCCGTTACTTTGGCTATGACCTAAGTACTCAAACAACAAGGTTCATTGAGAAAATATGTAAGAATTTAAATTTTGAAGTAAAGTAAATCAACATAAGTATTTAGCGTAGAAAATTCCTTTCTCACTTGAGGCAAAACCTATGATCTACCTGAATTTCCCAAATTAAACTCAAGTAATCTAAATTCTAGCGTTTACAACCTCTCTTGTATCATTTAAGGAATTGTTTCCAACAATACATACCTCTAGCCTTTTTTCTTCTCTTTTTCAATAACTCCACCCAGTCAATGAAGTCCCTTACAACAAAAAACAATACTTACTACAATCAACTCCTAAAGTAATCAAGATGTTGTTTTGGAACATCCACACAAGAAAACTAATTATTACAATGGAACAACGATATAGATAAATCTTGATGGGAACATGCTCTTTTCTCATAGTTGAAGCTTCTTCTTTAAGACTCTTTATGTAGAGCTCTTCTTACTCGGATTCTTCTCTCTTTGGGTGTGATCAAACTCCAAAGCTTTATGTGGTGTTGTTTATATAGGAGTAATTGAATGACATGTAGTTCTCTAATCCAAACAACATTTGTCTCAAGTCTTTCCATGAATTCAGTTAGTTTTACTTGGTTTGAATCTTCTTAACACGTCGAGCTTTTTATCCTATTTCCAAGCTAATTTCATGTGCATGATTAACTTTTCTTGTCTTGATTTCCCTTATTTTGTATAACTAAATTAAGATTAATTTAAATTCTCTAAGGTTTTTTGGTGCATATGTGAAACAACTTCTTTTGAGAAGTCTCTAGTTCTTTCAGAGGAACATGTTCTTTGATCAACTCCCTTAACAGTGTTGCTAACTTCTTCACTTCTTCTTAATAATCTAATGAGGAATTAGTTCTTGAGCTTCATTCTTTATTTTTCAGTTTTTCTTCTACATATATATTGTTGCTTGTATGATGTTTGTCAATCATCAAAACATTATATAATCTTGAATGTAGATTCAGAGATCATGGTGTCTCAACATATTCCTCCTTTTTGATGATGACAAATTCATAGAATCTTCATATGTGCACTCATGTTGTTTAATCTTCATATGTTCTTGAAGTGAATATCCCCCCTAAATCACAACTCCTATGTTGACAATCTTCCTACTAAAAATCATCTTGTTGTTGGTCAACACTTACATCTTCCTGTTTATCTGACTAAGTCTCACTAAATAAAGTTTTTAAACTTGCAATAATTTATCTTCGATTTCAACAAGGTTTGTAAGCTTCCTGAATCTACAAACCTTAGCAACTTTAACCTTTTCTAGAATGTACAATTTAACTAGGTTTGCTTAACTAGGCATCAATCTACAAACCTTAACAACTTTAACCTTTTCTAGAATGTACAATTTAACTAGGTTTGCTTAACTAGGCATCATTTGTAAGCTTAGTTAAGTTTCTACATGGACTAACCTTCCACACATTGCAACCTTTTAAGAAACTGACCATAACTACATGTATTCTTAGAAAAACATCCTCAAGTAAGTATTCTTAAAGAACATCTCTTCAACTTAGTGCTTAAGGACCAAGTTCTTTGCTCAGGACAATTATCTTTCAACTTCCTTATATCTCTAGTGCTCTAATTTAGGACTGATTTTTGTAAGTAAAAACTAGTTCCTTTATAATTTGACCTGACTATAGAAGTTGAATAAAAAATTCAAGCGGGGAAAAGGTAGAAAACTTTTTACCTAATATTCTCCATGAATAATGTGATATTATTTTATGAAAAAAAAAACATGTTTAAATTCTAAAAATAGTGGGGGTTTGTGAAATGAGGAAAAAAATCATCATGAAAAAAGTGATTTTGCATATTTGAGAAATGCTCTAAAAAGAGAATGACAAGTGTATATATTTATCTTGCAAAAAAAAACCCTATCTTATTGTTTTCATGTGATTTGATGATTTTTTTGGCTCTAACATGAGCTTATCAAAGAAACCATGAAAAACAAATTGACTATCCATTTTAACGTAAAATATTCAGGTGAGATAAATTTCATTTTTGGAATAAAAAATACCTTAAATCATGTGACACAATATTTTCCTTGAGAAGTCACATTATGTTGAAAAAATTGTGAAATATAAATTTTGTTGATTGTATGAGTCTTGTAACTTATTTTGATTTAATTGTGTAAAAACGATGCGACAAATAAAAAATAAGTACTTTCCTAGCTTAATAAAAAGTGTGAGAATGTAGCTGATTACACTTGGTTTGATATTGTGTAACAAGTATTTAGCAGCTACAAATAAGCTAGGTATATGATAACGCTCAACTACACCTCTTATAATTCAAAGTGTAGGCGGTCGCTAACAAGTATAAACCCAACGAAGAGTTGGGGTCGATCCCACAAGGAGCGGTACGGAGAAGAATTCTAGTACGAAGTGCGAAAGTGTTCTAATCTTTTGTAGGCTAGACAAAACACAACATAAAGTAAATTATCAAATTTTAATTATCAATATTAAGAGAGTTTAGTAATTCTAACAAAGACAAATAATACGGGGTTTTAATCAATAGAGATCGGGACCTTAGGAGTGTGTGAGCAATTGGATACTAATTTTGCCAAATGGGTGATAACTAATTGCTTTAAGTTGTTGAATCTCAATGGGTAGGATGGGTTATAACGATAATAGCCATTTATCAATCAACTATCATGTATCAAGTGAGTTTTATCGAACCTCAACATGCATTCAGTACAAAACAACCAATTCCTTAATTTAACCCACTTTATTAAGCTGGGTTGTAGAGACACACGTTGCTACAATCATCAATCATATATTCCACTCTACACTTCTTTCCCAAGCAAGCAATAGAGATCTAAAGCTAGAACTAAATTTGCAACTTCAATTCATAAATGAAAACATGAATAAACAACTGAACCCATTTCAAAACAACATTAAATATAGCAATTAGAAACACCCATAAGCTAATCTATGTATCCGATTACATATTCACACCCCTAAGGACAAGGGGTTTAGCCAATCATAGCAAAAAGTAAAAGATAGCTACCAAAAAAATTTTCCATCCAAAATGGCAAAGTCTTCAATACTCAAGTGCTAAAAATTAAGATTAAACCTTCAAATCCAAAGTCTAAAATCAAAACCCTCTCAAGAATGTTATAGAGCTCAAAAGTATGAATGTTTTCTTCAGTCTGGTTCACCTTGATACCCTTTTCTCTCTCTCTTCAAACTTCAATTTATACGTTCCCAAAATTTTTCACATATTTCAGCACGTGGGTCCATTCGGCGAAATAAGTCGGGCTCGCCAAGTGATTCGGCGATACGCCAAAGTTCTCCACCTCGCCTTTTTTTACTTGATTTCTACCTCAAATGGTTCTGGTAGTTTAGGCGATACGGGTCGAGCTCGATATTCCGTTCGGCGATATGCCGAATTGCTCCGTTTGATCGCCAAGTTGGTTTGGTTCCTGACCCACTTCACTGGAACTTTAGGCGAACTGCGAGGCTCACTCGGTGAGTCGCCGAGTGGCTTTTGCGAGCTTGAGCCTTCCTTTTCTTCATCTCTTCCAACTTTTTCGCTCCTTTTCGCTAAATAATGTCCTTGCCTTGTTCTTACACCTCCATGGCTGCACATAAACAATTTAACATTAGTTTTGAGTATAAAATAGACATTGAGGATACTAAATCATTAAATAACAAGCCCTAAATGAGTCAAAACTCCCGATTCATCAGTATATTTACTTTGTACAAAAATTTATGGCTTGTTTTATAAAAAATATTTTGCTAAACTCAAAGGATTTTGATGTAGATAAGAATATTTTTCATGTGGCCTATTCCTTTTATCTATGTTCCATCACCTGTATAAATTCTGTTAATGATTAGTCTGTTCCTTTTCCCTCTTATCCAGATTATGAAAGAATCTTGTGTTCTTCTTAGTTTCTGAATACCATGTGATATTGGCCTTTTGTTTTCAAAGTCTTCCTCATAGTGAATATACAATTTCATTTTAGCCTGAGCCTTCTAAAGCACAATTCTGTTGGTAGCTACCCAATTTTGTTTAACAATTTCCGTGAAGTCTTTATGTTCAGTCCAAAACTTCAAAAACTTGAATGATATCATTAATGATTTAGTATTTCTGCTTTTAGTTTATATATGTTAGAAGTTTTTTTTGAATTATGGAAATACACTTTTATCAGTGAAATATATATCCTTAAGAACAGTTTCATATTCGCCTCAAAATTTTAAGAATACTTGGTTCTATAATTGTACAAAAGATTTACAACACTTTTCTCGAGCCCCCAAATGATATGCCTTAACAATTAATCATAGTTGAGACTCATGAGAAACATTTAACACAATTTTCATATATTAGCTAGTACTCGCACGGAGAAGTGGAGAAGTGGAGAATTGTACTAAGGAAGAAGGTTCTTAGAGAATCTTCAGATGTTTAAATATAACAAGAACATGAGATAATATCTCAGATGATCATTCAATTATGTACTCTTCTCTCAGAATGTCATCCAACTTTGAATTTTAACTCAAAACACTCAACTATGAGTGTTTTACTTACAAAGACTTTTAACCTATTTAATTGGTTTTTTTATTAAAATTTATCGACATAGATTTTTTTATTTAAAATCAAAATTTTAAAAAATAAAAAGATATTCATCTAAACCATTTAATGACCTAACCGACTAAAAATATAATATATGGACTTATTTTATTTTACCCTTATTCTTCTTAATTATTCCCTCTCTTCTCCGACTCTTTCCCCTCTTATCCTTAGTATTTTGTGGTATACCACAATATATCATGGGATAGCTAAATGTGCACATGAAAAAAACTATTGTTGAAAGAGCTAGAAGCATGTTGGGATTAGCTAAACAGTTCTGGGTTGGACCTGATAAAAGAAAAGTTTTTAAAACTTTTTTCCTGATTAAAGGAGAGTTTTGAAAAATATTTTCCTAATCTAAGAAAGTTTGAAAAATATTTATGGAAGTCATTTTTCTTAAATTAGAGGAAAATAAGTACATTTGAAAAATATTTTCCAAAATAATTACACCAACCAAGCATGAGAAAATTAAAAATTATTTTTCAAAATTATTTGTCGATGCGCCCTTAATAAGTATATTTACTAGAGGTTTCTACACTCTTAAATACTATGAGGAGAATGCAATTAATGTATACTCATGAGTTAACTAGATTTTATAATAGATAATATGGTTGATCCATGTTTGATCCACTTTTAAATGATTGGATAATCAACACATTCAAAATAAGTTGAATCAAATGGATAACCATATATTTTACCCATTTTAGCACCCCTAGTATCAACATAGTGTTTGTTAGGCCAATAAGCCATCGTGGTATGGCATAACACATGAAAACAGTGTAAAGCACAAGAAGTGCACATTTCAAGTCATATACTTCCCTCGTCCCAATTTATGTGGCACACTTTGACTTGACACAGTATTAAAGAAAAACTTTTAATACTTGTGGTCTAAAACAATCGTTATATATTTGTGTCATTTTATTAAGGGCAAAAGTGGAATTTTAATGTTACATTCTTTCTAATTATAGTAAAGTGACATTCTTTTTGAGACAGACTAAAAAGGAAAGAGTGCCAAATATAATGGGACGGAGAGAATAACATTATCAACTAAATCTCAACATGTATTTCACGGTAACAATTCGATTCTCCAACTCTTTGTCACGTCATGAGCCTACATCCTGGACGTGACCGGCACTCGAGAACCATTTCTAGTCCACAAGCAAACCCTCATCCTGGCTGACTACAAGCGGAAGACTAACTCAAGCATACACAAGCATCAAACTGAAAGAAATGTTAAATCAACAATTTCTTTAAATCTCAAAACTCTCTAAATATACTACCCAAGTAGTCTAAAACACACTTTCTTATAAGGGTCTCACCTGAATAAGGTTTAGAAAAGAGAGTTTGGGAATACATCTCCCTTTTAGCTCGAGCGCACGATTCATATGAATAAGGGTGCATTCTTTCGAATCTCAACACTAAAGCTCACTCACGGGCTTCTCTCAAGCCTCTCTGCAGTCTCATGACTTTCTAAAAACTTTTGCTGAGACCAACTCATCTATAAGGATCTAAGCTTTGCTTTTCAATCACCTTGAGTATGAGGGGTAATCTAATGGATCTAAGAAACACACAAGTTTGAATAAGTTCATTATGACAAAGTTCTAGTGCACGATTTAGAGTATGAAAGAAGGAAAACTTTTCTTAAATGTCTATAGTCCCTCATTTATAGAAGTGGGGGGCCCTCACAACCATAAATAAGATCCTACTGACACGGCTTCATAGACACCCTAGGACACTTGAACCTGGCTCTGATACCAACTTTGTCACGCCTCGAGCCTACACCCTGGACGTGGCCGGCACTCGAGAATCATTTTTGGTCCCCAACTGAACCCTCATCATGGCTGAATGCAAGTGGAATACTAACTCAAGCATATTACACAAGCATCAACTTGAAGAAATGCTAAATCAACAATTTTTTAAATCTCAAAACTCTCTAAATATACTAAGTATGAACATAGGTTTTAAATAAAACATCTGAAACTAAAAGACTCTCCAAAATTGTCTATCTATGAAGCCTCTACTATATAAAGATGAGTCTCGGGACAAGACCCATAACTCCTTAAAAAAAATTAATACTAATAACTCACAAAACTGAAGTAATCTGGAAGCAAGGAGGCCTCACTCAAAAGTTGACGAGCAGATGAAGTGATCTCAACGGAATCTTGTTGAGGATCCTAAGTACCTGTATCTGCATCATTAAAAGATGCAGGTCGAATGACGTCAGTACATTGAATGTACGAGTATGTAATATAAGTGAATAGATAAATAACTGAACTAATAGCGCTGAAACAATACTTACCTTAACTTAACTCAATACAAAGCAATAACAAAAGATAAAAACATTTAAAACTTCTTAAACAAAAGATTTTAACTCAAGGATGTATATAAAAATACAATAAAATACTTTTTACTCTTATTTGGGAGATTCTCTAACCGACAACCATCACTATGAGCTACGTGATGATACAGCGTCTCGCCCACGCTGCCAAAACTATCCTATACCATACCTAGGTATAGAATCTCTCAACTAAGTAGATCCACTAAGCAATAAGGATTCATCTAAAAAGTATGATCCTTTACCCATGATGGCAAGACATGGTTTATGAGGATTTTGAGTTGTCTGAACTCATCCCCATATCGATGCTCAATACTACTCCCAATAATATATGTACTCATGCTCAAATGTATAAAACAAACTCTTTCTCTTGTTTGAGATAATTGTTCAAACTATTTTCTTAAAAGAGGTAAATGTTTTGAAATATCTTTGAAATCATTGCTCATTTAGAAAACAAGGTTTCTCTTTGCTCAAAGTAAAAATACTTTCTCTAGGTTGCGATAATTACTCAAAAGGGCCTCTTTAAGAGGTAACTGCTTGTACTCAATCTTTCTGAAACCTTTTTTACTTTTCTCAAAATAATACTCTCTTTGTTCATGTAAAAATGAAACATTTGAGAAATACTTAGTTCCCTTATACTTTTGCTCAAATCTTAGTAAGACTCTTTCTCAAACTTCTCTTTACTTTCTCAAAAACTCGATTAAAAACAAAAATGTTGACTTTAAAAGATTCACAAAATTAATTACTCAAAATAGGAATCATGCTGAAATATAGACACGAATAACTCAATTCAAGGATCTCAATAAAATATAGAAAAACTCAATATTTAGAATTTAGAACTCAATGATACTACTCATCTCAAGAATACTCAATTAATAGGGTTCATACTGAAATATAGACACGAACAATTCAACTCAAGGATCTCAATAACAATATAGAAAAACTCAATACTCATAATTCAATGATACTGCTCATCTCAAGAATACTCAAATCTAAGGATAGAACTCTAGATTACTCTTTTACTAATTTGAAAGTAGATGCAGGGCGTGAGGACAAACTAGTCCAATACTATGATAGCTTTACATACATGGGAGAACAAAGTCCTTGGCGAAATTGGAAGAACGATTGAAAGCCTAGCTTTCTCCTCTTGGATCCTTGCTCTAAGACTTGTAAGCGTTAATGAGAGTATTAGGGTTGATTAATACTTGTAAGGACCTTAATTAGGTGTAAAAACATCGTGGGTTAGGCTTAGAAGGAGTGGAAAAAAGACTAAAATACCCCTCGTACAAATGGACAAAAGCCTTCTACAGATCCATCTACGGTTCGTGGTTTATTCTACAGACCGTAGATCACATTCGTGGAATTTATATTGAATTTTTTGCTCAAAATTCCATTTACGGGTCCAATATACAACCCATTGAAGTTTATACGGATCGTAGATCCAATCCGTAGACTTAATACTAATTTTCAGGCTCAAAAGTCCATTTAAGGGTCCAATCTACTGCCCGTAGAATGGATCTGTAGGAAAGGGACCCAAAAAATTGAGTCTCTAAACTTTTTTGATGACTTGACAGTACGGGTCGTCGAATAATTGACGGCCCGTAGGTAGGAGCCGTCGTTCACAGACTCAGAAAACTCTAATATGGCAGTCTCTGGTAAAATAATAATAATGTTTTACTCCAAACATGAAATGAGGCAAACTTGGTGGCGTTGGAAAGAGGACTCAAATACCTTTAATTTGGTAGGTCATAGGACACCTAAATCATTATGTGCTGGGAGATATGATCATTTGAAGTTGAACTAAATAGAATCTTATGTGAAAACTTAATCGGTAATGAAGCTTTCAACTCAAATTTGTGCTAGGGGGTTCTTGTGACCTTAATTCATATCCAAAATCATTCACACACTAAATAACTGACCTTAATACCTTAGAAAAATTAAGAATCACTCCGTACGACCTTATACACAAATGAAGAATGGTTCGAGTCTTAACTTAGAAATTTTTGGGGTGTTACAATATCTCTCCCTTGGGATCATTCGTCCTCGAAAGACGGTTAAACTGAGAATGGAAGGAAACATAATTACTCTTACCATATTTTTGACTTCTGAACTTGTCTACCAACATAAGAAACATTAATCTTCTCCTTCTATCAGCACTCAACTATTATTATCAACATCACTCTCTAACTAAAAATAATCACTTAAAGAAATTTAGGGTGAAAGATCATAAGAACGATTCATTCAATAATTCTGATATAAGAATATACATGACTTAACATTATGTTGCTAGCCAATGAGAATAAATCATGAATTCACGAGACTGAGCATACTTTGAGACATGAGTGCTTATATGAATAGGTTCATATCATGAGGCTGATATCCATAACTTTATGGAGTAAGATTGAGATCAATGGGCTAAAGTCTTTGCCTCTCATTCTGGGAACTGAGCATAAATATGAATATGTCTGAAGTGTATGAGCATAGTTCATGGACACAATTCTGATAGTAGAAACATCAACAAGATGTTGTAACAACTGAACTTTGAGGAATATGCTAGAGTATAAATGGATTGATATAACACCATAACTCTATATGAACACATCATTATATGATTCTCCACACTTGACTTGGTTTCTCATCTTATCATCTCCCCCTTAGGTCTGAAGTTGACACTTTAAAGCTATGGATCTATTCCATCTTCTCTAAACTAGTCTATATTCGCTTTACTCTAATACTCGATAATTGCTAATCTCATGGCTACTAGACTCTCCATGCGCAGGTACTAAGATTCTTTCTAAGACCTCTTTCTGAGATACTTCTCTTGACCTCTCCTCATTGGCTTATAAAGTTACTTAGTCTAACTCTTAATGTCTATTAATACCTCATCTCTAAGTTCATATCTACCTAACTAGAGGAAACTTGAACTATATTTAAGAGGCTCATCATTAACTATATATGATCTCTCCAACAAAACTCTTAAGGGTAATAAATAATGCTTACATCAGCCTACTCCACATTGACAGCCCAAATATACTATCCAGGCACACATGACAAATCATAAACTTTATTAGAACCTTATTTGACTACATATGATCTCGGGTACACCTCTTAATACTCTTGTTAATCTAATGACTTAGCCGTACTTTATTGCTCTCATCTAAAAGTCAGAATCCCACACTTGTACCACTCACATTCATTTCAAATTAACACCTTAATTCCTCACCTACTCTATATCAAATCTATCAAATCAAATCCCAAAACTAACATCGTCACCCTCATATTGCCATCCTTTTTATTATGGCACTCATCTCAAATTCAAGCTTATTGTCTAGTACTAAACACGGATATCAATATAATTGCTCGCATACTATACTAAATTATAACTACTAGATAAAATTAAGAAACATCCACCCACTAAGACCTCATGACAAGTAGTTAATCTTTATCTCCAGTCTACCTATTTACAGATTATCATCACATTCCTTTTCACAACCTAAGTACTGTTTACCCTTTCACTATACACTATTGCCTAATTAATTCTATAACCTTCTGAATACCATAAAGTTCTCCCTCCAAAATCATAATCCTAGCTTAGATCTATCACCTCATAACTACTATGCTCTTATATTCAACACCTATACTTGGTCTTGACTAACACAATGGTGCATCGACATAAACTCCCTTCTGGTTAAAGTATGTTCTAACTCATCCTAACTTGTAACTCTTACTCTACCTTCTATCATGAAATCCATACAAGATTACTACTCCTTAGCCTACATATAAGGAAAAAACTCATCATTAACGACTTACTAGGTACATAGCTACAACTTACATACTCTACTTAATAACTATCCTCATCCCTTAGGTTACTACACTTCAAAATATACACTTCTAACTCTGGGCACTTCTACTACTATTGCTCATAATATCGCAACTCGTGCTATCTTTCGGGTGAAAATACTACCCAAGTATTCTAAAACACACTTCCTTTATAAGGATCTCACCTAAATAAGGTTTAGAGAAGAGAGTATGGGAATACATCTCGCTTTTAGCTCAAGCGCACGATTCATATGAATAAGGGTGCATTCTTTCTAATCTCAACACTAAAGCTCACTCACGGGCTTCTCTCAAGCCTCTCTGCAGTCTCATGACTTTCTAAAAACTTTTGCTGAGACCAACTCATCTATAAGGATCTAAGCTTTGCTTTTCAATCACCTTGAGTATGAGGGGTAATCTAATGGATCTAAGAAACACACAAGTTTGAATAAGTTCATTATGACAAAGTTCTAGTGCACGATTTAGAGTATGAAAGAAGGAAAACTTTTCTTAAATGTCTATAGTCCCTCATTTATAGAAGTGGGGCCCTCACAACCATAAATAAGATCCTACTGACACGGCTTCATAGACACCCTAGGACACTTGAACCTGGCTCTGATACCAAGTTTGTCACGCCCCGAGCCTATACCCTGGACGTGGCCGGCACTCGAGAACCATTTTTGATTCCCAAGTGAACCCTCATCCTGGCTGACTACAAGCGGAAGACTAACTCAAACATATACAAGTATCAAACTGAAAGAAATGCTAAATCAACAATTTCTTTAAATCTCAAAACTCTCTAAATATACCAAGTATGAAAATAGGTTTTAAGTAAAACATCTGAAATTGAAAGACTCTAAAAAATTGTCTATCTATGAAGCCTCTACTATATAAAGATGAGTGTCGGGACAAAGCCCACGACTCCTTAAAAAATTAATACTAATCAATCACAAAACTGGAGTCCTCCGAAAGCAAGGAGGTCTCACTCAAAAGTTGACGAGCGGATGAAGTGATCTCAATGGACTCTTATTGAGGATCCTAAATACCTGTATATGCATCATCAAAAGATGCAAGTTGAATGATGTCAGTACATTGAATGTATGCGTATGTAATATAGCTAAATAAATAAATAACTAAACTGATAGGGCTGAAAGAATACTTACCTCAACTCAACTCAATAAAAGCAATAACAAAAGATGAAAGCATTTAAAGCTTCATAAATAAAAGATTTTAACTCAAGGATGTATATAAAATATAATAAAATACTTTTTACTCTTATTTGGGAGATTCTTTAATCGACAACCATCACTATGAGCTACATGATGATACATCGTCTCGCCCACGCTGCCAGAACTATCCTATACCGTGCCAGGTTATAGAATCTCTCAACTAAGTGGATCCACTAAGAAATAAGGATTCATCTAAAATGTATGATCCTGTACCCATGTTGGCAAGACATGATTTATGAGGATTTTGAGTTGTCTGAACTCATTCCCAAATCGGTGCTCAATACTACTCCCAATAATAAATATATACTGATGCTCAAACGTATAAAACATACTCTTTCTTTGGTTTGAGATAGTTTCTCAAACTATCCTCTTAAAAGAGGTAAGTGCTGTGAAATATCTTTGAACTCATTGCTCATTTAGAAAACAAGGTTTCTCTTTGCTCAATGTAAAAATATTTTCTCTAGGTTGAGATAATTACTCCAAAGGGCCTCTTTAAGAGGTAAATGCTCTATACTCAATCTTTCTGAAAACTCTTTTACTTTTCTCAAAATAATACTCTATTTCTTCATGTAAAAATGAAACATTTGAAAAATACTTTGTTCCCTTATACTCTTGCTCAAATCTTGGTTTAAACTCTTTCTCAAACTTCTCTTTACTTTCTCAAAAACTCAGTTTAAAACAAAAATGTTGACTTTAAAAGATTCTCAAAAATTTTAACTCAAATAGGGTTCATGCTGAAATATAGACACGAACAACTCAACTCAAGGATCTCAATAACAATATAGAAAACTCAATACTCAGAACTCAAAACTCAACGGTACTACTCATCTCTAGAATACTCAATTAATACGGTTCATGCTGAAATATAGACACGAATAACTCAACTCAAGGATCTCAATAACAATATAGAAAAATTAAATACTCAGAACTCAACAATACTACTCATTTCAAGAATACTCAAATCTAAAGGGTAGAACCCTAGATTACTCTTTTACTGATTTGAAAGTAGATGTAGGGTGTGAGGATGAACTAGTCCAACAATATGATAGCCTCACATACCTAGGAGAATAAAGTTCTTGGCGTAATAGGAAGAACAATTGAAAACCTAGCTTTCTCCTCTTGGACCCTTGCTTTAAGACTTGGAAGCATTAATTAGAGTATTAGGGTTGATTAATATTATTAAGGACCTTAATTAGGTGTAAAAACATCATGGGTTAGGATTAGAAGGGGTGGGAAAAAGACTAAAATACCCCTCTTAAAGAGCTACCAGAATTTATGGGGAAGGTGAAACCAAGGAAAAAAACCAAAATAAAATAAAATACAACTATGAGGATTGTTACATCATTTACCACTAAAACACACGTTCATTATCGAAAGTAAATAGATAGAAAGTATCTGAATGAAAAAAAAAATAGGGATATTTGTTCTACATGACTAATAGAGTCTCCTAAGTGTCTTGATCCAATTAACAATGTTTCCAATACAACTTCACAAATTCTATCTCCTTGGACCTCAACCTCTAAATTGGCCTATCAAAAATTGTTGTAGGTTCCTCCTCAAAAGCAAAGTTTTGATCCAACTACATCGAGTCCTATTGAATCATATGAGAGCCATCAAAGTTGTAAATAGACACATGAATAGCAGGATCAACATTAGATAAGTCTAGAGGTAAAGCTAAATTATAAGCTGCCTCACCAATGCATTGTAACACCTCAAAAGGATCAATCAACCTATGAATGAGCTTTCCCTTCTTCCCAAACCTCATAACACCTTTTATGTCAATTCCTTCAACAACATCTCCTCTCCAACCATGAACTCAAATCGTGAATCTTCTAATTCGCATAACTCTTTGGCCTGCTCTAAGTTGTAAAACGTTGCTAGTGAATAACTTTCACTTTATCCATGTAATCTCTCAACAAGTCTATACCCCATGGTCTGAACTCAAAGGAATCAAAAAATACACCAGAGATCTATATCACCTACCATATAAAGCCTTGAATGGATCCATCTAAATGTTGGAATGATAACAGTTATTGTAAGTGAACTCTGCCAAGGGCAAGGACTGATCCTAATAATAACCTCCAAAGTTGATCACATATGCTTGTAGCATATCCTTAAAAACATCGATGGTCCTCTCTGACTGATCGTTTGTCTGATGAGAAATGATGTGTTAAGCTCAACCTGAGTAAACAACTCATTTTGTATTGACCTACAAAACCCAAATGTTAATAAAATACCCCTATATGATAAGATGGAAATAGGACCCCAAGCAATCAAACTATCTTTTGGATGTACATAATGGCTAACCTTTTTGAGTTGTAAGTAGTATGATTGGAATTAAATAGGTGGATTTGGTCAATCTATTAACATTGACCTAAATATCATCAAATTTCCATAAAGTCTGTAGCAACCTTACCACGTCAGCCATAACAGTATGCTCCTACTACTTAGCTTCCACTTAGGTATAGGCATCTCCTGAATCATCCCACCTGGACTTTGATGTTCATACTTCACCTATTTGCAATTCAAGCACCGAGACACATATTTCATGATGTCCCTTTTCATCCTACATCACTAATATTGTTACTTTAAATCATGGTACATCTTTACATTCTGGATGGATAGAATACTTAGAATTATGAGCTTTATTCACGATCACTCTGGTAAAATCACCAACTCTAGGAACACAAACATATCCCTTGATACCAAGGAATCCTACAAATCCAAAATTGCCTCCCTAACTTCACTTTTCAACACTCTGTCCCCAATCAGCCTTAACTTCTCATCCTCAAACTGTTGAGCTTTAATCTTCTCTAATAACAAAGACGGAGCCTTCACACAAGTAAGGATCCTCCAAGTCAAAAATTTCAAGTATGTCAAATATTTTTTCCATAGTCTGAATGGCTAAGACCAAATGACACTCCTTTGCTAGAAGCATGCAAGGGTGCCCATACTCACCACTTTCCTACTAGAGATATTCTCCAGTATATTAGCCTTTCCCAAATGGTTAAACAAAGTCAATTCATAATTCTTAAGCAACTTCAATCACTTGCGTTGCCTTTAATTCAAGTTCTTGTGATGTGTGTGTGTGTATGGTAGACTATGATGACTTGCAAATATATAGGATTGATCGATGATATTGCTGAGTACATGTATTTTCTATATATAATCTTTCTTTTTTTGCGCCTTTCATTACTATGATTTGTCCATAGAGTGGGAGGTGATTTTGTTTTCATTTGGAGCATACTGGAGTCTTAAGATGTTGTTTGTTTGTTGTTCCACATCATTCATAATTCTCTATCTTAATTTATTTTTATCTTAATCATTCAGACTGTTTTGTGGTGTTGCAGAATTTGTATAAATATTCTAGAAAGTTGTACTTATGTCACCAAATTTTGAGAGTTGTAGCTTGTATTTTTCGTACTCTTTTATATCATAGCTTTGTTAATATCTAGTTCTTATTTATTTCATTTACTTCTACTTTCTCATAAATTAATGGATGTAGGATAATGAAACGGTTAACCTATTGGGTTCGAATTGGTGTCATCACGACTTAGAATTTTTGATAAAATCAGTAGCATGAACTGGAAAATACCAAATTTCCTCCATTGATGGAGGTTTGAGCTCACGAGAGAAACATTCAGAGAGAGAGAAAATGTGAAAGAATTTTTATTGAGAATCAAAAAACTGAAATAATCAATACAAGATGTTGTGTATATATACAGTAATCAGCCAACTAACTTGATCTGACAAATAACAAACTTAACCAACCGAATTTAACTAATTTCGTGAACTTAACTAACTTTGTGACCTCTAATGCTAACTAACTGTGAATTAACTAAATTGTAATTGTAATCTCATCACCCCCCCTCAAGTTGTAGGTGAGCTGAACACTGACAACTTGCCCAAAATCGTAGCATGCTTAACACCGTTAAGGCCTTGGTGAAGACATCTGCCAATTGAGAGTTTGTGGAAATATGCTGAAGTGTGATCAGGCCTTGTTGGATCTTGGTTCTAACAAAGTGACAGTCTACCTCTATGTGCTTGGTTCTCTCATGAAAGACTGGATTTTTAGCTATGTGAACTGCTACCCGGCTTTCGCAAAAAATAGGTATAGGCAAGGAGCATCGTAGTGTCATTTCATTAAGCAACCTTTCAACCCATACCAACTCACTCACTACTTGTCTCACAACTCTGTATTCAGCTTCTGCACAAGATAAGGAGACTGTGGCCTCTTTCTTAGACTTTCAAATAATGGGACTATCACCCATGAGGACTAGGTAACCAATGATTGATTTCCTTGAATCAGGACAAGTAGCCCAATCTGAATCACAAAAAGCACTGACAGTGAGGTCAGGTTTAGTAGAAACAGATATTCCTAATGTAGGGTCTTGTTTGAGGTATCTTAGGACATGTTAAGCAGCCTTCAAATGAGGTTCTCTGGGTGACTGCATGAATTGGCTGAGGTGCTGGACACTATATTCTATATCCATCCTTGTGTTGGAGTGAAAATTAAGCTTGCCAACCAGCTTTCTATAGTGAGTAGGGTCTAACAACAACTTGCCCTCTGTGGCTTTCAACTTCTCAACATGATCAAGGGGTGAAGTAGTGGTCTTGTAGTCAGTGGAATCAAACTCCTTCAGCAGGTCAAGAGTGAACTTTCTCTATGAAGTGAGGACACCATCAGGTCTGTATAATATTTCCAATCCCAGAAAATAGTGCAGCTTCCCTAGATCCTTTATTCTGAACTGATCATGTAAGAAGGCCTTCAAAGAGGCAATTTCCTCTAAGTCAGTCCCAGTCAAAATAATATCATCAACATATACAACAACAAATACTAATGAGCACCCCTTCTTCTTATAAAACAATGAATAGTCACTGTTTGAGTGAGTGTACCCCTTTGAGCAAACGCTGCTAGCCAACTTATCATACCACTGTCTGATGGCTTGTTTTAAGCCATACAATGACTTTCTCAATCTGCAGACCATGTCTGCATCATTTATTGCAAGTCCTTGTGGCAATGTCATGAAGAACTCCTCATTCAAATCACCATGGAGGAAAGCATTATTTACATTTAGTTGGTACAAATCCCAACCCTTCTTAACAACCAAAGAAATGAGGGTCCTAACAGTGGTCATCTTTACTACAGGTGAAAAAGTCTCATTGTAGTCTATGCCGACCTGTTGAGTGTACCCCTTCACTATTAATCTGACCTTGTACCTCTCCACACTTCCATCAGCTTTGTATTTAATTTTTTACACCCATCTACACCCAATGTCATGCTTGCCTTTAGGTAAAGGAATCAACTCCCAAGTGTCATTTACATATAAAGCATCAAATTCTTGTGTCATTGCCATTTGCCAGAAAGGATTTAGGATTGCTTCTTCATAAGAGGAAGGTTCACTGTCATGTGAAATGGTGTGAACTAGCTACTGACTATTAGGACATAGGGAGGTAAAACAGACATAGTCATGATTGGATATGAATGACACGAGTGAGTGCAGTAGTGTAGAGGTATTAGTGTTAGATGTGGAAGGATGTAGATTGTGCAGAGTGTAACTGTATTCTTTCAGGTAGTTGGGGGTATGGATGGACCTAGTTGTCCTTCTAGGTTCTTGTGGAGCATCACCAAGTGGGAATGTAGGTTCAGGTTGTGTACATGTACTAGTGTAGGTTCAGTAGCATTAATGGGCACATGATCATTAGCAACATCAAGTGATATATGAGAATTCAACAGTTCATCATGAACAAAAGTATTAGTTTTACCAGGCGTATTAGACAATTTATCAAAATGATGTACAAGTGAATGTATAATAGAATTAAAATTGGAATTAGCAGGAGCAATAACAAAAGGAAAAATGGTTACATGAAAAAGGACATCTCTGGACACATGAATCTTTTTGGTACCCCAATCTAGGACCTTTTAACCTTTTGTATTGTAAGGGTATCCAACAAAGATGTGTGGTGTTTCCCTAGGCTCAAATTTATCCTTGTTGTTTTTCAAAGTGGTTGGAAAACAAAGACATCCAAAACTTCTAAGGTGGGAATTAATAGGTTGGCCTTTGTTGATACAATTATTCATATGGGGTTTTGTTTTGTAACAGCTTTGTGGGTAGTTTGTTAATGAGATAGGTAGCAGTTAGGACACATTCTCCCTAATATCTTATAGGTAGTTTTGATTGGCACAAGAGTGCCCTTGCTGTTTCAAGAAGATGTTTGTGTTTTCTTTCTACCACACCATTTTGTTGAGGTGTATAAGGGAATGACCTTTGGTGTATGATGCCTTTTTCTTGGAAAAAACATGTTGCCTCAGCATTGGTGAACTCCAACCATTATCAGATCTGATGGTTTTTAGTTTAGTTTGGAATTGAGTTTCTATGAGGGTTATGGAGGCTTTTATAGTTTGTAATGCATTGCTTTTGCATCTGAGCAACTGTGTCCAAGTAGACCTGCTATAATCATCTACCATAGTTAGGAAGTAATGGTAGCCATCATTAGTGGGAGCATGGTATGGTCCCCATAGGTCAATGTGAAGTAGTTCAAATACCTTGGTGGTTGTGGTAGTGCTATCAGGAAGGGCAATCTAGTTTGTCTAGCCATTGGGCATATGGCACAAGTAAAAGGTTGTTTGTTGGAAAAGTGTATTGGTATGGTAGAGATACCTCTCATCTTTACAAAAGGTACATGTCCTAATCTAGTATGCCATAAAAATTCACTATCCTGAGCATGAGTGTGAACAGAATTGACAGCAAAAGAGGGAAAACTATTAATAGAACCTGAAGAAAAATCAACAGGGTAAGCTTCTTTATTGAGAATATGAGAACATTTTACATTGGATGATGGTGAAGATTGATAGCTAGTCCCACCTAAGACTTGCTTACACTGAACTAAAAGAGGAGCATGCTGATAATTAGAAGAACAATCAGTAGAACAACAAATGACATGAGATAGACCATCAGAAGTTGGGCCACAGTTGTGGCATTTTGGATAGAAAAAATACAGTCCATTCCGAGCTCTACCAAGTGCCAGAGGGCTCTTCAAAGAATGGCCCTGCAATAGACAAGAGGAACTGTCAAAACTGGCTATTCCTTTGAGCTGGACTGCCAAACAATGAACTGAAATCAAATTGAATTTGAAACTAGGTATGTAAAATACTTTGTAGAGAGTCAATGTTGAATTTAAACAAACATCACCAATTTCAGTTACTTTGACCTTGTATCCATTTGGTAAAGTGATCAAGGAAGGATAAGGTAGTGTCCTAAGGTTAGTGAGGGCACTTTTGGAGTAATTCATGTGATGTGATGCTCCTGAGTCTATGATCCAAGAATCAGCAGCCAATCTAGTACATTTACATGATAGATTACCTATCTCAGTAATTGAAGAATAACAAGTAATATACCTTCTAGGTTCACTGCTCCACTAAGCATATTTTCTGAGCCATCAGTTCCATTTCAACTTGTAGAGATCCTAGGAGGTTGATTAGTTGCTCATATTGGCCGTTGGATAGATTCAATGGCATAGGCCTCTTGACTCATCAGCTACCTCATTTTGATTCCTGTCTTCCTCAGAACTGTACATATTTGCTGCAGAACCTGAGCTTCTACCCTTTGGAGGTCTAGAATTGGATGGATAACCATGAGGTTTGTAGCACCTATCCTTGGTATGTCCAGTACATTTGCAGAAATCACAAAACAAATTGGACCTGTTACCAGTGCTAGAGTTGCCTCTGAAGACAATGTTGGTGTTGGGATTGGAACTGCTGGCACCTCCCTTTGAGGTATAGTTGGTCCTGAAAACTTTAGATCCTGTAGCAACATTAGAGGAAGCAGAGACAGTTAGTGAAGTGGATTCTAGAGCAGTGTGATTGTGAGGCTTAACTTCCTCATGTCTTTCCTCTTGTGACAATATGGCAAAGGCTTGTGCCATGCTAGGTAATGTAGACATCATGAGAATGCTGCCTCGCACAATAGTGTACATCTCATTCAAACCCATCAAAAAATGTATAAGTCTCCCATCTTGTTCAGCTTGGTGCATTTTGGCCTTACCATCGCAAACACACACACAGGTACATTGTGAATTAACATCAAGAGTGTTCATTTCCTCCCATAGTTTCTTCATCTTCGTGTAGTAACCAGTGACATCCAAAGTCCCCTGCACAAGGTCATTGATCTCCTTTTGTAACTGATAGAGTTTACAACCATTAGTCTGGTCATATATATCTTCCAATTCATCCTAGAGTTCTTTGGCATTATTAACATATTGTAAATTATCGCGCAGATCAGGTGAGAGGGAATTGAGGATCCCTGAAGTCACCATATCATCGCACCTCTCCCATTGCATGAAGGAAGGATCTGTAGAAGCTGGCTTAATAACTTTGCCAGTGATGAAGCCAGTCTTACGTTTAACAGATAGGGCCCTGAGAACAGCTCGTCTCCAGGATCTATAGCTAGTTCCATCAAAAACAGCTGGTAGTAATGTAGAACCTTCATTCTCAGATGGATGCAAATAGAGTGGACTACTGAAATCTAATGAGGAGCAATGACTGGTGCATCACCCATGGACGAGAATTGGAGAGTAACGGGGAACAATTCGAGAAGTGAAAGAAAAGAGGGAGATGAACAGAATCGAGTAGAAAATTCGAAGAAGGAAACAATGGTAGGAGAACAAAAAACACAAAAAAACCCTAAATCTCATATATGAAATCGAACTGAGAAATGAAAAAAAATGGTCGCGCAATACTCACGAAGCAATGTGGATGCGAAAAGCAGGAATTATCCCCTGCGCTCTGATACCATGATAAAATCAGCAGCATGGACTAGAAAATATCAAATTTCCTCCATTGATGGAGGTTTGAGCTCACGAGAGAAACATTCAGAGAGAGAGAATGTGAAAGAATTTTTATTGAGAATAAAAAAACTGAAATAATCAATACAAGGTGTTGTGTATATATACAGTAATCAGCCAACTAACTTGATCTAACAAATAACAAACTTAACCAACCGACTTTAACTAATTTCGTGAACTTAACTAACTTTGTGACCTCTAATGCTAACTAACTGTGAATTAACTAAATTGTGATTCTAATCTCATTAATTTTGAATCATGTCAATTTGATATGAAAGCATAATTCGTCGATTTCATGAGTATAAAATAATATCTATTAAATCTCTTTAACTGGTGCAGATACATTCACTACTTATCCTTGAGAGGCTACATGATATCTAGGAAACTTTTATTTTTTTATTCTTTATCGTGCAATATTAACTTTATCAAATTCTAAATCTCTTTATTTCACTCTCTCACGGATGGTGAGAACTCATGCAACTAAATTTGTAGGTTAGGAGCCTTCATTTTACAGTCCGCTTTTTCACTTTGGGTTTAAAAGTGTACCAATAACTAAACTCTTTACTGCGTAAATAGTGTCACCGCCTTATTTTTATAGAATTAGAAAATTATTTTTAAAAAATGATTTTTTGGTAAAAATACCTTTATTAAAAATTAGAGAAAGGGTAAGAATTCAAATGATTTTCTGAGGAATATGTTAGGCATGCATCTCAAAAAAATCTGCAAATGCTATTATCCACAATTTTGAATATTTTTGGCAAAAATGGGGTATAACTTTTTTAGGAAAAGATTCAGGTTTTGATAAATCTCTTGAAATCATTTTTGAAACCATATTTAAAAGTGAATACAATTTTGAGAAAAGAAAGCGTAAAGCCTTTAAACTAAAATGAGAAGTTTGATAAAGAAATAACAATGATATGTTATTCATTTCTGTTGGGAACAAATTTATTCACTTAAGAAAATGTTAGTGCATGTGTGTGTATATTTATTGGGAAAATTATGGAAAATGACAAAAATGTCAATATATTTATGAAAAACAGCTAGTTTAAGAAAATTACAAAAAATCACTACATGTTGTTTTTATAGCAAATTCTCTCTCTCTCTCCCTTGTAGAGATGGCAGTGGGTTGGGGCGGGGCGGGTGTGGAGCTCGATGGGTTTAGGCATATGCGGGGCGGGGCGGATTTTGACATTCACTTACTTTCTGATGTTCTCATTTTCATCAAGTGTAGCTATTTAATTTGAAATTTGAAACTTCTTATAATTTGAAATTTGGATGCAACTTTGGAGGAAATAATACAAAGAAACTTTCACTTGCGGACGGGGCGGGTAGACGCGGGTGAAAGTGCTTATGCGGGGCAGATTGAAATTTTGCGGGTAGAGACAAAATCCGCCCCGCCCCCGCCCCACCCCACCCCACTCCATTGCCATTCCTAATCAGAGGCATGCGTATCTAAGGGTGGGGGGGGTCACCTGGTTCACGGGAACCCATGCTCCCCTCCATAGATCATATATAATAGTGTTATATTTTTAAAAAAATATTGAAATATAGATGTGTGAACCCATACTCTGAGTATCATATTATGTGACGATGATTGAGTGCACCTCTCTATGTGAGGTTAGAAATCTGAATCTTATATGTGTATAGATATATCCGATCAAATTTACATCTTAGAACCACCTTTTTACAATAGTGCACCCCTCATCTTGAAATCCTGGATATGCCTCTGTTCCTAATCCCTTGCCTCTCCTCCCTCTCTCTCGCCCTCTCCCTCTCCCTCTCTCGCCCTCTCCCTCTCCCTCTCTCGCCCTCTCTCTCTCCCCTTTCTCTCTCCCGCCAATAAGATCAAATGTATTGTGTATCAATTGTATTCAATCAAATATACGTGAGAATTTTGTATTTTGTATCAATTGTATTTGTATTCATACGAATACAATATACATTCATCCTCTTTGTCAAATGTATTATGTATCAATTGTATCCAATCAAATAGAGGATGAATCATTTGTATTCGTTGTATTTCAAATACAATTGATGCAGAATACAAAATAGTTATGCATTAAAAAATACATAATACAATACAAAATACAACCCTCTCCTCCTCCCTATCTTGATGTCCCTCGCTCTCTCTTCCCTCGCTCTCGCTCGCCTCTCTCCTCCTAATATGTATTTATTTTGATACAAATTAGTTTGTATTTGTATTTTTCCTCTAAAATCCATGAAAAAAATACAAAAATATAAATGCGTAGCAAATCAAAATATAGTTGCGAATTGTAATTAGTGAAACTGTAGTTATGGAGTCCTATTTAATGCATATTATTTGTTGTTTTTGAGAGTTTCCCTATATATATAATATGATATAAGAAAATGAGTAAAGAAATTAAGTGGGCCTTGGCCCAATTGATGTTGTTATTGTTGCTCTTTTATATCTATTTGAGTTTGGTCTAAATGTTTCTTTCTTTTTCTTCTTGTGTTTATTCTTGTTTGGACTTTTTTCCGAACAACTTAAGCTACCCCCGATAAAATAGTTCATTCATGTTATGTTAAAGTCTTCATAGATTAGACGATTCTAAAATGTTCAATAATGTAAACTTGACAAATCTTTTTATTTTATCAAATATTATATTATTATTTTTAAATAAAAGCTTATGAATGAAAATTTCTTTCATCTTATAAGAACTTTGCTTATGATATGAGTTTATATCATTTCTTCTGCGTATGTTACGAGTTATATCTTGTACCTCATTTTTCAAACAAGTTAAGGCATCGAGTATCGATATTGTCTAGAACCAAGGTCGGAGTGTGACACATTTTGTTGGATTTTAGGCCTTTTCTCCTTCCTATGTGGATAAATAAAAGTCCAAAGTTTTGGGTCTCCCTTCCTTTCCTTTGTGAATATATTTGAGCCAAATTGGAATAGCCCACTTTCCCCATAAGCCCAATATTATGGTGCATTTGTAAGACTTTATTTTAGGTCTTATTTGAAGAATCACAAGAGTTTTGAGTGCAGCCATATAGAGAGGAAAGAGAGAAAGTGCAGATTTTCGCACAAGCCTTAGCAGCCAATTTCAAATCTCGATTTCCGCTTCGTTTCTTGTTCGATTGAGCCGATTTTTGGACAACTTGTTCCTTTCAACTTAATATTTGATTGGAAACTAAGAGAGGGTGATTTGGAGTCCTATAGCTCCAGATTTTACTCGTGAACAACAGCTACATTTTGGTGATTTTGCTTCTTTTTATTTCTCTAGTTTTTTGTGCCATCTTGTAGTTGTGTTGCTCATTTTTTGGCACTTTGTTGGTGGCCATTTTAGAGAACACTTTTGTAACTCTTGTTGATTATAGTGGAGCTTTGGCCTTGTGGTTTTTACTCTTCACACCGAAGAGGTTTTCCACGTTAAATTTGGTGTCTCGTGTTGATTTTGTTTTTGCTTGCTATATTTCTTTTGGGTTGATTTGTTTGCTGCCCCAAACAGTTTGTTCTAGCATTATTTCGTCTTCTCTTGGTTCAAATAGAAAGGGAAAGTTTTGACTTGGGTTTTCTTCCGTAGATGCCCTGTCATGCACATTTATTTTGTACTTGCCTTTCCCAACAAAGTGGTATCAGAGCATTAGGTTGTTGTGATTATCTATTTGAATGATGGATTCAAATATGAGCAAGATGATTTGTTTGAATGGAAGTAATTATCATACTTGGAAAAGAAAGACGAAAAATCTTCTATTTGTCAAGAAAGTGCATCTACGTGTGTTTGCTTCTAACAAACCTGAATCTATGAATGATGAGGATTGAGAATTTGAGCACTTACAGGTTTGTGGCTATATTAGACAATGTGTTGAAGATAATGTCAGAAATCACATTGTGAATGAGACACATGCTAGAAGTTTGTGGGACAAGCTCGAGACACTATATGCTTCGAAGACTGGCAATAATAAGTTGTTTCTGTTGAAACAACTTATGAACATCAGGTATAAAGAGGGCACTCCTATTTCTGATCATATTAATGATTTTCAGGGTGTTCTTGACAAGCTGTCCAGATTGGGTGTAAAGTTCGATGAAGAAATACAGGGACTATGGCTTCTTAATACTCTGCCAGACTCTTTTTGAAACTCTTCGAGTTTCTTTGACTAATTCTGCTCCCAGTGGTGTTGTAACTATGGAATATGCCAAGAGTGGTGTCTTGAATGAAGAGATACGAAGAAGATCTCAAGGCTCATCTTCTTCAGTTTCACACTCTAATGTTTTGGTTATGGAAGACAGGGGGAGAAGCAAGTTCAGAGGTCAAAATGACAGAGATAAAGTAGAGGAAAGTCAAAGTCTAGATCCAAGAATTTTACGTGTGACTATTGCCACAAGAATGGGGATATCAAAAAATATTGTTTCAGGTACAAGAGAGATATGAAACAACAAAAGAAAGAAGGCGACAATGAAAATCGTGTTGATGTTGTTGCTAATGATGATCTTCTTGTTTCTTGTGATGAAAATGCCGTTAATCTTGTTTGTGATGAGTTTAGCTGGTTTGTGGATCTTGGTGCTACTTCTCATGTCACGCCCA
This sequence comes from Solanum appendiculatum, assembly GCA_018342035.1. NCBI lineage: Eukaryota > Viridiplantae > Streptophyta > Magnoliopsida > Solanales > Solanaceae > Solanum > Solanum appendiculatum. The sequence goes on from JAGDQO010000428.1 coordinate 85,145, forward strand.
TGAAGGAATTATTTTCTTGTTATACTCCAGGTAATTTTGGAATGTTGAAAATGGGCAATAATCATGAGGTTGCAGTTATTGGCATTGGGACAGTTTGTTCGGAAAGAAACAATCGTTCCAAACTAGTTCTCAATAATGTCAAACATGCTTCAGATGTTCACTTGAATTTGATTTCTATTGGATACCTTGATGATGAGGGTTATGTTAATACCCTTGGTGCTGGCCAATGGAAGCTTACAAGAGGTTCGATTGTTGTAGCCCGTGGTAACAAGTTGTCTAACTTGTACATTTTTCAGGGTTCCATTTGTATAGGCTCAGTAAATTTGGTGGAGAATGATATTTCATCAGAGTTATGTCATAGAAGCAGAGGCGTATCCAGGATTTCGAGATGATGGGTACACTATTACGAATAGGTGGATGTAAGATATAAATTTGATCGGCTTAACATTTAGGTTCTTATCACCAAAAATCATAAAAAAATTAAAATTATAGGTCCAAAATTATTTTTTATATATCCAAACCACTTAGAGAGGTACCACCCAATTTTAGAAAGGAAAAATAAAACAAAGTAATGAAAAGCTTCAAATTTCTAACCCCACTTAGAGAGGTGCACCAAATCATAATCACACGACATTATACGATACTTCAAGTGTGGGTTCACACATTTATATTTAAATATTTTTTAAAAAATATAACACTACGATATATGATTTCAGGAGGGGAGCATGGGTTCACGTGAACCCGGTGACCCCCTCCTGGATACGCCTCTGCATAGAATATTGAGTCATATGAGTGAGAAGGGGATGAACAATTTGGCTAAGAAGAATTTGCTTTCTGGAGTGAAACAAGCAAAGTTGAACAAATGTGTTCATTTCTTAGCCGGTAAATAGAAAAGAGTTTATTTTCAGAGTCATCCACCTTCAAGAAAACTTGATTTGCTGGAGTTGGTACATTCTGATTTATGTGGTCCTTTTAAGGTAAAGTCTAATGGTGGTGCACTTTACTTTGTGACCTTTATTGATGATCATTCTCGCAAACTCTGGGTATCCTCTTTGAAGTCCAAGGATCAAGTACTTTATGTGTTCAAGAATTTTTAGGCCTTGGTTGAGAGACAGACATGGAGGAAATTGAAATGCATCCGTTTTGATAATGGTGGTGAGTATATTGGTTGTTGACACCAAATTTTGGTCTGATATTTTTCTAAGTTAATATTTTTAAAATATTTTATTTTTTAAATAATTCAAAATACATATTTTGATTTTAATGCAATTTGTTGATAATTATCCTTATTTCTCAAAATATTAGGATTTTTATCGGTTAATCTTGTTTACATTATTTTTTTTTTGTCACAACCGGTTTGAATATGTTCAAATATTTGTTCAGTTTGATTAAATCATTATTTTTGTTAAATTGCATTTTTATATGTCGTTGGTTGCATTCGTTACATTTTTAATATTCATTTATTCGTTACATTTATTAATATTCATTTTGATATTTTTGCGCAGTCTAGAAATTCATTCAAATATGGATAAGATTTCATACACAGATATTTTATTGGTTAGTGGTTTTGGCCCACGGTTTAAAGATAATGGTATTGTACTATTGATGGTTTTCAATTTTCTATTTAAGCAATAGCTTGGTCATTAAGTTAAGGGTAGTGGATAAGATTTTAGGGGTAATTTTCAGATTTTTAATATTTAATAAATTCTTTTAGTGTTCATAATTATCCGGTGACAAGCTCACCGGAGTTCCGCCGGAATCCAGCGAGTCCATCACCAAAAACCCCATTTTTTCAGATCACCACAACCCACTGTTCTTCCTTCTTTTCTAACATGACCTCCATCACAAACAATCACCACAGTCAACTCCATCCGCCAATCAACCACCCAGACGACCTCCAACCACCAAAAAAAACCCCAAGCACTGCCTCCGCTTCCTTTTCCGATGAACAACCACCAAACACCACCCTTAAACGACCCCCTTTTTTCTCTTCCCCGACAAAACAAGAACTCTGACCGGGAACCCACCTTTTCCGGTAGAAAATGACCAGAAATCACCATCGCTCCACCGGAAAACCACAACCACAAACCTTCCCTTTCTCCTTCAAGCTCCGACTAAACATCAATAACAACTCCAAACAGCAACATCAAACCAACTTCGAAACCATTGGCGAACCAGACCCCTTCCACCTTTTCGTTTTTTCTACTTTTTTTGCAGGAACCAACAAGCAAAAAGCCCAAACGAGCTGGCTATGGTGAACCTCTAGACTCTAGCTCCGGCGTGGCTCCATCGCCGGTGCAAACGAACCAGATCCGCCTCACTGCTGCCATCATTTTTTCTCCAGTAACCTCGTTGGGTTTGTATGTTACTTTACATTTTTTTATTTTCTCTATTTTTGTTACTTATTGAGATAATGGTTGATTGGTTTTAATCTTTTGTTGACTTAAATTATTTATTTATTTAGATAATTATTTATACTGTTTCTTACTTCATTTCTTATTTTCCTTACATTTTACTTAGCTTAGAGTGTTTGGTATGAATATTTAGTTTTTATCAGTGAATATGTTGAATTCTTTAGTAGTTTCATTATCATAATTATTAGCTATAGTGTTGTTAGTTTTCATTGTTTTGTTTCTTAGAGAATACAATAATGTTTTAAATTGCTTGATTGGATTGTTATTTCGTTGATTTAATTGTGTGTCTGGATTCTTACTAATATTAATTGTTTAGAAGTGTTTCAGTAACATGTCTTTAATTTTCTCTATTTTTTATTAAATTTTGTTTGGTTGATAATTGTATTATTGAAATATTGTTTGCCCCCCTTTAGTTTCACTGTTCACTTGGTTTCATTATGTTACTCACCATTAATATTTTTAATATTATTATTGTTATACAATTAAAATAGGCCGACGAAGAAATTGCCCTCGATTTCCAAGGCCTCCCATGTTTATAAGACGGATTTTTATTTTAATTTATTTGATTCATTATTTTTATTTTTATTTTTATTTAATTATTACTAACACTTTTACTAAGTGTCTTTACATGTACCCGGAGTTGCTTCCCATTGAAGCCATTCGAATGAAGTTTGATTATATTCTTTATTTTGTATATATCAACGTTAGGCAAACCTTATGTCGTTTCTTATATTATTGTTTTACTTTATTATTTATTATATATTGTTTGTTTATTATACTTGTATATTATTGTTATCTTCTCAATTTGAAAAAATGAATTCAGTCGGGACCCACAGTTGCGGATTTTGAAAGATGCCTAACACATTTCCTTTGGAATAACTTGAACCCTTACCTAGAATCAATTGGTTTCGTAGATATTTTTATTTAATTAATTAATTGGTTTCGTAGTTTTCCTAAAATTAGGTGGTGACTCCCTTTAAACCCCTTTTAAACTATTTCCCTTTACTTCTTTTAAATTCTTTTATTTTTATTAATTGATTATTTGTGAGTCACTGCGACGTTGCTCCTTTTTAGGGATGTCAACAGAATGACGACTCTGCTGGGGATATAGAGGTTCTAATCATTATGAGTTTATTTTTTCAAATTGAGGAGACTATTGTTTTATTATGTTAAACATTGTATCTTGTATATTTTGTTGATTATTTGTATGTTGCACTTATTATTTATTCATTATTTGTTTAATTATATGTATAGTCTCATTGCATCATGACATATTTTTCGCCTCTTGGCATTTTTTTTTCTTAATTAAAGGACGATTATGCAGGTCACAGTCGTTCGTTATCCAAATTGTTTATCGGGGTACCCTGGCGAATGTAGTTGGCCACTGGATGGTCAACGGTCGCTAACTTCCCCAGCCCAAGTTATCCGCTTGGGTCACCGGTCCACTTTCAAATAAAGCCCACTCTTGGTCACCTAGTTTTAGAGCATTCATAGTTTGAGTTCGTGCTTCATTCAAGTTATAATCTGTTGGAATTATGTTTGACCTGATTCCTACTTCAACGGGATACGTAGGCGCCACAACGGCTCGGTCATGTTCCCAGTAAGCTTTCTCATATTTTAGAATGGAAATTGGGGTAAATTTTTGGAGGAGGTCTCAAAAATTTCACGAAGGAGATAGTTGCTACAAAATTGAATACCGAAGGTTACTAAAGTTGAAGCAGGGGCAAAATTTTTAAGGAAAGCCTTAAAAAATTTCACCAAGGTTGTACTCAGACTCCAGATTTATGAGGCATCTCCCCGAGTTGGTTTATACAGTTGTATGAATTTTTGTACATAATATTATTTTTCATTGTATATCCTTGATTTTATTTGTTTTACATTTCATTGACATTTATATAGTTTGGGTCGTCCGCCCTTCAATGTGACTCATTCATTTCTCATTTCAATTATTTTTTCTTTCAAAAAAAATATTTGTTAAATTGGGTTGTCCGCCCTTCAATGTGACTCATTGGTTTTTCATTTCTATTATTATTTTTTTAAAAAAAATAAAAATTCCTTTGTTGTTCAAAACATGTGTTTTATGTCATATCAGAACGAACCACGCAGACCTGATTCTCTCAATGAGATACGTAGGCAGCCCTTTTAGGGTTCGGTATTCTTTATTCAAAAGATTGTTTATTTTTTTTTCTTTTTAAAATGTTTATATTTTTCAAATCATTTTTTGACTTAGTTGGTGACAACACAGTTAGAGTGTACATATGAAAAATAATTGGTACAATAGAGAAGGTTGATTTCTTGTTAAACCATAGATTCTGTTGGTACCTCTCATTCTACTTTTGTTACACTTGAAAATATTCTCTTGCATTCATTCAAGATTAGAACAAAACCAGATTCATTGTTTCATGTGCATTGTGTAGTGAGTTTTGATTAAATTTAATTGTGTTGCTTTGTTGATCTAGAACTTGGCATGAATGTTTGTTGAAGCGAAATTCTGAGTAATGTTTGATTTGAAAAATGATTGTAGGCCTTCTTTGACTCGTTTGTGCCTTTCAAAGCCTACCAAATAACATTAATCCTTAGTATGTCCCAACTTTGAGCTTTAAGCCTTTTTCCTTGGACAACCACATTTTAGCCTATACCCTTTCTGAGTGCTTGTACGCACTATACTTCTCTTGGCCTGACTTTCTTGAGCGTACTGAGGATGTGCAAGTTACAAAAGTAGATTCAAAGTTTAAATTTGTCAAAGACAAAAGTTACTAAAGTCCCTGAAACTCAGGAATGCAAAAATGACTTCAAAAGAAATAAGAAAGAGTTGAAAATCCCCCACAAGTTCAAGCAAACAAAATTACAACGAAAGAGAAAGAACACTCCAAACAAACAGGAAAAATTTCAAATGATGATGAGAAAGGGGGAAAGCTCAGACAAGCAAAGCTTCAAAAGAAGTCAAAAAGTTTAAAAAGAAGGGGAAAACAAAGAGGATCAAATGCTAAAAGCGTAATAAATATTGAAAGCACAAATTCAGTGCCAAGCTCAAGAAAGGATTAAGTCACTTTCATCCCAAATGACTATCCTATCCGTCCCTAAGCCTACATTACAAGCCAATAACAAGCCCTACATGATTTCATTTCAAATGTTCTCACATTAGTGGAGATTTACATGAAGGCCAAGCCTATGGTAACAATTGCATGCGTTGAATATTTTTCTGAGTGTGAGTGAATTTCGCTAAATGTCCTCAAATCAAAACACTTTCAATGTGTGCAAGTTGGAACTTTCTTTGTGGTGAGGGCACTTGAAACATGATGTTAGATCTAGTTCAAAGCCTTTGTTTATAGCAAAATGAACAAATCTTGTCGTTACTTAAGTACATTTGAGGTACCACTTGAATCCATAGGAATTGCCTTGAAGTCAGTCTCAGTTGAAAGAGAAGTATTGTGAGAAATTTCTATGCAGTACTAGTTGTTGGTGCTAACCAAGTTAAAATATGTTTCATTGTTCAAAAAAATAAAAAAAATGGGTTGACATCCACTTTTCAATATTGTCCAAATCAACTTTGTGGACCGTTTCATTGTTCAAATTGTATTTTTGGGTCGTCATACCCCTCAAATGACATCATTTTAAATTTAGGTCATCATACCTTTCAAAATGACATCTTTTAAAAATTAATTTGTTATCTCAAATAAAATGATGCTTTCAAAATTGGGTAGTCTTACCCTTCAAAATGACACATTTTAAAGTTATTTTGTTATCTTAGATACTCTTTTTAAAATTGGTTTGTCATGCCATTTAAAATGACACTTTTTTATTTGTTAGTCCATTCAAATTGACATTTTCTTATTTCAGGATGTTATTATGTTATAAATGTTGCATTGGTTTATCACCTTGATCACTGTTCATATGAGGCCATATTTGCATAGCTTATGTTTCTTTTATGTTACATTTGTTACTAACATTGTTATTGCAGATTTTGTGATACACGATTCATGTTAAGTACAAATTGGGTTGTCTTCCTTTCAATAGACACATTGGGTGGTCACATCCCTTCAAGTCACATATTAAGTTCAAATTGGGTCGTCCGCCTTTCAAAGAGACATGTTGGGTTGTCATCTCGACAAAGTGACATTTATATTCATGCTGGTTTGTCACATCATTTCAAGTGACATTTTAAGTTCAAGATTGGGTTGTCATCTCCCTTCAAATGACATGTTAAGTACAAATTCGGTCGTCTGCCTTTCAATAGACACATTGGGTGGTCATATCCCTTCAAGTGACATATTAAGTTCAAATTGGGTTGCCCGCCTTTCAAAGAGACATGTTGGGTTGTCACCTCGTCCAAAGTGACATTTATGGGTTGTCATATCCCTTCAAATGACATGTTATATTCAAATTGGGTCGTCCGCCTTTCAAAGAGACACATTGGATTCTCACATCCCTTCAAGTGACATATTAAGTTCAAAATTGGGTTGTCATCTCCCTTCAAATGACATCTTAAATTCAAATTAGGTCCTCTACCTTTCAAGAGACACGTTGGGTTGTCACCTCATTCAAAGTGACATGTTATATTCAAGTTGGATTGTCACATTCCTTCAAGTGACATATTAAATTCAAGATTGGGTCGGCATCTCCCTCCAAATGACATGTTAAGTTCAAATTGGGTCGTCCGCCTTTCAAAGAAACATATTGGGTTGTCACATCCCTTCAAGTGACATGTTAAGTTCCAATCGGGTTGTCTGCCTTTCAATAGACACGTTGGGTTGTCACCTCCCTTCAAGTGGCATATTATATTCAAAGCAGGTCGTCTGCCTTTCAATAGACACGTTGGGTTGTCACCTCCCTTCAAGTGGCATATTATATTCAAAGCAGGTCGTCTGCCTTTCAATAGACACGTTGGGATGTTATCTCCCTTCAAATGACATGTTAAGTTCAAATTGGGTCGTCTGCCTTTCAATAGACATGTTGGATTGTCACCTCCTTTCAAGTGGCATATTACATTTAAACAGGGTCATCCGCCTTTAAAGAGACACGTTGAGTTGTCACATCCCTTCAAGTGACATATTAAATTCAAGATTGGGTTGCCATCTCCATTCAAATGACATGTTATATTCAAAATTGGGTCGTCTGCCTTTCAAGAGACACATTGGGTTGTCACCTCGTTCAAAGTGACATGTTATATTCAAGTTGGGTCATCTACCTTTCAAGAGACATGTTAAGCCGTCACCTCATTCAAGGTGACATGTTATTCGCACCATCCTCGTTTCAAAGAGGTACACTACCTTCATTATGCAATCTTGGAAGTAACATCGAAGGTATGTGAATGCTTGATCAATCCTTGCCCTTTTGTTCATTATTTTCAGCCCCGTTGATGGATGTAGAGTATTGTTCGAAATCTCTACTGACTTCTCATATTGTTTGTTTCAAAGTTTATCAAACCAAATTTGGGTTCGTCAACTTTGTTTGACCAGGATCTCTTTCATCGATCCTAATCAAACAAAGGGGCAAGTTGTTGACACCAAATTTTGGTTTGATATTTTTCTAAGTTAATATTTTTAAAATATTTTATTTGTTAAATAATTCAAAATACATGTTTTGCAATTTTAATGCAATTTGTTGATAATTATCCTTATTTCTCAAAATATTAGGATTTTAATCGGTTAATCTTGTTTACATTTTTTTTTTTGGTCACAACCGGTTTGAATATGTTCAAATATTTGTTTAGTTTGATTAAATTATTAGTTTTGTTAAATTGCATTTTTATATGTCGTTGGTTGCATTCGTTATATTTTTAATATTCATTTATTCGTTATATTTGTTAATATTCATTTTGATATTTTTGCGTAGTCTAGAAATTCTTTCAAATATGGATAAGATTTCATACACAGATATTTTATTGGTTAGTGGTTTTGGCCCACGGTTTTAAGATAATGATATTGTACTATTGATGATTTTCAAATTTTTATTTAAGCAATAGCTTGGTCATTGAGTTAAGGGTGATGGATAAGATTTTAGGGGCAATTTTCAGATTTTTAATATTTAATAAATTCTTTTAGTGTTCATAATTATCCGGTGACAAGCTCACCGGAGTTTCACCGGAATTCGGCGAGTCCACCACCAAACCCCCATTTTTTCAGATCACCACAACCCACTGTTTTTCCTTCTTTTCTAACATGACCTCCATTGCAAACAACCACCCACAACCAACTCCAGCCACCAATCAACCACCCAGACGACCTCCAACCACCAAAAAAAACCCCAAGCACTGCCTCCGCTTCCTTTTCCGATGAACAACCACCAAACACCACCCTTAAACGACCCCCTTTTTTCTCTTCCCCGACAAAACAAGAACTCTGACCGGGAACCCACCTTTTCCGGTAGAAAATGACCAGAAATCACCATCGCTCCACCGGAAAACCACAACCACAAACCTTCCCTTTCTCCTTCAAGCTCCGACTAAACATCAATAACAACTCCTAACAGCAACATCAAACCAACTTCGAAACCATTGGCGAACCAGACCCCTTCCACCTTTTCATTTTTTCTACTTTTTTTTGTAGGAACCAACAAGCAAAAAGCCCAAACGAGCTGGCTATGGTGAACCTCCAGACTCTAGCTCCGGCGTGGCTCCATCGCCGGTGCAAACGAACCAGATTCGCCTCACTGCTGCCATCATTTTTTCTCCAGTAACCTCGTTGGGTTTGTATGTTACTGTACATTTTTTTATTTTCTCTATTTTTGTTACTTATTGAGATAATGGTTGATTGGTTTTAATCTTTTGTTGACTTAAATTATTTATTTATTTAGATAATTATTTATACCGTTTCTTACTGCATTTCTTATTTTCCTTACATTTTACTTAGCTTAGAGTGTTTGGTATGAATATTTAGTTTTTATCAGTGAATATGTTGAATTCTTTAGTAGATTCATTATCATAATTATTAGCTATAGTGTTGTTAGTTTTCATTGTTTTGTTTCTTAGAGAATACAATAATGTTTTAAATTGCTTGATTGGATTGTTATTTCGTTGATTTAATTGTGTGTCTGGATTCTTACTAATATTAATTGTTTAGAAGTGTTTCAGTAACATGTCTTTAATTTTCTCTATTTTTTATTAAATTTTGTTTGGTTGATAATTGTATTATTGAAATATTGTTTGCCCCCCTTTAGTTTCACTGTTCACTTGGTTTCATTATGTTACTCACCATTAATATTTTAAATATTATTATTGTTATACAAATAAAATGGGCCGATGAAGAAATTACCGTTGATTTCCAAGGCCTCCCATGTTTATAAGACGGATTTTTATTTTAAGTTATTTGATTCATTCATTTTTATTTTTATTTATTTATTACTAACACTTTTAGTAAGTGTCTTTACAGGTATCCGGAGTTGCTTTCCACTGAAGCCATTTGAGTGAAGTTCGATTATACTCTTTATTTTGTATATATTAATGTTAGGCAAACCTTAGGTCGTTTATTATATTATTGTTTTACTTTATTATTTGTTATATATTATTTGTTTATTATACTTGTATATTATTGTTATCTCCTCCTCAATTTGAAAAAATGAATTCAGTCGGGACCCACAGTTGTGGATTTCGAAGGATGCCTAACACCTTCCCTGCGGAATAACTTGAACCCTTACCTAGAATCAATTGGTTTTGTAGACATTTTTATTTAATTAATTAATTGGTTTCCTAGTTTTCCTAAAATTAGGTGGCGACTCCCTTTAAACCCCTTATAAACTATTTCCCTTTACTTCTTTTAAATTCCTTTATTTTTATTAATTGATTATTTGTGAATCACCGCGACGTTGCTCCTTTATAGGGATGTCAACATTGGTTCTTTTGATAGATATTGCAGAGAGTAGGGTATTCGGCATCAGAAAACTCCTCCAAAGACTCCTTGGCTAAATGGTTTAGTAGTGAGGATGAACAGAACTCTTGTTGAGAGGGTTAGATGTATGCTTTCAGATGCTAAGCAGCCAGATTCCTTTTGGGCAGAAGCACTCAATACTACTGCCTATGTTATCAATTTATCTCCTAATGTTGCTTTGAATGGTGATGTTCCTGACAGAGTTTGGTCTAGTAAAAATGTTTCTTATGGTCGTCTTAAAGTTTTTGGGTGTAAAGCCTTTGTGCGTGTTCCTAAAGATGAGAGGTCAAAGTTGGATGTTAAAACTAGGTAGTGTATCTTTGTTGGTTATGGTCAAGATGAATTTGGCTATCGTTTCTTTGATCCAGTTGAGAAGAAACTTGTTAGAAGCCATGATATTGTGTTCTTTGAAGACCAAACAATTGAAGTTCTTGATAAAGCTGAGAAAGTCAATTCTCAGAGTAGTGATAGCCTAATTGATGTTGATCCAGTTCCTTTAACTATTGCACCTGATGAAAATCTTCAAAATGATGAAAGTCAAGCTGACATTGATGATGGTGATCATATTCAGAATGACCTGTATGCCGTTGATGCTCCAGTGCAAGACGATGTGTTTGGTGAGGAACCAATTATTATTGATGCTCTAGAGAGTTCTCTCAGAAGATCTACTAGAGAGAAAATACCTTCATCTCGTTATTCTCCCAATGAGTATGTACTCTTGACTGACGGGGGAGAACCTGAGAGTCTTGATGAGGCCATGGAAAGTGAAGAAAAAGAAAGGTGGTTTGATGATATGGAGGATGAAATGAAGTCTCTACGTGATAATCATACCTTTGATTTGGTTATGTTACCTAAAGATCGAAAAGCTTTGAAAAACAGGTGGGTTTTTAGGGTGAAACATGAAAATGGTAACCCAGTTCCATGGTACAAAGCTAGATTAGTTGTGAAGGGTTTTAACCAGAAGAAGGGAATTGGTTTTGATGAGATATTCTCTCCAGTTGTGAAGATGTTATCCATTCGTGTGGTTCTAGGCTTGGCTGCAAGTTTGGACGTAGAGGTTGAACAAATGGATGTTAAAATTGCTTTTCTCCATGGTGACTTAGATGAAGAAATTTATATGGAGCAACCGGAAGGCTTTGAAGTCAAGGGATAAGAGAATTATGTTTGCAAATTGAAGAAGAGCTTGTATGGTCTAAAAAAGCTCCTAGGCAATGGTACACGAAGTTTTGTTCTTTTATGAGTCAGCAGGGCTTTAAGAAAACTTCTTCAGACCATTGTATTTTTTTGCAAAAATTCTTTGGTAATGTCTTCATTATCATTTTGCTTTATGTTAATGACTTGCTTGTTGTTGGTCATAATACTTTCAGGATTCAGAAGTTGAATAAGTCTTTTGCTATGAAAGACTTGGGACCAGCAAGACAGATTCTTGGCATGCAGATTGTCCGTGATTGAGATGCTAAGAAGTTGTGGTTGTCACAAGAGAAGTACATTCAGAAATTACTTCGTAGATTTAACATGGACAAAGCTAAGGTTGTCAATACACCTTTAGCTATGCACTTCAAATTGGGTACTAAGCATTGTCCTTCCAGAGATTGTGAGAAGGAACATATGAAGAAAGTTCCTTATGCTTCAGTTGTTGGTAGTTTGATGTACGCAATGGTGTGTACAAGACCAGATATTGCTCATGCTGTTGGTATTGTTAGGAGTTTTCTTTCTAATCCGGGAAGAGAGCATTGGAATGCTGTAAAGTGGATGTGAGATATCTTTGTGGCACTTCTAGTCTGAGTTTGTGTTTTGGGATAGGGAAACCTATTCTTTGTGGTTATATTGATTCAGATATGGCTGGTGATGTTGATAATCTTATGTCTACTTCAGGCTACTTGATTACTTTTGCAGCGGGAGCTGTGTCTTGACAGTCTAGATTGCAAAAATGTGTCGCATTATCTACTACAAAAGCTGAGCTTATTGCTGATGTTGCAGCTTGCAAAGAGTTGCTTTGGATGAAGAGATTTTTGGGGGAACTTGGTTGTGCTCAAGAGAGGTATGTGCTTTATTGTGACAGTCAAAGTGTTATTCATCTTGGCAAGAATTCTACATTTCATGGTCGGTCTAAACACATTGATGTGACGTATCATTGGATTCGAGATGTGTTGGATTCTAAGTTGCTTGAACTTGAAAAGATCCATACCAATGATAATGGTTCTGACATGATGACTAAGGCTTTGCCAAGGGGAAAGTTTGAAAAATGTTGCATGATCGCCGGGATGGAGGCCTCCTCCACATAGTCGGTAGGGGGAGAATTATTAGGTTTTAGGCCTTTTTCCCTTCCTATGTGGATAAATAAAAGTCCAAGGTTTTGGGTCTCCCTTTCTTTTCTTTGTGGATAAATTTGAGCCCAATTAAAATAACACACTTTGCCTATAAGCCCAATATTATGGTGCATTTGTAAGACTTTATTTTAGGTTTTAGTATGAAGAATCTCAAGAGTTTTGAGTGCAGTCATATAGAGAGAAAAGAGAGAAAGTGCAGATTTTCACACAAGCCCTAGGACCCAATTTCAAATCGGGATTCCCGCTTCGTTTCTTGTCCGATTGAGCTGATTTTTGGATAATTCATTCCTTTCGGCTTAATATTTGATTGGAAACTCATAGAGGGTGATTTGGAGTCCTATAGCTCCAGATTTTGCTCGTGAATAGCAGCTACATTTTGGTAATTTTGCTTCTTTTTATTTCTCTAGTTTTTGGTGCTATCTTTTAGTTGTGTTGTTCATTGTTTGACACTTTGTTAGTGGCCATTTTGGAGAACACTTTTGTAACTCTTGTTGATTATAGTGCAGCTTTGGCCTTATGGTTTTTACTCTTCACACCGAAGAGGTTTTCCACGTTAAATTTGGTGTCTCGTATTGATTTTGTTTTTGCTTGCTATATTTCTTTTGGGTTGATTTGGTTGCTGCCCCAAACAGTTTGTTCTTGCATTATTTTATCTTCTCCTGGTTTAAATAGAAAGGAAAAGTGTTGACTTGGGATTTTCTTCCGCAATTACCGTGTCCTGCACATTTATTTTATACTTGCATTTCCCAATAAAGTGGTATCAGAGCATTAGGTTGTTGTGGTTATCTATTTGAATGATGGAGTCAAATATGAGCAAGATGATTTGTTTGAATGGTAGTAATTATACTACTTGGAAAGGCAAGATGAAAGATCTTTTATTTGTTAAGAAAATACATCTACGTGTGTTTGCTTCTAACAAACCTGAATCTATGAATGATGAGGATTAGGAATTTGAGCACTTACAGGCTTGTGGCTATATTAGACAATGGGTTGAAGATAATGTCAGAAATCACATTGTGAATGAGACACATGCTAGAGGTTTGTGGGACAATCTGGAGACACTATATGCTTCAAGGACTGGCAATAATAAGTTGTTTATGTTGAAACAACTGATGAACATCAGGTATAAAGAGGGCACTCCTATTTCTGATCATATTAATGATTTTTAGGGTGTTTTTGACCAGCTGTCCAGAATGGGTGTAAATTTCAATGAAGAAATATAGGGACTATGGCTTCTTAAGACTCTGTCAGACTCTTTTTGAAACTCTTCGAGTTTCTTTGACTAATTCTGCTCCCAGTGGTGTTGTAAATATGGAATATGCTAAGAGTTGTATATTGAATGAAGAATGAGAAGAAGATCTCAAGGCTCATCTTCTTCAATTTCACACTCTGATGTTTTGGTTACAGAAGACAGGGGGAGAAGCAAGTTCAGAGGTCAAAATGACAGAGATAAAAAAAGAAGAAAGTCAAAGGCTAGATTCAAGAATGTTACATGTGACTATTGCCACAAGAATGGGGATATCAAGAAATATTGTTTCAGGTACAAGAGAGATATGAAAAAACAAAAGAAAGAAGGCGACAATGAAAACCGTGTTGCTGTTGTTGCTATTGATGGTCTTCTTGTTTCTTGTGATGAAAATGCCATTAATCTTGTTTGTGATGAGTCTAGCTGGTTTGTGGATTTTTGTGCTACTTCTCATGTCACGCCCAGGAAGGAATTATTTTCTTCTTATACTCTAGATAATTTTGGGATGTTGAAAATGGGCAATAATCATGAGGTTGTAGTTATTGGCATTGGGATAGTTTGTTTGGAAAGTAACAACGGTTCCAAACTTGTCACGACTTAATTTCTCAAGTCATGATGGCACCTACCAACCCACCAGTAGGCCAGCCAAAACCCTATCCCGGAACTAAATAGTACAGGGACTAAGGGTGAAAACTAATCCATAGCCAAGCGGAAGCATACAATAAGAGCACTCACGAAAGCTGGAACGGAACAAAAATAATATATACAACACCTCCCAAAACCTGGAAGTCACAAGTACATAACTACTAAAAAGAGAACAAGTCCCGAAAGTGGACTACTGGAACAACTGTCTCGAAAATAAAAGACAAGCCAAAACATATAAATAGAAGGAGACTGGTAATCCAAAATCGCCAAGTGCTCATCCTCGTCTCCTGAACAGACCGCTGCAGGCTCGATATCAACGCTGATAGCTGGTGCTCGGACCTGCATCACGAAAACAGATGCAGAGTGTAGCATGAGTACCAAAACAACAGGTACCCAGAAGGCATCATAGGCCAACTGAGCAAGAAGGGTAAAAACAAGCGGACAAGATAGAATCAGCACAAACAGAGGTCAACAGAACAGGAAACGGAAAATCTGAAAGGAAGCACAAAGAAATAACTAAAATAAACCCAGTTGATCCCCCCATAAGACCCGCTGGGCACACTTGTGCGCAAGTTTAAATAAAACTTGAACGGACCCCCATAAGCCCGATTGGTACACATAAGAGCTATTCTACAGAAACGAAGGAATAACCAACTTAAGAACAACACCAGAGCCTCGCCCAATCATTACCATCAGAGTCCCGCTCAGTCATAAATATCAGAGCCCAGCTCAGTCATCAATATCATAGCCCAGCTCAGTCATCAGTCACGTGCTGGAAATGCTGGACTCTAACCGGGCAACCTCAGTCTCGGACTGGCACAAACAGCCCACACTCGACAGTTTAACGCTGGAAATACTAGTTCTACCGGATACGTCAGTTGCATAGCTGAGACTAGTAGCCTATGCTCCACGGACTCGCACTGGAAATAATGGGCTGCAATCGTGTAACGTCAGTTGCGGACCGGAGCGGATAGCCTACCCCTGTCAGCCTAGCACTGGAAATCCTGAGTGATAACCGAGTAACGTCAGCCGCGTACTGGAGCCAGCCGTCACGAACTGGATAAGCCAAAAAAATAATACACTAAGAGACTAAAAATCACAGGCCGCCGCCCCCATATATATACCAACCAAAGGCTCCCAGCCTAACATAATCCAGCCGACAATCGGCGCAACCACGGTATCTTCCGAAAGCAACCCAAAAATCCCAGCGATAAGGGGCAAAGAATCAGAGGTTCGAAAGCCACGAAAATGCCTATACTAAGGCTCATAATCTGACCCAAGTTTGCTATATCAGTCTACAAGAATCTAGTCCATCCGAAACGACGTCGGACACATACTCAAGTCAACGAGGTACATGAGACTATGTCAATAAATCACAACCTATTCTAAGGCAGAATCACAATAATCAGTCAATCATCAACCAGATTCACCCGGACCCACTCATGCAACATCAGATAACCACCAACAGATACCCCACAGCATGCATATCAGCAAATCAAATCAACAGCCCAACCTAGAGCATGATACTAGCTCATAACAACCCAACAGTCAACTCTAAACTGAGCAAGTCGGGAAACCAGGGAAACAATACTAACTAACCACCCTAGATTCACAAATATCAACCAGCATTTACACAATCAAGAAGGGAAGCCGTAACCTACCAAAAAGCCGATCACACGCGCTCCAAGTCACTCAATTGGAGATTTCCGCTTCCGAACAGCCTCAGACTACTGCCACGCTACCAAAAATAGAATCACAGCGTCAATACGGTCGTTTAGACACCAAAATTAACAAATTCGGAGACAAACCAATTTTTTGGACAAAATCGGGCAAAGTGGGACCCACTCCGGATTTTCCGGAATTGACTCCGTCAAAAGGTCCCAAATCCTTCTCCCAACACTAATCCTAAATTAGTTTATCAAATAGGGGTCGGATCCACTCCCAATCAACCAAACAATAACAAATCTAAAACTAACAAAAATAGGCCAAATAAGGGGTTTACCTCCGATTTCACGTAGAACGAGGTGCACCCATCGAACTCCAACCTCAAATATTCGAATCCAAAGAAAACCCGAACACTAGGGACTTTGAATCACCAAAAAAGGAGCTCTAGCACTCGAGATATCAAAATTTAAAATGAAGAAGAAATCATAAGTTGATGGCAGCAGCTTCGAGCTTAATTTCAACACAAACGAGGGTTCACCAACACATTCCGATCACTCCATTGCCTAGCCACAATCTCCAAGATCATACAGGACTTCGAATCACTCAAATCGGAGCTCGGATGAGGGAGAAATCGGCATTTGAAAATGAGGGTGAGAGCTGAAATTTCTGTGTTATAAAACCCAAACATCGCCGCTAAAGACCATTTCTTGTCACTAAAAGTCAAATTTCTGGTCGCTAAAGATCTGCACCAGCAACCAGATTTTAGCTATTTTTTTATAGTCTCCGAACGGACCCTCGAAATTCATTCGGGACCCGAGAAAAATAAATCAGATATGCTACCCCACTAAATTTGACATTTCGGACTCTATGGTGCAGTCAAAATTTCCGTACGATGTCGTTTCGACAAAAAGTGGGTCCCACACCCATTATGCCATTTTCGCCAAATTCTATCAAGGGTCTCAGATTTTGATCGGAAGCTCCCGGTAATTCTCGAAAGGTCGTTCCAGACCAAAATCGGCATTCTGGAACTAACCGCGCTGTCAGAATTTTCATCCGAGTGCGTTTTCCAAGAAAGTTGACCAAAGTCAACCTTAGGCCAATTTTCAAAGGCTAAAGAGCTAATCGGCCCCAAATTCACACCGGAAACCCCAGGACTCATGCGAACCATGCTTCTAGCCTAATTTGGCCTTTCCGAAGCTGATGGAACCGTCAGAATTCTCATATGAGGTTGGTTACCTGAAGTTATGACCGAAGTCAACTTTTCAAGGTTTAAAAGCTGCAAAATAGAAAAATGGGCTTAAAACCCAAACGAACTACCAGTCGACCGAATCGTCAGTGCCAGCAAGTCATAAATGACTCGAGATCGCTACAGGAACACTCTAAACGACAGAAAGAAGGCATTAACACAGAAATAACCTGGAGGGTCATTACAATATCCACTACTAAAAGGACTTTCGTCCCCGAAAGTAAGGATTAAGAAGTACCTGAGGGCTCAAACAAGCTGGAGAACTGCTCCTGCAACTCCCGCTCGATCTCCCAGGTAGCCTCCTCAACTGGACGATGCCTCCAACAGACCTTAACAACAGGAATGGCTCTCGACCTCAGCTGCCTCACCTCTCTGGCCAAAATAGCAACTGGCTCCTCAGAATAGGTCAAGCGATCATCCAACTCAACGGTGTCATACTAGAGAACATGAGACTCATCTGGAACATATCGGCGCAGCATCGACACATGGAAAACTGGATGTACGGCTGAGAAAGCTGGAGGTAAGGCTAACTCATAAGCCACCTCGCCAACTGCCCTCAAAATCTCAAAAGGCCTAATAAACCTGGGGCTAAGCTTGCCCCGCCTCCCAAATCTCATCACGCCCTTCATGGGCAATACTCGGAGGAATACTCTGTCACCCACATCAAAACTCAACGGTCGACTCCTGCGGTCTGCATAACTCCTCTGTCTACTCTGAGCCATCCTGAGCCTATCCTGGATCAACCTCACATGCTCCAAGGACTCCTGAAACAAATCTGTACCATGCAGCCTAGGCTCCGTAGACTCAAACCAACCAACGGGAGTGCGACAACGCCTACCATGTAGGGCCTCAAACGGGGCCATCTGGATGCTGGAATGGTAGCTGTTGTTATACGCAAACTCCGCAAAGGGCAAGAAATGGTCCCACTGACCTCCAAAGTCTATAACACAGGCCCGCAATATATCCTCAAGCACCTGGATAGTGCGCTCTGATTGACCATCAGTCTGCGGGTGAAATGCTGTGCTAAGATCCACACGGGTGCCTAACTCTCTCTGAAATGCTCTCCAAAAGCTAGAAGTGAACTGTGGGCCCCAATCTGAAATAATAGAAACAGGCACACCATTAAGACGGATGACTTCCCGAATGTAGATACGGGCTAACCTCTTAGCATGGAAGGATGTATGAACGGGTATGAAGTGTGCTGACTTGGTCAATCGATCCACGATGACCCAGATACTCTCAACACCTCTAGGAGTTCGTGGCAATCCAACAATGAAGTCCATGGTGATGCGCTCCACTTCCACTCAGAAATGGGCATCCTCTGCAACTCTCCACCAGGCCTCATATGCTCGGCCTTAACCTGCTGGCAACACAAACAACGGGACACATAATCTGAGATGTCTCTCCTCATACAGCTCCACCAGTAATGTTGTCTCAAATCACGATACATCTTTGCTGTGCCCGGATGAATAGAATATCTGGAATCATGGGCCTCGTTAAGGATTAGCTAGATCAAATCACCAACTCTGGGAACACACAAATGGCCAATAAATCGCAAAACCCCATCTGAATCTAAGGTTGCCTGCTCGGCATCACCTGCCAACACTCTATCTCTGAGTGATATCAAAGACTCATTCTCAAACTGGCGACTACAGATCTGGTCAAACAGAGATGACTGAACCACCACATAAGCTAGCACCTGACTGGAATCCAAAACGTCGAATCTGGTCATCTAATTAGCTAAGGACTGAATGTCCAAGCCAAGGGCCGCTCCAAGATAGAAAGGAAAGCTAGACTACCCATACTCACTGCCTTCCGACTCAAGGAGTCCGCTACTACATTCGCCTTGCCTAGATGGTAAAGAATAGAGAGGTCGTAATCTTTCAGGAGCTCAATCCACCGGAGCTGCCTCGAATTAAGATCCCTCTTCGTCATAATATAATGAAGGCTCCTATGATTAGTGAACAACTCACAATGAACTCTATACAGGTAATGCCTCCAAATCTTAAGCGCGAAAACTAACGCCGCCAGCTCCAAGTCATGAGTGGGGTAGTTGCGCTCATGCAACTTGAGCTGCCTCGACGCATAAGCAATAACCCGGCCCTGCTGTATCAGAACACAACCCAAACCAATGCCGGATGCGTCACAATAGACCGTGAAGCCCTCGCCGTCAACTGGAAGAGTCAAGATAGGAGCAGTAGTAAGCAACTCCCTAAGTCTCAGAAAGCTCCTCTCGCACTCCTCCGACCACACAAATAGAACATCCTGGCGAGTCAACCGCGTCAAAGGCGCTGCTAATTTGGAGAAACCCTCAACAAAGCGTCTATAATACCCCGCTAGTCCGATGAATCTCTGAATCTCAGTCACAGTAGTGGGCCTAGCCCAACAACGAATAGCCTCAATCTTCATCGGATTAACTATAATGCCATCCTTGGACACCACGTGCCCCAAGAATGCTACAGACTCCAACCAAAATTCACACTTTGAGAACTTGGCATAAAGCCGATGGTCTCTCAAAGTTTGGAGAACTGTCCTCAAGTGTTGCTCATGATCACTGTGGCTCCGCGAGTATACCAAGATGTCATCGATGAAGGCAATGACGAATGAGTCTAAGTACTGCCTGAACACTCGAGTCATCAGATCCATAAATGCGGCAGGGGCATTAGTCAACCCAAAAGACATCACCAGGAACTCATAATCACCATAACGAGTCCTAAAGGCTGTCTTCGGGATGTCCGCTGCTCTAATCCTCAGCTGATGATAATCGAACCTCAAGTCAATCTTCGAAAACACTGCTGCACCTTGAAGCTGGTCAAATAAATCATCTATACGAGGCATATGATAACTATTCTTCACCGTCATCTTATTCAGCTGCTTGTAATCGATGCACATCCGCATGGTGCCGTCCTTCTTCCTCACAAACAGGACAGGGGCACCCCAAGGCGACACACTGGGTCGGATAAAACCTCTACTCAAGAGATCCTGAAGCTGATCACTGAGCTCCCTGAGCTCTGCAGGTGTCATACGATACGGAGGGATAGAAATGGGACTAGTACCCAGCTCCAAGTCTATGGCAAAATCAATGTCCCGATCTAGGGGTAGGCCAGGAAGGTCGGCGGGAAACACATCTGCGAACTCTCGAATGATAGGTACTGAGTCGGTGGTAGGGCCCTCCCTACTCACATCTCTAACATATGACAAATATGCCAAACATCCGCTGTCCACTAGCCTCTGAGCCCGCATACAAGAAATCACCCCAACTGGTGTGCGAGTATAAGAACCCTGCCACACCACCGGCGGGATACCAGGAATAGCTAAAGTCACGGTCTTGGCATAACAGTCCAAGACAGCCCGACAAGGGGACAACCAATTCATACCTAGAATAACATCAAAGTCTACCCTACACAGCACAATAAGATTGACCAGAGTGTCCTTCCCCTGAATAGTCACCACATAGGATCTACAAACCTGATCCACTACTAAAGAATCCCCTACTGGGGTCGAAACACGCAATGGCACAGACAAGGGCTCAGGACTCACTCCCAATCGAGGAACACAATAAGCTGACACATAAGAATAGGTAGAACCTGGGTCAAATAAAGCTAAAGCGAACTGATGGCATAAGAGAACCGTACCTGTGATCACGTCATCAGACGCCTCGGCCTCTACTCTAGCTGGAGCTGCATAACAGTGGCCCTGGGCACCTCTACCTCTCACGTCCACTCTACCGCTTGTCCTGCCTCTCCTGGGACCTCCCCGAGAACCCTGCTACTGACCTCCTCCTCTAGCTGGAGGTGCTACCGCTGAAACTGGTCTCGCTGCCAGAGGAGCTGGTAAAGCTGATCTAGAAGAAGCGCACTCGCTGGCCGAATGACCAAGATCCCCACAAGTGAAGCAACCTTGTGAAGACCTGCTAACCACTGGAGGTCGGCCACCCCGACCTGATGCACCTGACTGAAACCCACCTCGGCCCTGACTCGGACCGGTACTACACCCACTCTGACGGTGCTGATCACCCTCTGAAGTCTGCAACGCTGCCTGATATGAATGACTAGACTGCCCTGACTGAAACCTCTGATAACCTCGATCTCGAGTATCCCTCGACCTACGATGGGTCCCACCGAAGCTATCATCTGACCTAGTCCTCTTGCCGCTACCCCCGTGGGCCTCGCGACGAAGCTGCTCAATGGTGCGAGCATGGTCTACCACATCAAGAAAAGAACAGCCCGCTGACAACATAGACTGCGACTTAATCCTCAACTGCAGCCTCAATCCCCTAACAAAGCATCGGACCCTCTCCTCCTCCGTAGGTAGAATCATGGTGGCTTGACGAGACAACTCCAGAAATCTCGCCTCGTACTCAGATACTGTCATGGAGCCCTGCTCCAAACTCGAGAACTCATCACGGAGTTGGTCCCTGACACTCCGTGGAATAAGTTTGGCCAGAAAAGCCTCAGAAAACTTCTGCCACGACACTGGTGGAGATCCAACTGGCCTGGTCTCAATGAAAGAGCGCCACCACTGTCTAGCTGGTCCATCTAACTGGTAGGCCGTGAAGTTGGCTCCTCTAGACTCCACTAATCCCAAGGTATGCAACCACTCCCTGCAAGTAGTCAGAAACTCGTGGGCATCCTCTCCCAAAGCCCTTGAGAATCTCAGCGGTGACAGTCTAAGGAACATACCAAGCATCTTCTTCTCTCGCAGAGGCATAACCCCGTCCAAAGGGTCTAACTGAACCACAACTGGGGCTGGCGGCTGATGAACCTCTGGAGCCGCTACTGTAGGCTGGTCCTGCTGCGCTGGAATCGGCTCTGGAACTGGCGCTGGAGCTAGCTGCTGCTGCATACTACCAATAGCAGCTAAAAGCTGGGCAAGCATGCCTTGAAGATCTGGGGCGACAACTGGAGTTGGTGGTGGCTGGGCTGGTCCCGGTCCCACCGGATGAGGCGGAATCTGCTCTGCTCGAGACTCCAGCTCCGGAGTCCTCTCTCTACCTCGGCCTGGTACCACACCTCGACCTCGGGGTCGACATGTACTGCGCGACGAGCCATCTTGTGACAGAAGGACACAAGTGAGATTTCAAGAAACCAACTGGACACCAACGCACGACAAAGATAATAAGATAGGACAACATCCTATAGTCTCTCGAAGATAGTCATGGATGTCTCCGTTGCGATCCGCAGGACTCTACTAGAGGCTAGTTCTGTAATAGTGAGACCAACGAATCTAGGGCTCTGATACCAATTTGACATGACCCAATTTCTCAAGTCATGATGGCGCCTACCAACCCACCAGTAGGCCAGCCAAAACCCTATCCCGGAACTAAACAGTAACGGGACTAAGGGTGGAAACTAATCCATAGCCAAGCAGAAGCATACAATAAGAGCACTCACAAAAGCTGGAACGGAAACAAAATAATATATACAATACCTCCCAAAACCTGGAAGTCACAAGTACAGAACTACTAAAAAGAGTACAAGTCCCGAAAGTGGACCCCTAGAACAACTGTCTCGAAAACAAAAGACAAGCCAAAACATATAAACAAAAGGAGACTGGTAATCCCAAAACGCCAAGTGCTCACCCTCGTCTCCTGAACAGACCGCTGCAGGCTCGATATCAATGCTAATAGCTTGTGCTCGGACCTACATCACGAAAATAGATGCAGTAGGCAAAACAACGGGTACCCAGTAGGCATCATAGGCCGACTGAGCAAGAAGGGTAAAAACAAGCAGATAAGATAGAATCAGCATAAACAGAGGTCAATAGAACAGGAAACGAAAAATCTGAAAGGAAGCACAAATAAATAACTAAAATAAACCCAGATGAGCCCCCCATAAGACCCGCTGGGCACACTCGTGCGCAAGTTTAAATAAAACCTGAACGGAACCCCATAAGCCCGACAGGTACACAGAAGAGCTATTCTATAGAAACGAAGGAATAACCAACTCAAGAACAACACCAAGGCCTCTCCTAATCATTACCATCAGAGCCTCGCTCAGTCATAAATATCAGAGCCCAGCTCAGTCATCAGTCATGAGCTGGAAATGCCGGACTCTAACCGGACAACCTCAGTCTCGGACTGGCACAAACAGCCCACACTCGACAGTCTAACGCTGGAAATACTGGTTCCACCGGATACGTCGGTCGCATAGCTGGGACTAGTAGCCTATACTCCACGGACTCGCGCTGGAAATAACGGGCTGCAATCGTGTAACGTCAGCTGCGGACCAAAGCGGGTAGCCTACCCCCGTCAGCCTAGCATTGGAAATCCTGAGTGATAACCGAGTAACGTCAGCCGCGTACTGGATCCAGCCGTCACGAACAGGATAAGCCACAAAAATAATACACTAAGAGACTAAAAATCACGGCCCCTTCCCACATATATACCAACCGAAGGCTCCCAGCCTAACACAATCCAGCCGATAATCGGCGCAACCACGGTATCTTCCGGCAGCATCCCAAAATTCCCAGCTATAAGGGCCAAAGAATTGGAAGGTCCGAAAGCCACGAAAACGCCTATACTAAGGCTCATAATCTGACCCAAGTCTGCTATATCAGTCTACAAGGATCTAGTCCATCCGAAATGACGTCGGATACATACTCAAGTCAACGAGGTACATGAAACTATGTCAATAAATTACAACCTATTCTAAGACAGAATCACAGTAATCAGTCAATCATCAACCAGATTCACCCGGACCCACTCATGCAACATCAGATAACCACCAACAGATACCCAACAGCATGCATATCAGCAAATCAAATCAACAGCCCAACCTATAGCATGATACTAGCTCATAACAACCCAACAGTCAACTTTAAACTGAGCAAGTCGAGGAACCAGGGAAACAATACTAACTAACCACCCTAGATTCACAAATATCAACCAGTATTTACACAATCAAGAAGGGAAGCTGTAACCTACCAAAAAGCCTATCACGCGTGCTCCAAGTCACTCAATTGGAGATTTCCCCTTCCGAACGGCCTCAGACTACTGCCACGC
Source organism: Solanum appendiculatum (assembly GCA_018342035.1). Classification (NCBI taxonomy): domain Eukaryota; kingdom Viridiplantae; phylum Streptophyta; class Magnoliopsida; order Solanales; family Solanaceae; genus Solanum; species Solanum appendiculatum. The sequence goes on from JAGDQO010000428.1 coordinate 109,559, forward strand.
TACCAAAAATAGAATCACAGCGTCAGTACGGTCGTTTAGACACCAAAATTAACAAATTCGGAGACAGACCAATTTTTGGGACAAAATCAGGTAAAGTGGGACCCGCTCCGGATTTCCCGAAATTGACTCCGTCAAAAGGTCCCAAATCCTTCTCCCAACACTAATCCTAAACTAGTTTATCAAATAGGGGCCGGATCCGCTCCCAATCAACCAAACAATAACAAATCTAAAACTAACAAAAATAGGCCAAATAAGGGGTTTACCTCCGATTTCACGTAGAACGAGGTGCACCCATCTAACCCCAACCTCAAATATATGAATCCAAAGAAAACCCGAACACTAGGGACTTTGAATCACCAAAAAAGGAGCTCTAGAACTCGAGAAATCAAAATTTAAAATGAAGAAGAAATCATAAGTTGATGGCAGCGGCTTCGAGCTGAATTTCACCACAAACGAGGGTTTACCAACACATTACGATCACTCCACTGCCTAGCCACAATCTCCACGATCATACAGGACTTCGAATCACTCCAATCGGAGCTCGAATGAGGGAGAAATCGGCATTTGAAAATGAGGGTGAGAGCTGAAATTTCTGGCTTATAAAACCCAATCCTGGCTGCTAAAGACTATATTTTATCACTAAAAGTTCAATTTCTGGTTACTAAAGGTCTGCACCTGCAACCAGATTTTAGCTATTTTTTTAAAGTCTCCGAATGGACCCTCGGAATTCGTTCGGGAGACGATAAAAATAATCCAGATATGCTACCCCACTAAATTTGACATTTTGGACTCAATGGCGCAGTCGAAATTTCCATACGAGGTCGTTTCGATGAAAAGTGGTTCCCACACCCATTATGCCATTTTAGCCAAATTCTACCAAGGGCCTCGGATTTTGATCGAAAGCTCCCGGTAATTCTCGAAAGGTCGTTCTAGACCAAACTCGGCATTCTGGAACTAACCGCACTGTCGGAATTTTCATTTAAGTGCGTTTTCCAAGAAAGTTGACCAAAGTCAACCTAAGGCCAATTTCCAAAGGCTAAAGAGTTAATCGGCCCCAAATTCACACCGAAAACCCCGGGACTCATGCGAACCATTCTTCTAGCCTAATTTGTCCTTTTCGGAGTTGATGAAACCATCAGAATTTTCATCTGGGGTCGTTTACCTGAAGTTATGACCGAAGTCAACTTTTCAAGGTTCAAAAGCTCCAAAATAGAAAAATGGGCATAAAACCCAAACGAATGACCAGGCGACCGAATCGTCAGTGCCAACAAGTCATAAATGACTCGGGGTCACTGCAGAAATGTTCTAAGTGACAGAAAGAAGGCATTAACACAGAAATGACCTGGAGGGTCATTACAAAACTAGTTCTCAATAATGTCAAACATGCTCCAGATGTTCGCTTGAATTTGATTTCTATTGGATACCTTGATGATGAGGGTTATGTTAATACCCTTGGTGCTAGCCAATGGAAGCTTACAAGAGGTTCGATGGTTGTAGCCCATAGTAACAAGTTGTCTAACTTGTACATTTTTCAGGGTTCCATTTGTAGAAGACTGAGTCATTTGAGCGAGAAGGGGATGTACAATTTGGCTAAGAAGAGTTTGCTTTCGGGAGTGAAACAAGCAAAGTTGAACAATTGTGTTCATTGCTTAGCCGGTAAATAGAAAGGAGTTCATTTTCAGAGTCATCCGCCTTCAAGAAAGCTTGATTTGTTGGAGTTGCTACATTCTGATTTATGTGGTCCTTTTAAGGTAAAGTCTCATGGTGGTGCACTTTACTTTGTGACCTTTATTGATGATCATTCTCGCGAACTCTGGGTATCCTCTTTGAAATCCAAGGATCAGGTAATTGATGTGTTCAAGAATTTTTAGGCCTTGGTTGAGAGACAGACATGGAAGAAATTGAAATGCATCCGTTTTGATAATGGTGGTGAGTATATTGGAACTTTCGATAGATATTGCAGAGAGTAGGGTATTCGGCATCAGAAACTCCTCCAAAGACTCCTCAACTAAATGGTTTAGCAGAGAGGATGAACAGAACTCTTGTTGAGAGGGTTAGATGTATGCTTTCAGATGCTAAGCTGCCAGATTCCTTTTAGGCAGAAGCACTTAATACTACTGCATATGTTATCAATTTATCTCCTAATGTTGCTTTGAATGGTGATGTTCCTGATAAAGTTTGGTCTGGTAAGAATGTTTTTTATGATCATCTTAAAGTTTTTGGGTGTAAAGCCTTTGTGCGTGTTCCTAAAGATGAGAGGTCTAAATTGGATGTTAAAACTAGGTAGTGTATCTTTGTTGGTTATGGTTAAGATGAATTTGGCTATCGTTTCTTTGATCCAGTTGAGAAGAAACTTGTTAGAAGCTGTGATGTTGTATTCTTTGAAGACCAAACAATTGAAGATCTTGATAAAGATGAGAAAGTCGATTCTCAGAGCAGTGATAGCCTAGTTGAGGTTGATCCAGTTCCTTTAACTATTTGCACCTGATGAAAATCTTCAAAATGATGAAAGTCAAGCTGACATTGATGATGGTGATCATATTCAGAATGACCAGTATGCCGTTAATGCTCCAGCCAAGACGATGTGGTTGGTGAGGAACCAACTATTATTGAAGCTCTAAAGAGTTCTCTCAGAAGATCTACTAGAGAGAAAATACATTCATCTCGTTATTCTCCCAATGAGTATGTACTCTTGATTGACGGGGGAGAACCCGAGAGTCTTGATGAGGCCATGGAAAGTGAAGAAAAAAAAATGTGGTTTGATGCTATGGAGGATGAAATGAAGTCTCTACATGATAATCATACCTTTGATTTGGTTATGTTACCGAAAGATCGAAAAGCTTTGAAAAACAGGTGGGTTTTTAGGGTGAAACATGAATATGGTAACCCAGTTCCACGTTACAAATCTAGATTAGTTGTGAAGGGTTTTAACCAGAAAAAGGGAATTGATTTTGATGAGATATTCTCTCCAGTTGTGAAGATGTCATCCATTCGTGTGGTTCTAGGCTTGGCTGCAAGTCTGGACTTAGAGGTTGAGCAAATGGATGTTAAAACTGCTTTTCTCCATGGTGACTTAGATGAAGAAATTTATATGGAGCAATCGGAAGGCTTTGAAGTCAAGGAAAAAGAGAATTATGTTTGCAAATTGAAGAAGAGCTTGTATGGTCTAAAACAAGCTCCCAGGCAATGGTACAAGAGGTTTGGTTCTTTTATGAGTCAGCAGGGCTTTAAGAAGACTTCTTCAGACCATTGTGTTTTTATACGAAAATTCTTTGGTAATGACTTCATTATCGTTTTTCTTTATGTTGATGACATGCTTGTTGTTGGTCATAGTACTTGCAAGATTCAGAAGTTGAAGCAAGACTTGAATAAGTCTTTTGCTATGAAAGACTTGGGACCAACAAGGCAGATTCTTGGCATGCAGATTGTCCGTAATAGAAATACCAAGAAGTTGTCGTTGTCACAAGAGAAATACATTCAGAAATTACTTCGTAGATTTAACATGGACAAAGCTAAGGTTGTCAGTACACCTTTAGCTATGCACTTCAAATTGAGTACTAAGCATTGTCCTTCCAGTGATTGTGAGAAGGAATATATGAAGAAAGTTTCTTATGCTTCAGCTGTTGGTAGTTTGATGTACGCAATGGTGTGTACAAGACCAGATATTGCTCATGCTATTAGTATTGTTAGCCGTTTTCTTTCTAATCTGGGAAGAGAGAATTGGAATGCTGTAAAGTGGATTATGACATATCTTTGTGTCACTTCTAGTTTGAGTTTGTGTTTTGGGAAAGGGAAACCTATTCTTTGTGGTTACACTGATTCAGATATGGCTGGTGATGTTGATAATTGTAAGTCTACTTCAGGCTTTTTGATTACTTTTGCAGGGGGAGCTGTGTCTTAGCAATCTAGATTGCAAAGATGTGTTGCTTTGTCTACTACAGAAGCTGAGCTTATTGCTGTTGTTGAAGCTTGCAAAGAGTTTCTTTGGATGAAGAGATTGTTGGGGGAACTTGGTTGTGCTCAAGAGAGGCATGTGCTTTGTTGTGACAGTCAAAGTGGTATTCATCTTGGCAAGACTTCTACATTTCATGGTCGGTCTAAACACATTGATATGAGGTATCAGTGGATTCGAGATGTGTTGGATTCTAAGTTGCTTTGACTTGAAAAGATCCATAACAATGATAAAGGTTCCGACATGATGACTAAGGCTTTTCCAAGGGGGAAGTTTGAAGAATATTGCATGATCGCCGGGATGGAGGTCTCCTCCACGTAGTTGGTAGGGGGAGAATTGTTGGGTTTTAGACCTTTTTCCCTTCCTATGTGGATAAATAAAAGTCCAAGGTTTTGGGTCTCCCTTCCTTTCCTTTGTGAATAAATTTGAGCCCAATTGGAATAGCCCACTTTGTCCATAAGCCCAATATTATGGTGCATTTGTAAGACTTTATTTTAGGTCTTATTTTGAAGAATTACAAGAGTTTTGAGTGCAGCCATATAGAAAGAAAAGAGAGAAAGTGCAGATTTTCGCATAAGCCCTAGCAGCCAATTTCAAATCATGATTCCCGCTTCGTTTCTTGTCCGATTGGGCTAATTTTTGGATAATTCGTTCCTTTCGGCTTAATCTTTGATTGGAAACTCATAGAGGGTGATTTGGAGTCCTATAGCTCCAGATTTTGCTCGTGAACAGCAGCTGCATTTTGGTAATTTTGCTTCTTTTTATTTCTCTAGTTTTTGGTGCTATCTTTTAGTTGTGTTGTTCATTGTTTGACACTTTGTTGGTGGCAATTTTAGAGAACACTTTTGTAACTCTTGTTGATTATAGTGGAGCTTTGGCCTTATGGTTTTTACTCTTCACACCGAAGAGGTTTTCCACGTTAAATTTGGTGTCTCGTGTTGATTTTATTTTTGCTTGCTATATTTCTTTTGGGTTGATTTGTTTGCTGTCCCAAACAGTTTGTTCTTGCATTATTTTGTCTTCCCTTGGTTCAAATAGAAAGGGAAAGTTTTGACTTGGGTTTTCTTTCGCAAATGGCCTATCGTGCACATTTATTTTGTGCTTGTCTTTCCCAACAATTATCTTAGTGATGGTTCCGACCTCCATTGTGAATAAGGATTCTAGAGTAGCAATTGCATTTGTTAATGTCGTTCAAGGACAATCAAATTATAATGATTTAAAAAATAGAGTTTTTAATGCTAAATTAATTAATTATTAAATATGATTAAAGTGATGAATAAAGGCAATAAACTGTAAAAAGAATAACGAGATAAGAGAGACAAATAGTATCAACATATGTATTCTTTGTTGTGACTACATACAAATTTATTATATGTTGTTTGTTTAGTCTTTTGAATGAATTGTCGTCAGTAAAATAATTTGATAGAAGAGGTTCATAGAATAAAATTTTACTTTGTATGTTGACTTTTAGATTAAATGAGGCATAAAAACTAAGGATGCACATGCACCACCAAACATTGTGATGACATATGTGTGTTCCTATTTCATCTTGAATGAAAGGTTTGAAGTACCGAGGTCAAACTATTTATTTTTTTTAGTTTCAATTTGAATATTATTTCATTAAAAAAATAGATAATTCGAAGTTGCATAAAAATATTAGAAACGGCCAATTTTTATAATTAAGAGTATTTAAATAACATATGAAATGATTATTGTTAGAGAAAATATATATTAATTCCTTAAATAATAATAGTATCATATAAAGTAAAATAAGCAAGCAATTCTTTTCCGGGTGAGATGCCCGAGGAATGGAGATAAAGTACAATGATTTTGTTGTATAAGAACAAGAATGATATTCAAAATTGTCATAACTACATGAATATTAAGTTGTTAAGCCACACTATGAAAATTTAGGAGAGAGAGGTGGAGATGAGGGTGAGGAGGGGTGTGTCTATTTTTTAGAATAAGTTTTGATTCATGCCAAGGTAATCATGCAAAGAAATCATCCATCCTGTGAGGAGATTTGATGGAGAAATATCAAAAAAGAAAGAAGGACTCACATATGATGTTCATTGACCTTGAGAAGAACTACGACAAACTCCCAAGAAAGGTTTGGTGGCATTATCCGGAGGCAAGAGGTATATCAGTGGCCTACATTAGGGAGATAAAAGACACGTATTAAGGACCTTAACGTGGGTAAGAACAGTGGGAGAAGACTTGTAGCACTTCCATGTGTAGATGGGGTTACACCAGGGATCAACTATTATCTGTTTCTATTTGCCTTGGTGATTGATGAATTGACGCGAGACACTCAAGATGACATTTCACTACTAAATATCTGCAAAACAAATGACGGACAGAAAATTCATGGACGGTATCGCTCTGAAAAGCGACGTTCTTTGCCTCACTGTCCGTCGCTTTTTTTAAAAAAATAATTATTTTTAAAATTTTTTTACAAAATGCGACGGACTACATCGCTTAGTCCGTCGCTTTTCTTGGAGGATTTTTGCGCCAAAAAATATGTAATTATTAATTATTTATTTAATATAAGAAGAGACGCCATCCGTCGATTTTTATTAAAATTAATTATTTTAAAATAAAACAATAACCACGTTATCCGTCGTTTTTGAGTTATTTTAATTTATTAATTATTTTTTTAAATAAGCCATGGACGACATCTCTTAGTCCGTCGCTTTTTGGTCAAATGAATGGTCAAACACTTTTAAAAAACGATGGATAATGTCGTTTAATGCGTCGCTTTTTAGTGAAAATGTTTGTCAAACATTTTTAAAAAAGCGATGGACTAAGAGACGTTGTCTGTCGCTTTTCTTAAAATATCTGGGGGACTAGACGCGATTTTTCTCATTATCTCTTTCCCTCGTTCTCTCTCTTCTCCTCATCTGAGCTACTGCTGCCTCCGTCGTGCCCGCTGTCCCCGTCGCTGCCGCTGCTGGTCGTGAGTCGCCAGGCACCGCCGCCGCCACTCCTCTCTCTTCATTCTCTCCTTCTCCTTTAAGGTTAGGGTTTAATTCATCAAAAAAAAAAATTCAATTTGAGTTATATTTGATTTTTTAGTTAGTTAAATGTAATTAGTTTATTGAATTTGTGTTTATTGATTGTTAGTTTGAATGATTGATTGTTAGTTAGTGAGTGAATTAAACCCTAACCTTAATAGTTGAACTAGTTTGAATTTGGGATGTTAGGACTAGTTTGAATTAGGGTATTTTAAGACTAGTTTGATTAATTTGGGATTTTATGACTAGTTTGAATTTGGAATTTTAGGACTAGTTTGAATTAGGGTATTTTAGGATTAGTTTGAATTTAGAATTTTAGGACTAGTTTGAATTTAGAATTTTTAGGACTAGTTTGAATTTGGATATTTTAGGACTAGTTTGAATTTGGGTATTTTAGGACTTGTTTGAATTTGAGATTTTAGGACTAGTTTGAAATTGGGTATTTTAGGACTTGTTTGAATATGAGATTTTAGGACTAGTTTGAATTTGGGTACTCTTGAGTTGTTATTGAAGCGTTAATTTGAAATTTATTAGAAGTTAGTAATTGAAGTGTTTTCGTGATTATTATGAAATAGATGGCGGACTCAATTCATTAGGAACTGGAAGGAAGACATCTCTCTCAGGAAAAAGGGAAATAAAAGACGAGAGAATCTTGCCTTTATTTTGACTACCCTAGGCTAGAGGACTTGACGGACCACCTCAGAGGTCGGAAGAAGATTCTTGGAGACCACGGCAACCCTTGCTGAAAGGGGTATGGGGGACAAGCAGGGCATATAGCCCATAAAGAGGTGGAATCCGTTCGTTCATACGCACACCGACGTGATCATCCACAGCGAAGATAATACTATAAAAGGGACTACGAGTCACTTTCTTTGAGCAATATTCTATTTCTCAGAGAGAAGAATGACCAAAAGTAGACCTCACCTGAACAAGTACATCCGACCTTTCGTCTTGATTATGAATCAAGAAAGACGGGATCTAAAGGCACGCAATGCTTGATCTTTTTAGAATTCTGAAGGACGTCGATCTTTCGCCTTGCGCAAGGATATCTCTCCTTTCTTAGACTCCATAAGGAGAGAATAGTCCACTTGGGTGGAAGGGGAGGCCTGGTTTTATTTTACCTGGGCCAAAGACTGTCCCCTCTGCTCTTTCGGGAAAAGTCGCTTCCTTTTTTCGGGGACTTTTTCGCAACTCCTTATCACTATTTTGCTTTCTATAAAGCATAGTGTCAGTCTCCCTTACTTTATAAGGTAGGAGAAGGTATCTCAAATCTTTCTACTGGAGAAAAAAACCAGGACTAGGTTAGGGGCCTTGAAAATGGGAATTACCTCCTATCTTCCCCTTATTGAAGAAGGGTTGACGTAATGGATAAGGTTCAGGAGGTTACCAGAGCCGGAGTTCCAATTAGCAATAAGAGAAAAAGAAAAAAAAGTGAAATAAGCCTTAAAAGGCCAAACCCAGGGCAGAGTTGGGCCAATACTAACTGCGAGTTTAAAGTGGTTTACTATGTATATTTCAAGGGAAAACAGGTATAGGCATAAGCTTATGGAACTAAGGCACGCCACCTTAAGCGGAATGGAGCAAGGAGTTATCCACTAAATGATAGAAAGGCCACCTTCTCAAGGAGGAAGACTTCTTTCAATATAAAGCAAGGTGTAAGCAAGCTTCTTTCTGACCAGACTGACCTGACAATTATCTTCCTATAGATAGCTCCTTGCTTATAAAAAGATTTCTAATGAGAATCCGCTGAAGCTTATTCAGGATTGATCTTTCTTATCCGAGATTCTTATCAAACTCTCTGCCACTGTAGGTGCGACACAGGTAGTAATGACTGAAAGAGCTGATCGGCATGATCACGATTATAAGCGTCCTATTTAGTTTAGGGATTTAGGGACTAGGCATGTTGAGGAACTGAGATGATTCATCTTATTCTTAGTATGTCGGGTATGTCTTTGGCTAAGCCCAGGGATTGACAAATATATAGTGGCGGGTATGTCTTCTTCTGGGCGAGATGCAGAGCAACTTTTTCTTTCTTTCATTCCATCTGTCTTGGTTGATTGGTTAAAGAGAGTACTTTGATAAGACTTTTCCGCAGAGAGTGTGGCTAAACACTTCTTCACCTTTCGGCCTTCAAAGGAATGGTTAGAACTGTGATCCCGATTAGATACTTGCATTCTTCTCCTCTCTCTATTTTGGCTTGGGGCACTGTTAGGCTCATCTCTCTAAGTTCGAGCGGTTGAACTCCTCCCAGGCGAATCAATAATGCTTGTGGCTGGACTTCTCTATTCATCTATCAATCTCGTTTATGAATGTTATGATGGCCACGCATAACCGAAACTCTTTATTAGGCAGCTCTCGAGGAAGTGGCTTGAAACTAATCTCCCGCAGTCACCCACTATGATCAGAGCTGAGATGATTCATACTAGCTTGGCTAGGTCAATATCTATACCATCGCTTCTATTTGATGTAATATAGTATAGAGGCTGAAGATGAGAAATCATCAATTAAAGTAGATGCAACTTCCCTGGCTTAAAGGACGGAACTCCAGCAAGAAATATATTGAAGAGTTGGTGCTGGGTTAGCCGAAAATCAAAGTTTATCCGGTCCCTGAAAAAATCACTTTTTATGATTACATCGGCAATAATCTAAAAAGTGGATCTATTTCATTTTTTTCTCTTTTAGGAAAAGGAAAATCTTAATTCCCTGATCATCCGGTCCCTGAAAAAATCACTTTTTATGATTACATCGGCAATAATCCAGAAAGTGGATCTATTTCATTTTTTTCTCTTTTAGGAAAAGGAAAATCTTAATTCCCTGATCATTGTACATTTCAATTTGAATTAGGCATTATGTGTCCAACTCTAAGCAGTCCTTACCTACATATGCATCTGATCATATATATATATTATCTATTCCAACAAATAATACAAAAGAACGAGGTTTGGATGCGTTTTTTTCCTTAAAGGGAGTTCGTTGAGGGTGAGAACAAGAATCGAATCGATTGAATCACAAAGATCTATTCACTTATATAGAAGAACAATTGAAAAAGGAGCGGATGGTTCATGTAGCAGTGGAAGAGTCAGTCGCCTTTTATGAAGTCTGGGCTTTCGAGATCGAATCGTAGCCAAAGTCTTTTTCCAGGTTTAGAAAGACTGGTTCAAAAGGACTAGGAAAGATCATCTGTTCGCTCTTCTTCAAGGAGTGAGGGACAGTAATGACATCGTACCGTGCCCCTACCCTAGAAAGGGTAATGTGATTAGCTTTCTTGAATGAATCCGCTCCCTTTGCTTTGAACAAGAGGAAGCTCTGCAGATAAAGAAGGCAACGGGTAAATGATTTTTTTGAGTTCATACCTGGATCCAGGGAAAGGCTTTTTGCCCACCCCGCGAAAGGCGTATGGGTTGACTCTATTTCTTTCTATGAGTTAGCAGGTGAGAAAGAAAGACTAGTGCTTAGAAATCCGGCTGATATTGAACTTAAACTAGCTGTTGCCATTGAAAGAGAAGAGAGCTACGTGACTTTCGGGATTAGCACTTTTCAAGTGTAGATGAATAAATCGGTATTTTCTCTTTCAGTTGCTGCTCCGAGAAAAGAAGTTTAATTTGCTTTGGTAGTCTCATACGTATTCTAAATTAAAAGATTCCCATGAGAGGGCTGAAAAGGAAGCTCGAACGAAATGAGAGGGTGGATGCAATTCAGCTCGACCTACAGGGAGAGGGAAATTCTTTATATTGCGTTCCTGGCTCTCGGCTCTCTCTTTCTCTTTATCCCGTGCTTGGGGAATATATGAATGTCTTTCTCCCTTCGTACAATGATTTCTGGGTGGGAAGAAAGTCATTGCCAGCTCTTTGAATGAATATGCTCTTGGGCCACAGGAAGAGCATCTCTCTCTATCTATTCAAAGATCTGAGACTGCCAGTGTTGTTGGTGACATTGGTTCACCGTCCCTACTCTCCTATCTCTCTCACCCTGGTTGGGCTTTGGCTTAGTGTGATTAAACTGGGAATCAAGTCACGAAAAAGAAGTCTAGCTCCAGGCTTTAAAGAATAGAATAAAAACCTGGCTTCAAGGGAAATGCTTTAGGAAAGAAAGATCCCAAGCTTATGCTGAATTGGGAGTGGACTTGCCTTGGTCTTCTGTGAGTTCCAGAGATTCAGATCAAGGTAGTTTAGTTCTCCGAGGCTAATTCAATTCTTTCTTGCTGTGAAAGAAAGCACTGCGGAAGAGGGACCTACTTTCAATGCTAGTTTTGAGTCATTTAATCTTAGTCCTACTTTTATCTCTATAACTTCTGTTACATCTCATGAAATTTCGTCTTCTAAGCCAGAGCCAGGTCAGTCTAAATGGAAGTAGACGAACATAGGAAGAAATGTGAAAGTAGGGGCTGCTAAGCGCCCAGACCTAGAATTCAGTGAAAATGGAGTTCTTGGTACCAGTCAAGCAGAAAAAATATGAATAGCGAGCCAGTACTATATTTATAGATTAGAAAGAAGGGACTCTCCAAAGAGAGGCCCGAGTAGAACGAAGTTGTGCTAAATGAACGAGTTGTCCTAAATGCCCCTTGTTAGCTGTCGCAGGAAGTGGTGAAGGCTCGGGAAGTGAAGCAAACTTGACCAAAGGACAAGTCTGTTCCTGCTTCGTTTTCGATTCTCGATTCAATCTTCACCTTTCTTGAATAAAGAAAGAGAGTAAAAGAGAAGATATCAGTGCAATAGGTAAAGAGGTACGAGAAACTGTCTTCATTCGGTTCGGCAGAAGAAAGCCGAGAAAACAAACAAATAGGAAAACCACTATGCAAGCTTATAATTAAGCAAATATATAAAAGCTATCACCACCTCAAGCAGTAAAACAAAGTCGTTATACTAACATAGACAACCATGAATGGTATTCATTGACAGGAGTGACCGCTTTCTAGTCGTAGTTGGTACCGCCCCTGTTCACTTCAGCATGCAAGGAACACCTTCGGGAAGAATCAAAGTGTTTCTCCTCTGCAAAGCTATTAATGCTTTATTCAAGATATTTAGTAATCGATCGTTCATTCTCCCTCCCCAGTGGCTTTCGAAAGCTCGACATGAAAGAATAAAGAAAATAGGAAAAAATAGTACAGAGATATTTAGCTATTTAGCTATTTAGCCTTTGAGAAAGGTGACTTGGTAAGACCAGAATCTGGAACAGAGATTGGATGAAGAATGGATTTTTCTTTAGCGGGAATGGCGCCACATTTTTATTTAGCAACTACCGCCCCGCTTAATAGGAATAGGATGCACTTACCGACCGGTAAAAGGAAAGAGTTGGGTTAGCCATTGATAAAGGAATACCGAACTCTACCCGTGTGAGGCCTCGTAGCCAAGGAGAACCATATAATCGGAGGGTTATATTAGAACATCGGTGGAAAGGTCGAGAGGGAACCTAAAAATAGGTTTAGAAGCCAGATTAGGAAAGTGTTTCCCGAGTTCGAGCAAATGCAATGCGACATCCAGGCAAAAAAGGGCTGGGGTCCGATCTGCGCATACATCACTAAAGAAGATAAGAATCCACATATATGGGGGAACACGTCAAAGGCCCATGTTATGGAAGTAGCAGAGGCTTATGAGGGAAAGAAAAAAAACATGGGGTGCTCCTCTCCTTACAGTCAAGTGGCTTTCCGCTCCTCTACAACTACCTTTCGCCCAATATGATCACGAACGAAGACAAAGAATTGCGTAGATAAGAGGATGAAACGAACCAACCCACTTGTCTATCCTGATTGGAAGAAGAAAGAAAGAGAATGGTGGCTCTTTTCCTTACAGTTAAGTGGCTTTCCACTCTTTTTGTCCAGGGGACATCATCGGAGAACAATGTCGGGGATAGGGTGAGAGCCTCTTGTTGGTTACGCCTTTTAAGTGTCAGTTCTTCCATATTTAGATATGGAGATAGGTCCATATAGAGATCTATATATTTCTATCGATAAATAGATCTATTGAGAAATGGATATTGATCTGGTTTCAAGATCTATGAACAAGACAGATCCCTAAATATCCATTTGAGAAAATAGATGAATAGATTGGGCGAAGCCAACTGAAGGAAGGTCACGTTAGCGCCCCCTATTTAACTAAAGCAAGAAGGGAGAAAGTTGACTTTGAGAAAGAAGGGCTTCTATTTAGATTAGTTTCTTAGTAAAAGATAAGGCAAGAAGCAAGGGCGTAGCAGCTGCGTGAAAGTCATTGTGCCTTAGCGCACCCCTTTTCTTGCTCGTTAGCGCCCCCTACCCCTATTATTTAGATTATAGTCATAAAGGAACTAAAGAAATTTGACAACCTTACTAATAGAAAGGGGATGCGCTCAAGCAAGCGAAGAAAGCTTGAAGAGCTTCTCTTATATTATAGAAAAGTTTGTAGAATGGGGATTCTTCAAATATCCCATGTTGTAGGGGCTTCAAAGAAAGCTAGTAGTTTAGGGGTGCGCAGGTTTGGAACCCTATACAAGGGGTTAGCGCGCAATGGCTTTCTCTGATAGAGGCCCGCTTCTTCAAGTTCAAGTTCTGCTTGCTGCTTTTCATTTTGATAGGAGTAGGTGCTTGCAGCTCGCACACTGTCTACTAAATGAGCCTTCACTGCCCGCCCGGCCCCTTTCTTTAATCTTAAGTAAAGTGAAGTCAAATCAATGAAGTGAACAGCCTAACCTCTTTGTTTGAAGCTTTGCCAGGAAGCTTCTACTTGTTGAAGCTTTGTTTCCCCTAATTCCGAAACACAACAATAGACTTGCCACTATAGTCTAGGAAAAAGCTTCTCTTTGATAAGCGGTTATAAGGGAGTTCAGAAAGGATCTGATCGTAGATAGAGACTTCAACTTGTGCGGGGGTAGGGGCGGATGTAGCCAAGTGGATAAAGGCGGTGGATTGTGAATACACCACACGCGGGTTCAATCCCCATCGTTCACCCATCAATAAATGGACCGTTTGTTTCGGAGACACAAGACAAACCTAGAAAACATTTTTTCTGCAAGTCATCTCGAGGCTTTCAAACGCATCCAAGCAATTGGTATTCGATTGAAAGATAGAAAGCATAGATTCTCATCGCCTACTTGCTGAAAGAAAAAATGAAATGGCCGATCATGAATTCTATGACGTTTTTAAGACCTCACTAATCAGCCAACCACTTTTTAGTTCATAATGAATGAACCCCCGAATGAAGAAAAAATATCCCCTCCCTTTCACTAATTTACCATGGGGATCCCCGAGTAGTTTACCGGACAAATTGAGTTGTCGTGACGATACCTTTCAACATCGGAAATTCTTATCATCACGAGACTGATCGGATCTACCGTAGACACCCAAGAGATCTTCACAAGGCAGGCAAAAATAAAAGACTAAGAGGCGCTGCAAGCGAGCAAAGAGTTATGCTTTCATTTCTTTGTTGAGATTGAAATCAAGTGAAAAGGTTAGGTATAATGCATGCAGGCTAAGTCAAGAAAAGGACTTCCTTACCTTTCATTCATAGTAGTCTTAATGACTAGTAGTTTGAAGCCTTAAGAAAGCGGGTTTTTTTCGGCACTCGCTTCCTTCGTCTTAAGTAAAGTTCAATTTACTTTTTCGATTTGGAACTCTTAGTCAAGCTAATGGTGAGATCAATTTTTTGTTCGAGGTTCAAGAGGAAGGAGAGGAACCACCGCCCAATGGTGCTTTTACGAAAGTATGGTCACCGGTGGCTAATACCTTCTCGAGACTATCAAACCTGAAATCCACTTTCCATCGCTCTTTTGACGTTGGCATAATATAGAAAGAGAGTGCCAAGAAAGAACACATACCTATCACTTTTGGAAGGTTTGGAACCCTTACTCAACATAGGGTCCCAAAACCCGACATACCCTTTTTTAGAGCGTATAAGGGGAAAAGAGCTCTTGCATCCTTAGCCGCTTTTCAGCATTTCCTGCCTGAGTTGTAGACCATCACCTAACCTCACAAGGGAGGCCCCGCGCCGTGTTATTTGATCTGACGCCAAAAATATATTTTCTTATCATTATTTGTCTCACATTTAGTATTTTTATTTGTCCTTTTTGAGCATGATTTTATGGAGTATGCTTAACAATGTATTTTATTTGTAGGATTAAATTGGTGTGAAGATGAAGAAGTTCGGAGCTAAAACTAATTAATAATGGAAGATTCTAGAAGGAAAATCAAGCAGACAGCTTAATGGATTAAATTGAATATAATAATAATATTTTATATATGCGCCAAAAGTGCAGAATACAAATTCTCAAGGAAATAAGCATATTGCCACGTGGCAAGAAATCGAAGACGCACAAATTCTTGTGGCGGCACAGTTTCACGTAGGAATCCAATTCCTTTTGGTTTTGGATTCCTACTTTGTTTTGGACTCAATTATTTTATTCAGGGTTTTCTACATCTATAAATAGTCCATAAGAATAATTATTAGGGAGATTAGAATATACTAAGAGGAGATACTTTTGAAGGAAGACACTTTGTAAGGAAAAATTGTCAATACTTTTTAGGGTTATTTTCTTCTTCTTTTTCTTAGGTATTAGTAACTAAAGACCCTTGTTCTGGGGCTGCGGCCATGGGGAATTGTTGAACATCGATTGTTTTGAATTAATGTTGGTTATCGTTTAAATTACTTTTGTATTCTTGTTTTAGTATTTCATGCTTGATCACCATAGAAATAAATCTATTGTCTATTCTTGGACTCGAGAGATAAAGAGGTAGATAGACCAAAGAATGCAAAGAGCTTGTTCTAACTTTGTTTAGATTCGTGTTCAGAAGTGACGCCCGGATGAACACCTCGCTTGGTTACGAAACATGATGAAATATAAACGCTCGCCAATTAGGACTGCCTATCCCCGCTTAACGGTGTAGTTAGACAGCTAGTTGGAGTAGGCGATTAGAGGTCGAGAGATCATGATCATAAAATTAACCCTGTAAATCAGTAATTTGATAACCTTAGTTAATTCATTACATGAGATGCGATACATGAAACCCTATGCATACTGCAGCCCTGGAATTGTCCCAATCACTGTAAGTTAATCTTAGTATTTAATTCTTGCATTCTTTTATTTCTTTTGATACTCTTAAATAAATAATTAGACTAGTATAATTTAGTAAATAGTTAATTGACAAGTCCCTGTGGGTTCGATATTCCGGTTCTTAAAGAGCCACTTATTACTTCTGCGACCACGTATACTTGCGTGTGAAATTGGAAGCAACAAGTTTTTGGCGCCGCTGCCGGGGACTTAGAAATTAACTATTCTTCTAGGTTATACTTTTTCTTTTTAATTTATTTATTTATTTTTAATTTTTCTAGTTAATTTTTTCTTCTTTCTACACAATTAATTTTTTTTTCCTTTGAATAATTTGGTACTCCTATTGATATGACTGATTGGGATAAATCGTGGTTGGGTGAGAAGTATCCTTGTAATTATTGTAATGAACCCCACTTGGATATCGAGTGTCCTATTTGTCATATATGTGGTGGTCAATTTGGTCATTGGAATGGTTGTCCTAACTCTTATCCCCCTCCTCCTCCCCCTATTGTGATTCTTCTGTTATCTGTGATGTTGACAGGGGTGATGAAGTGGGGAATGCCCAAAGAGGTGGAGGTACGCAGAATTATGGGAACACGAATAACTCAAGTTGGAGGAACCACCCCAACTTCTCATGGGGTGGAAATCAGAATCAACACCAAAATCAGGCTCAAGGGCAGAACCAATACAGACCACAAGGTAATGGACAACAATTTCAACAGCCAAATAATCAAAGTGCGAAGCAAGGGGGCATGACCAATGAGGAGTTGTTCCAAAAGCTAAGTATAGAAATCAACAACAAAAATGAAGAACACTATAGGAAGTTGGGAGAAGAATTGAGAATCACCCAGTTAGCGCAGAAAAATCTGGAAAGGCAGTTCACACAATTGGCTAATGTAGTCAATATGCGTCCTCCTGGAGGTCTTCCGGGTGACACGGATCCTAACCCAAGGCAACTGAATGCGGTGAGCACAAGGAGTGGATTACAACTGGAAGAACTAGCTCCAAAGAAGAGAAGTTCTGAGGCGGTGAGAGAAGAAAAGAAACCAGAAGAAGTGGTTCAAGATGCGAATGTTGAGAGGATTGTTCCTCAAATAAAACCACCCCCTCCGTTTCCTTAAAATTTCAAAAAGCAGAACGAGGACGAATGCTTCGGTAAGTTTTTGTCTCTCCTTAAACAAGTTCACATTAATCTCCCTTTGGTTGATATTTTGCAGGGATTTCCTAAGTACGCCAAGTATGTGAAGGAGATAGTGGAGCAAAAAGAGGAATTCCAACCATTCAACTATACCTTATTCCTTAATGTCAATGATGAGAAAGAGTACAAAAGTGAGAATGTTGTAAATAATGTTTCTTTGGAGTTGAGGCATTTTGGATCTCATTCAAAACACTTGACTATAGATGAGGAACAAGACCCCGACATCCTAAAGTTTTCTAATCCACATAGACAAAATGACATTCCTCACATAAGGGCCAAGAAGTGCAAGATGCAACATTTATTACTTGGTTCTTTTATCTTTATACCACTGCCCCTAGAGAGGAGCAGAAAAATTGATGAAAAGTTAGGGGTACAATTATAAGTTCAAAGTGGAAAGAAAAGTGGTGAACTTAATTAGGTCGTGCCGCGACGTTAAATTAGGCGCTTATTGGGAGGCAACCCAATTGGTAGTGTAGCTTCTTATTTTTTTTTTTTTATAGTGTCATTTTTTTTCTTCTTTACTTTTGGTCTTGTTTTTGCAGATTAGGGGAAGCCTGAGTACCCAAGAATATGGAGCTAAGGAGCACGTTTGAGCTTAAGGGTGGGGTGACGACCCTTGATGAAAATTAAGAGAACATGCTACAAGCTAGGCCTAGAGGCCTCGGGGAGTTTTCCTAACCCTTGTTTTAAATTTTATTTGATGCTTTGGGGACATAGCATCTTTTTAAGTGTGGGGTGGAGGAATGAATTCCTAGTTTTTACTGCTTTATCGAGTCTTTTTGTATTTTTAGGTGGGTTCCTCGGCTTTTGTTTTCGGTACTTTTCCTGAGGATAGTCCCTTTGAACCGATAGGGAGTAAATTTTTTACTTTTTATTTTATTTTTTTAGAGAAAAGAAAAGACCCTTTTGAGTTGTGTGATACTTGCTATTTAGGCCTAATTTTAAGTAGTACGTTCTTGTGAATGCTTGATTGCTAATGAAATTGCAGACTCTTTGACACTTAGGCTAATGGTTGTGATTTTGTATATAACTTATTTTATTTTGTAGTTTGTTATGACCCTGTCTCTCTTAGAAGTAGAATTGATCCATCTTGATTGATACTTGTGCCATGTGTGGTGAGAATTTGTTTATTCCATGTTTTGCATCTTAGTCTAGAACTTGCCCTGCATGTTATTGAAGCGAAATAAAAAGTGTTGCTCAGTTTAGGAGATAATAATAGGCTTTTTTTTTATTTGTCTTGTAAATTTTAGCCTTTTCAGATATTATATTACTAGTTAGCCCTTTTGAGCATGTAGCCTTTTGTTGGTAGTCATATTTTGCCCTTAACTATTTTGTTGAATCCCTAGTTTTTGCACATTGCTTCCTTGAGTACTGTAGCATAGACTGATTATAATTGTTATATCTGGAAAAAGAAAAGGGATGGTTGAGTGAAAAAAGGTAATCAATGATAGCTACAAAGTGATGAAAAAGCCCTCTTTGAAAGAATGTGACATGAAAAAAAAATGGAGAAGAAAAAAAAAATCTTTGAGAAAATAAAACAAAGAAAAAAAAATTGTGAAAGAAAAAATTGATTGAATCATTCTTGAGATGATGAGAATTACTTGTGAAATAATTGTTGAAGAGAGGGCTAAAAATAAAGAGAAGAAAATAATGGATGATGAAGTCTAAAAATACAAAGTGCTTAGGGAAGTGTGAGTCACTATTATATAATTTTCCTACCTTTCCCTTAGCCTACATTATAACCCGTTAAAGTCCTATTTGATTCTAGTCGAGCATGCTTAATTAGTGGAGATGTACATAATGGGCAAGCATATGGTTCTTTGAGCATACATGTGAATTTTATTGGTGAGTGTGAGATTTGATCTTTGATGTGAACTCCTTAATTTATATTCAATCTTTTGAATTGAGTGTGTGGACTATTTCTTCTTGTGAGGGCACTTGTTTCATGATAGATAGGTGATGTCATTAACTTTCTTTGATGAGAGTAGGTGAGCAAGCTTAAATTTGATGATTTCAGAGTCTTTCCTTGAGGTTAGGAGGTTAGAGGTTTGTTGTTTATTTGGATGTCTTGCATAATGAGCGGGAATTGTACTTGATGTTTTCAAATTTCAATATGGCCTAATTGTTTGTATCAACCAAAGTGATGGCTTCCTAGTATGATTTTTTGAGATGAACTTTAATGTTTGCTCGAGGACGAGCAAAAGTTTAAGTGTGGGGTGTTGATCTGAGGCCAAAAATATATTTTCTTATCATTATTTGTCTCACATTTAGTATTTTTATTTGTCCTTTTTGAGCATGAATTTTATGGAGTGTGCTTAACAATGTATTTTATTTGTAGGATTAAATTGGTGTGAAGATGAAGAAGTTTGGAGCTAAAACTAATTAATAATGGAAGATTCTAGAAGGAAAATCAAGCAGACAGCTTAATGGATTAAATTGAATATAATAATAATATTTTATATATGCGCCAAAAGTGCAGAATACAAATTCTCAAGGAAATAAGCATATTGCCACGTGGCAAGAAATCGAAGACGCACAAATTCTTGTGGCGGCACAGTTTCACGTAGGAATCCAATTCCTTTTGGTTTTGGATTCCTACTTTGTTTTGGACTCAATTATTTTATTCAGGGTTTTCTACATCTATAAATAGTCCATAAGAATAATTATTAGGGAGATTAGAATATACTAAGAGGAGATACTTTTGAAGGAAGACACTTTGTAAGGAAAAATTGTCAATACTTTTTAGGGTTCTTTTCTTCTTCTTTTTCTTAGGTATTAGTAGCTAAAGACCCTTGTTCTGGGGCTGCGGCCATGGGGAATTGTTGAACATCGATTGTTTTGAATTAATGTTGGTTATCGTTTAAATTACTTTTGTATTCTTGTTTTAGTATTTCATGCTTGATCACCATAGAAATAAATATATTGTCTATTCTTGGACTCGAGAGATAAAGAGGTAGATAGACCAGAGAATGCAAAGATCTTGTTCTAACTTTGTTTAGATTCGTGTTCAGGAGTGACGCCCGGACGAACACCTCGCTTGGTTACGAAACAGGATGAAATATAAATGCTCGCCAATTAGGACTCCCCGCTCAACGATGTAGTTAGACAGCTAGTTGGAGTAGGCGATTAGAGGTCGAGAGATCATGATCATAAAATTAACCCTGTAAATCAGTAATTTGATAACCTTAGTTAATTCATTACATGAGATGCGATACATGAAACCCTATGCATGCTGCAGCCCTGGAATTGTCCCAATCACTGTAAGTTAATCTTAGTATTTAATTCTTACATTCTTTTATTTGTTTTGATACTCTTAAATAAATAATTAGACTAGTATAATTTAGTAAATAGTTAATTGACAAGTCCCTGTGGGTTCGATATTCCGATTCTTAAAGAGCCACTTATTACTTATGCGACCACGTACACTTGCGTGTGCAATTGGAAGCAACATTATTCTCCCCCAAAAAAGTCTACATGTGATGTTCTGAAAACAGAAACATGTAATTTAGTAAATTAGCACTCATTGTGGGGTGCAACCAGGGAACAACTATCAACTAGTTTGAAAAGTTCTTCCATTTAGTAATTGAAGTCATCCGTTGTCACTTTATAAGGGTATGGTAGAGAGGCTTGAGAAGGTGGACAATCCTTCAGTGAAGACCTAACGAGAGGCTGAATTCAAACACACCCCAAATCCACAAGAATCGTACGAACATCCACCTACGTGGCACCCTCAGAAGTCAGGAATTTACTTTTATGTTTTTCTTTGTACTTTTAGGTTTTTTACCCCTATTTTATTTTTACCTTTAAACCTGCTTCGTCAACTCTTGTGTCCCTTCAGACTGTTTTATCTCTTCAATTGCGTCTCTTCAGGAATTACCTATAAAAACTAGGCAACTCACACCCGTTGTTGTATCTTCTTCTTCGTGACAAATTTCATCCCTAACTTTAAACCTGCTTCATCAACTCTTGTGTCCCTTCAGACTATTGTATCCCTTCAATTGCGTCTCTTTAGGAACTACCTATAAAAACTAAGCAACTCATACTCGTTGTTGTATCTTCTTCTTCATGACAAATTTCATCCCTAATTTCTGTGGAACTTCATCAATTCCTTGGAAGTCTACTTTAATTTTGATCTTCACCAAAAAAAAATAATGAAACAAAACTATTATTTTCTTGTATTTTTTTCCTCCATTCAACATGTCAAAAGAAAAACTAATCCAACTTCTCAATTCTTAAATAACTTATCACAACCATGACAACATTATGGTTCGTACCTACTTCTTTTTGTGGGCTTTTCCCTTCTGTCATCACTTTGTCCGACAACTTACGTTAATGTTTTATTCAATGATCTGTAAAATTTTATCTTTTATGAATTTGTATTGAATTACTTTTGTGTTTTTTATTATGAAAGTTTTTAAGCATTCTTGATGGAACCAAAATTGAGGAAGAGACAACAAATAGAGAATAATTCTGCCGCAACTTGATAAGGTACTTGTACCTATTAATATATTTTATTGGGAGTTGAAATGTTGTGTATTAATCATATCTCCAAAATGTTGTAAAGTTTGGCCGATATGAAAAAGTCACAATCCTTCGAAAAAGTGACAACTATTTGAAAAAGTCACAACCCATCGGAAAAGCCACAATCCTTCAATGTGAAAAGTATCTGCTTTTAATATATTTTATAATAAAAATAAGCATTCTTGATGGAACCAAAATTGAGGAAGAGACAACAAAGAGAGAATAAATTTTGTCGCTACTTGATAAGGTATTTGTACCTATTAATATATTTTATTGGGAGTTGAAATGTTGTTATATTAATCATATCTCCAAAATATTGTAAAGTTTGGTCGATATGGAAAAGCCCTTCGGAAAAGTGACAACTCTTTGAAAAAGTCACAACCCATTGGAAAAGCCACAATCCTTTAATGTGAAAAAGTATGTGCTTTTGATATATTTTATAATATAAATAAATATAGTATAGAATATCTTGTAGGATTCGAGCTTCTTGTATTAATATATAGTTTAGTACCAAAATACTTATATGTTTAGTACCAAAATAGTACTTGTATTAGTACTTATTCAGGTTCTTTGAGATAATCAATAAATTAGATCAATGGTCTATAAAGCTGCTTAAAAAATATAGTATGAAATACAAAAAATATCTACTAAATTGGTTGTTAAGAAGAAGAAGAATAGAAAAGTTTTTAAAAATTGTGGTTTAAAAATATGAGAGAACTCCTCTATTTGTAGCCAACAATGGGTAGTATGAACAAGTGCTCTTGTTTCTTAACAGAAAAGTCACAACCCTTCAGAAAAGTCACAACTCTTTGGAAAAGTCACAATCCTTCAGAAAAGTCACAACTCTTTGGAAAAGTAACAACCCTTCGGAGAAGTCACAACTCTATGGAAAAGTCACAATCCTTTGGAAAAGACACAATCCTTTAATGTGAAAAGGTGTCTTCTTTTAATATATTTTATATTATAATATAAATAAATATAGAATATGTACTAAATAGGGTGTTTTAAGAGAAAGAAGAATAATAGAAAACTTAGAAAATTCGTAGTTTAAAATTTGAGGGATAACTCCTCTAATTATAGTCACTAAAGGTAGTACGAAACATGTGTTTATTGTGCCTTATCAGAAAAGGCACAACTCTTCAGAAAAGTCACTACACTTCAGAAATGTCACAATTCATCCAAAATGTCACGACTCTTTAGAAAAGTCACAATCCTTCAGAAAAGTCACAACTCTTTGGAAAAGTCACAACCCTTTAGAATAGTTGCAACCCTTCTGAAAAGATCACAACTCATCGAAGAAGTCACAACTTTTTGGAAAAGTCACAACCTTTTGAAAAAGTAACAACTCTTTGAAAAGGTTTCAATCCTTCAATGTGAAAGATGTATGCTTTTAATATATTTTATAATATAAATATTTAAATAAATATAATATAATATAAATATAAAAGATATACCAAACATATAAATAAATGTAATATAATATAGAATATAAAAGATATACTAAATTGGATATTTAAAGTTGGGGTATTATATTAATTTAACATTCAAGTTAGGAAGTTCATGTTTTTAAGTTTTTCACATATTGCTTCTTAACTTTTCACATTCTTTATTCGGAAAAGTTTAAATGTTTCAATTACTATTATTCTATTCTTTGTTTAATACAGGAAAAAGTTGGGGAGTCTCAATTATTAAAACTACTACTACTTGTAACCTTTCTTGATTCTCCTAATTACTTGTAACTGTTTTTATTTCCTATACTTTTTTCATCTTGGTGCCCTCCAGAATAACAAACATGTGACTTGGTTTGTTCATAATTTTTTAGTTGTTCTTTTTTTTTTTCAAAATTAATTTATTTCAAAATATGATTAAAAAATTATTTAAAAACTTAATAAGATCATTTTATAATTTACAAGCTCTAGAATAATCAAGTAACACACATTTCAGAATACGAGGGGTTGATATCATTCACATGATAAATTTATTATGGCATATTTAGTGGTGTTTATGAACAATGACATACAAGAGAAAGGAAAACTAGCTGCTACTGGTTAAAGAATGAACATTAATAGGTCATCAAATTGAGTATATTATACTTTGCATGCTCATGTATCAAACAATAGAGGAAGTGATAGTTGTCTAATCTATGAAAAACCATTCAATATTGAGAAGCCAATTGTATCAAAAAACAAATATTATAATTTAAAATATGTAGAAGATAAAATTCATTAAAGAGTAAGAATTTTACAATATTTCAAGTTCTTAATAAATGTGACAATACCAACTTTCTAATATTCGGATATTAGAAAATGATCATTCATAATCTTAATGAGGTCATCGATTACCGTGCGAAGCTCGGATAAGTTATCTAGTTTATAATAACTTGAAAACTTAATTAGGAATATAAACTTAATTAGTGTTTATGAATTAATTAAGTTTGAACTTTAGAGATCTTGAAATGTAGTATATATGAACTAATTAATTATTAGGTATATAAATTAGCTAAATATATATAAGTAATAATAAATATAATTATTAAGTAATTATAAATATATATTAACAATATAAATTAGTTTAATATTGTTAAATTATTATTAAATTTAATTTATAATTGAATATCTATATTTTTATAGATGGATCATCGTTTGTGGATGTATAATATGCATAATGAAACTGGTGGTGGTTTGAAACCTGAGTTTATTGACGGTGTTAGAGGTTTTATTGAACATACAATGACACTTGATATTTTCAAGAATAATGGATTGGTTAGGTGTCCCTGTAGTGCATACAAGTGCTTGTAATTTTTTAAACCAGATACAATCATGGTTCATTTGTACCGTAATGGATTTAAGCCTAGATATTTTGTATTGGTTGATCATGAAGAAAGAGATGGATTGAATGGTATATTTTATAATTCGACGCCCGTGGATGAATATAATATGCTTCTAGCACATGGACAAATTAGGGTTGAATATGATGATAGGGTTGAACATGATAGGGTTCATGAAATGATCAATGATGCTTTCAGGGTTCAAGGTGGGATGGAATCCGAACAATATTTTGATGAAGCTCCTAATGAAGAAGCAAGACGCTTCTACGATCAATTAGAACAGTCTAGTCTTCCATTATGGGAAAGGAGTCTGCATTCTTCCTTTTCAGTTGCAGTTAGATTAATGAATATTAAATCAGATTGGAATGTTTCTAATGTGGCTATGGATTCAATGGTTGATCTTTTGGGTAAACTAGTTAATTCAGAGTTTAACATACCTAAGAACTTCTATCAAACAAAATGTTTAGTTTCCAAGTTATGATTATCGTATGATAGAATTCAATGTTGTATTAATGACTGCATGTTGTTTTACAAGACTGATAGTGAATTAGAAAGTTGTAAGTTTTGTGGACATGCTCGTTATAAGATGACTCATGCTGGAAAGATGGTGCCAGTTAAGGCGATGCCTTATTTATCTCTTATTCCTAGGTTAAAGAGGTTGTATGCATGGATGAAGTCTGCTCCACATATGAGATGGCATCGTGAATACAGAAGGTCGCTGGGTGTCTTGCATCATCCAATGTAGAAGCATGAAAGCATTTTGATAACATATATCTCGATTTTGCTAGTGAACCAAGAAATGTTAGATTGGGGTTGTGTGCAGATGGATTCACACCATTCTCTAATGCTACTTCGCCTTATTCTTGCTGGCTTGTATTTCTTACTCCGTATAATCTTCCTCCTGAAATGTGCATGACAAGGCCCTACATCTTTCTAAGTTGTGTTATTTTAGGTCCCTGTAATCCAAAAAGTTTGATTAATGTCTATCTGCAACCATTGATAGATAAGCACAAACAATTGTGGTTTAAAGGGTACTGACTTATGATATATCAACTAAGCATAATTTTGTTATGCGTGCTTCTTTAATGTCTACTATTAATGATTTTCCTACATATGAGATGGTGTCTGGTTGGATGACAGCTGAAAAGCTAACATGTCCGCATTGCATGGAAAATAGTTAGGCATTCACTTTAAAGCATGGCAGAAAAAATACATGGTTTGATTGTCATCGTCAGTTCTTGTCAATGGACCATGACTTTAAAAATATGAAATATAACATTGAAAATGACGCCCCACGTCCATTACTCACATGGCATTAAATTTGGAAGAGAGTTTCTCAATTGCCTAAAGTTACAGAAGCTTCACCATCTAGACTTCCTGGATGTGGTGTTGAACATAATTGGACCAAATGAGCATGTTTTGGGGGTTGCCGTATCGGAAGGATAATCTTCTACGACATAATCTTGATGTTATGCACATTGAAAAAATTATTTTGACAATTTTTTTAACACAGTGATGGATGTTAAGGGCAAGACAAAAAATAATCCAAAAGCTAGAATGAACATAAAAGAATATTGTAGGAGAAGAGAGTTGTGGCTGCAGGAATTACAAAATGAGAAAATAGTTAAGCCCAAAGCCAGTTTTTCATTCACATTAGATGAGAAACGTGAAATTTGTGAGTGGGTTAAAAATTTAAGGATGCTGGAGGGCTATGCTTCGAATATAGGAAAGCGGGCAGATATGAATGAAGGAAAATTGATAGGTATGAAAATTCATGATTGTCATGTATTCATGAAAACTTTAATTCCTATCATTTTTAGCCATCTACCCGAAAGGATATGGAAACTAATCAAAGAGATAAGTCTTTTCTTCACAGATTTGTGTTCTGAAAAGTTGTTGGAGAGTAGTTTAGACATGATGGAGGAAAATATTCCTGTTATTACTACTAAGTTGGAGAAGATCTTTCCATATGGTTTCTTTGATGTGATGGAGCATCTTCCAATTCACCTTGAACAAGAGGCACGCCTCGGAGGTCCAGTTCAAACAAGATGGATGTATCCATTTGAGAGGTAACATTGAATTATTCACTAAGTTATTTTTTCTTTATTAACATATATTGATATATACATGTAGAAAAATTACCAGTTCCAAGCAAATAATTAAGCAAAGGAAAAAGATCAAAGGATCAGTTGTTCAAGGTCATATTGGGAGAGAAACTGGTGATTTTTATTCTTATTACTTTAGGAATGAAGTGTCATGTAGGAGAAAGGGGCCCAATCGTAATGATGAAGGTGATATTGATCCTTTGTTTCCACCATTATCAATTTTTAATCAAAATGGTCGAGGATCTAAAAAGCGTGGAAAGCGAGGCTTCACTGGTATGGAAATGCAATCAGTTGTGACACATATTTTGCTTAATTGTTCAGAGATTCAACCATATATCAAGTTAGTGTTAAAGTATGTTATCTAATTACATACGCTAATAAGTATTTATTAACTAACGAAAAATATGAATGTATAATTATCAGCTTGTTCGTAAACACATGGGGTAATGAAGCCATCTATATGGGATTTTCCAAATGGCTAAAAGAATATGTAAGTGTGCAAGCTTACATTGAATCAATAAGTATTTAATAATATATTCATGTTATACTAAATTGTATTATTTTGAATAACAATATATAGGTTTACGATGAATATTCAAATGTCAAACATTTGCAATTAGTGAGAAAAGGTGCACTTGGACCTGAATCTCAAATTCAGACAATGAATAAGTATTGTGTCAATGGTTTTAAGTTTCAAACTGAAGAAGTTTATAGGAATAAGAAAACAAATAATAGCAGTGTCTGCATACAAGGTGATGTTGATGGCATTGGCTAAACTATTGAATATTATGGTGTCATTCATGAGATTATTGAAATAAAGTATTCAGGTTGTCCTAAAAAGAAGATTGTATTGTTTCGGTGTAAGTGATTTGACCCATCACATAGAGGCACAAGGGTGGATCAGCAATATAATATAATTGAAGTTAGGCACACCAGAAAATACAAAAGTTATTATCCTTTTATCATTGCACAAAATGCTAAACAAGTGTATTATGCTCCATATCCATTGCGTAGAGACAAAGCTGATTGGTGGGTTGTTATAAAGACTAAGCCTGTGGGAAGAATTGAAATTGACAATGTCTTAGATGTGGCGTACCAAAATGATATTTCAATTGTTCAGTAACAAGTTGATGTTGAATTGGAAACCACACTAGAACATTCTCAACACATATTAGAAGAAGTATCTGATGATGAGATAATGACAAATATTGAGAAAGAAATAAACAAGGATGAGGAAAATGAATGATTCGATGAGGAAGAATGGGACAATGAAAATGAAACAACTGAGGAGGAAGAATGGGAGAATGATGAAAATGAGACAAGTGAGGAGGAATAGTAGTAGAATGCTAGTATGTAAGTTAATTTATTTTTGCTAATATTAATTTTATTTAATTTATAATTTTTAAATATTATCCATGTAAATTTGCATACAGATGTCATCAAAGGGTGATAGTGATAGATCAAGCAAGCATCTTGGAGTTAGCTAGCCTAATAAGGCTAAAAAGAAAAAGTCTAGGAGACCCGTAGATCATGAGGATATTCCAGGATTTCTTTCTTCTGAGTTGGAGCAGGGCATTAGCCATGATACCTATTTATTGACTGTTTCGTTTGGTACGACGGATCCTTGGGTATATTATCCTAATTACGTCGACCATCTGGTGCTTCCTCTACTTCATAGTCATTGCCTCCACGGTGCTACGAGGACCTACCTTTATAGGCTATTCGTCGAGTACGGCCCTTATCGGTAGGTAGGTTATCGACTGGTACTCCATCTCCCACAGGTACATCTACTTAGCTCTCTGCCATGAGGATTAGAGATTCTAGCAGTGAGCAGTCAGATGCTATGGCCGGTACGCCTCCATTGACTCAGCATTATTAGCATTCTGGAGTATCACCTTCACCTCACCGGATGAGACGTCTGCTCTAGCACCTGGACAGAGGGACAGGCTTGGCAGAGTCATGATTGAGCTGCATGGATCATCGTAAGTTTGTTTTGTTATCTATTAGTTACTTTATTTTATTTATTTCTTATACTTTAATATATTATTCATGAACTAACATGTTTATTATGTTTCTTGCAGGTGGCATCCTGCAAAGGATGTTGTCCAGGCTTTAAAAGACTGTATTAGGAGGCTTTTTACACAGGTTTATCACTCCTGGAGCGAGATCTCAAACAGTATACATGCCAGACGATGTTTAATGAATTCAAGGTATGTATATGTTTAATTATATATTTTTAGTTAAGTTCAATAATTTTGGTATACTTTACCTTTTTTTTATTATCTAACGCTATTCATTTTTTTCAGACTATGTGTACTTGGAAATCGAGGTACAATATGGTCATCGCGACCACATTTGAGAGGAGGGCAGCCATGAGACTGTCTAGCTGGCTAAAGAAAGTCTGAGATACTGATCAACGTCCGGGTTGAATGTTACCTCATGTTTTTGATGAATTGTGCTAGTATTGGAACACACATAAATTCAAGGCAATATCCGAACAAGCCAAAAAAGCTACAGGCAATCTTAAGGGTGGCTCGTTGTGCACCGGTGGTGCAAAGATCATTGGAACGATTACAAGAGAGATGGTAAGTTCTAATTCAAATTTTTAAATAAAAAAAAGTTGATTAAATATAATTAGTTGATTAATATTGTCATAATTTTTTTTTATTTATAGGAAAAAGAATTGGGATGCACTCCCCTTGTGCCGAAGTTTTTCAAGAGGACTCATGTGAAGAAGAAAGAAAATGAGTCGGATCCGGATGTGTGGGTGGAGGAAAGAGCTGAACGAACTTTTATAAGTTATTTAATATGAAAAGTGAATATATATATATATATATATATATATATATATATATATATATATATATATATATATAGTATGTATATATTTTGATGCTTTATTTTTAATATGCGGGGAGAGTTTCATCAGTACGTGAATGAGAATCTAGATACTTCAGTCCAAATGACGCCTGAATTGTCCACTCAAATTTGGACAAAAAAAGTGGTAGGGAGGACACACAAGGGTAGAGTCTATGATCGAGGCTCTCGGAATGATGTACGATGACTCCAGTCAGGCTTAGATTGTAACACCTCGAAAATCCAAACTAGTAATTGAACAAGAAAGAAGGGAAAACCACAGAGGGGTCTGCGGGCCGTGAAGATGACCACGACCCGTTATCCTGCTTGTGGTGTTGCACCTAGACACTATGGATGACCACGGGCGCCTAGACGATCCATGAAGCATCATACGGACCATAAGGTCATCCATGAAAAGAGGCACAGAACCCTTCAAGGCCACTGCAAAGGACCAAGGACGCCTAGATGGTCCGTGAGGCTTCACACGGGCTGTGAAGTCATCTGTGAAAGAGATTTAGCAGACTTTGAGTTTTTGATCAACTTCAAACGATCATATCTCTCAGCACAAAATGAATTAGGTGGCCCATACCTATAAAATTAAAGGCCTTTGAATCATTTTTTCAATGCCACCAAGTTTACTCCATTTGAAGTTTGAAGTAAAAAGTTAAAAGTTATGCCTGTTTTAGTGAAGCACTATCAGGCTGATGTAGCACTACGACCCTTAGACGGGCCATCATGCCTTAGACGACCCGTGAAGCATCTCTTGACAGTCAACTCGTCATTTTAAGTGAGGGTCGTATTGATCTTTTCCCCTATGCATTGGATACTCAAACTACGTCATTTGGCACTTAAACTACATCGTTTTACTTCGTCTAACCCTAATTAACTAGTCAGAAACTACCGAAAAACTTCATTCTCCTAAAATCATCAGACTTAGAAAGAAAAGAAGAGAAAGAGGCGATAATTTTCTCTCAAGAACAAGCAGAGCTCTCCTTCAAGTTTAGCCTTGAAATCCAATGGATTTCTTCGTAGTTTTCGTCACCAGGTATGTGGGATTCAACTAGTGGGTTCCTTTGACCCATTAGGTCCGAACATTCAATCAATTCTTTAGTTTCTTCATAAATTGTCCAGACCTAGGGTTCCTAAATCTTAGGAATCCATTGCAATTCAGCTGTTATAGTCTCTAAATGTTAATTTCATGTTTCTTGGAGAATTAGTGTAGTCCCATGTATAGAACTAAGAAAACCTAGCTTGTGTTAATTATCCGTATTTTATGAATTATACTTGCTAGGCAGATAAGTCAGACAATCATGCTTCAGAATTCAAATGAAAAATCTTTCAGTATATGTATGATGCATTCTCAGATCATTATCAATATTTTGAGCTATCTATTATTAAAATTGCATTTTTAGCTTTATATTCAATTGGGAGTAAACTTAGCACCGAATTGGACTAGGGTTCAGCATGCCCTCAAGTCCTAGAACTACGTGCCATCGTAGGTTTATAAGTCCCCTCTGTTGGGCATTAGTTTTAGTGATCACGCCACAGTCATGCCTTTATACCCTGGAAAGGTGTATTGGGTCCTCTCGATAGGGTGTATACATCAAACTCCACGTTTAACTCACGTGGTTTATGTCAATTAATAGTATCTCCCACAGTCAGATTCATGTTGCATTAACCATGTATTAAGTATTTATTTCAGTATTTAGTTCAACATATTATATCTTCATGATTAGTACTTAGTCATTGCATCCAGCTCAAATTACAATTATATTTCAATATATCTATTTCCATGTTCTGTTTCTATATTGTTCAGCTTAGCATATATCACATATGCTCAGTACATTCAAAGTACTGACACATACTTTTGTGCTACATCATTGTATGATATAGGTTCAGGCGCTCAGCATCCAGATCTCTCTTAGCTCGACTTCCAGTCCGTACTCAACAGCTTCAGCGGTGTGTCCTCATAGTTTGAGGACGATAGACATGCTTTACTTTTGAGTCTTCACTTTTCAGTTTCAATCTTGTTAGAGTTAGCTGGGGGGATGTCCCAACAACTCAGATCAGTTAAAGTCTTTCAGACATAGATTAGATTCAGCTTGAGTCGTTAGTGTTGTTTTCAGTCATCACTAAACTGTTCGTATATTTTATATATTCAGACATATTGGGCTTTTCCCCATTTTAGAGATTAAACTGTTTTAGCTTCCGCATAGTGCATGTTTTAAATGAACATGTATTGATATGTCATGCCATAAGTTAGCTTGGGGTCACTTATGACACTAAGTACCATGTTGCACCTAGAGGGTAGCCTCGGGGTATGACAAACTTGATATTAGAGCATCAAGTTCAAGAGTCCTAGGGTGTTAGAAAGCCGCACTAAGTAGAGTCTCTTTCATAGGTGTGAAGCGCGCCACACCTATGTGGGGGAGGCTACGAGATGTTCTAAGAAAAACTTCACTTCTTTTGCTATCTTTATCATGCAACGAAGTGTGATTCAACTTCTCCCTTCTAATCCATCGTTATTCATATCAGATCATGCCTCCTCGCAGAGCTAACACACGCATTGCTAGATCCAGGGGCTACACTTTCTTTTGTAACTCCTTATATAGCAGTAAACTTCGGTGTCAGTCCATAAACTCTCCCAGTACCCTTCTTAGTCTCTACTCCAATTGGTGACCCAGTTATAGCTAGACGGGTATAAAAATTGCCCTATCGCAGTTTCCCAGAAAGTCACCTCAGGAGACCTTGTAGAGTTAGAAATGATAGATTTTGATATCATTCTAGGCATGGATTGGTTACATTCTTGCTATGCCTTAGTCGATTGTAGAACCAGGATCATTCGATTTTAGTTTCCAATCGAGTCAGTCTTAAAGTGGAAGGGTAGTAACTCAGTGTCTGTAGGTTGATTTATATCTTATCTTAAGGCCAGAAAAATGATTTCCAAAGGGTATATCTATCATCTTGTTCAAGTTAAGGACTCAAACTCTGAGACACCAACTCTTGAGTCAGTACCAGTGGTGAATGAGTTTCCAGAAGTGTTTCTAGAAGATCTTCCTAGAGTTCCTCTCGAAAGGGAAATCAACTTCGAAATAGATCTCCTTCCGGATACCCAGTCTATTTCGATTCCTCCTTAAAGAATGGCTCCAGCTGAGCTTTAAGGAACTGAAAGAACAGTTGAAAGACCTTCTAGATAAGGGCTTCATCAGACCCAGCATCTCTCCATGGGGTGCTCTAGTGCTGTTGTATGGAAGAAAGAAGGTTCCCTCAGGATGTGCATAGACTATCGTCAGTTGAACAAAGTCACAATCAAGAATAAATATCCCATCCCCAGGATTGATGACTTGCTCCACCAGCTTTAGGGTGCTAGTTGCTTTTCAAAGATAAACCTCAGATCTTCTATCATCAGCTCAGAGTCAGAGATAGTGACATCTGAAGACAGCCTTCAGGACTCGGTATGGTCACTATGAATTTGTAGTTATGTCTTTTGGACTAACAAATACTCATGCAGCTTTCATGGACTTAATGAACAGGGTGTTCAAACAGTATTTGAACTTGTTTATCATCATCTTTATTGATGATATCCTCGTTTATTCTCAGAATGAGGAAGAGTTGCGACTCATCTGAGAGTTGTTCTGCAAACCCTCAAAGATCGCCAGCTATTTGCTAAGTTTAGCAAATGTGAATGTCTGGTTACAGTCGATCGCTTTCCATGGTCATGTGGTATCCAGCGAAGGGACTTAAGTGGATTCTCAGAAAATTGAGGAAGCAAAGCACTGGCCCAAGCACACCTCTCCGATTGATATCACAAGTTTCTTGGGTTTGGCCGATTACTACAAGAGGTTTGTTAAAGGATTTTCATCCATAACTGCCCCATTGACCAAGTTGACTCATAAAAAGGTCAAGTTTCAGTGGTCAGATGAGTGTGAGAAAAACTTCTTAGAATTAAAGACCAAGTTGACTACAACTCTTATCTTGACTCTACCAGAGGGTTCAGACGGTTATGTGGTTTATTGTGATGCATCTAGGGTCGGCCTAGGTTGTGTGTTGATATAGCAAGGTAAGGTCATAGCTTATGCTTCCAAACATCTTAATGTCCATGAGAAGAACTGCCCAACTTATGACCTCGAGCTTGCAGTCGTCATGTTTGCCCTAAAGATTTGGAGACACTACCTGTATGATATCCATGTTGATGTGTTCACAGGTCATAAGAGCCTCAAGTATGTGTTCACCTAGAAAGAGTTGAATCTTCATCAGAGGAGATGATTTGAATTCCTCAAAGACTATGACATGAATGTACTCTACCATCCGAGTTAGGCCAATATAGTGGATGACGCCCTCAGTAGACTATCCATTGGTAGTATGGCACATGTTGAGGAAGAGAAGAAAGAAT
This sequence comes from Solanum appendiculatum, assembly GCA_018342035.1. Classification (NCBI taxonomy): domain Eukaryota; kingdom Viridiplantae; phylum Streptophyta; class Magnoliopsida; order Solanales; family Solanaceae; genus Solanum; species Solanum appendiculatum. The sequence goes on from JAGDQO010000428.1 coordinate 143,440, forward strand.
TAGCCAGAGATGTTCACCAGCTTGCTCGCTTAGGAGTTTGCCTTAAGGACATGTAAGATGGTGTTGTGATAGTCCAGAATGGATCACAATCTTCATTGGTAGTGGAGGTTAAGGAGAAACAAGATAGTGATCCTATATTGCTTCAGTTGAAAGGTGTAGTTCATTAGCAGAGAGTTGAGGTTTTCTCCCAAGGAGGAGATAGTGTGCTTTGTTACCAGGGTCTCTTATGTGTCCCTAATATGGTGAGTTGAGGAAGAAGATCCTTATAGAAGCCCATAATTCCAGCTATTCTATTCATCGGGGCGCCACTAAGATGTAACCTGATCTGCGAGAAGTTTATTGGTGGAACGACATGAAGAGAGACATCACAGATTTTATGGCTAAGTGTCTTAATTGTCAACAGGTTAAAGTAGAACATCAAAAACCAGGAGGCGTGACTCAGGAGATTAGCATTCCTACGTGGAAGTGGGAAGTGATAAACATGGATTTCATTACGGGTTTACCTCGTACTCGTAAACAACATGACTCTATTTAGGTGATAGTGGGCAGACTCACTAACTCAGCTCACTTCTTGGCTGTCAAGACTACAGATTCAGTGGAGAACTACGCCAGACTCTACATTAGCGAGATAGTCAGGTTGCATGGGTTCCCTTTTCTATCATTTCGAATAGAGGTCCTCAGTTTACCTCTCATTTTTGGAGATCGTTTCAGAAAGGTCTTGGTACTTAGGTAAATCTCAGTACAACATTTCATCCGCAAATAGATGGTCAGGTAGACCGTGCCTTTCAGACCTTAGAGGACATGTTGAGAGCTTGTGTGATCGATTTCAAGGGTAGTTGGGATGATCACCTACCTTTCATAGAGTTTGCCTATAATAACAGTTTCTATTCCAATATTTAGATGGCCCCTTATGAGGTATTGTATGGGCATAGATGCAAGTCTTCGATTGGTTGGTTCGAAGTAGGTGAAGCATCCTTGATTGGGCTTGATTCAGTTCATGAAGCTATGGAAAAAGTTCAATTTATCAGAGATAGACTAAAGACGGCTCAAAGTCATCAGAAGTCCTATGCAGATGTAAAGAGAAGGAACTTAGTGTTTGAAATTGATGTTGGGTTTTTCTAAAAGTGTCACCGATGAAAGGGGTGATGAGATTTGGCAAGAAAGGGAACCTCAGTCCAGGGTATGTTGGTCCTTTCAGAATCTTGAAAAGGGTTGGTAATGTGGCTTATGAGTTAGAGTTACCAGCAGAACTAGCAGTGGTTCATCCAGTTTTTCACATTTCCTTGTTAACGAAGTGTGTGAGTGATCCGGCATCGATAGTACCTTTAGAGAGTGTGGCTGTGAAGGATAGCCTCACCTATGAGGAGGCTCTAGTTAAGATACTTGATCGTCAGGTTCGTAGGTTGAGAAATAAAGAAGTCGCTTTAGTAAAGGTTTTTTGGAGGAATCACTCCATAAAGGGAGCTACTTGGGAAGCAGAAGCAGTCATGATGGTCAAGTATCCTCATTTTTTTCCTTCCGATTCAGTTTCTGCTTGAGGTAATAGTCCCTCTCTAATCTCTCAGTTAATCTTGTGTACTTCAGTCTCAATATCTTGTTCCCTAGTTATCCTTGCATTTCAAAATATTTGCATGTTCATGGAACTAAACTCAGTTAGATATCCGTTTCTAGTACTCAGTTGGTAGGGATTGCAGCTCCTTCCCTCCAAACTCAGCTTGTTTAGTCTTCATTCGAGGACGAATGATCTAAAGGGAGAGATATTGTAATACCTATAAAAATCTGAATTAGGAATTGAACAAGAGAGAAGGGCAAACCACAGAGGGGTCCATGGGCCATGAAAAGGACCACTACCCATCGCCTTGCTCGTGGTGTTACACCAGACACTATGGATGACCACAGGTGCCTATACGGTCCGTGAAGCATCACACGGAGCATGAGGTCATCCGTGAAAAGAGGCACAAACCCCCCCCCACTAAGGCTATTGTGAAGGACCACAGATTCCTAGACAGTCCGTGAGGCTTCACACGAGCCGTGAAGTCATCCATGAAAGAGACTTAACAGACTTTGAATTTTGGGTCAACTTCAAACAATTATATCTCTCAGTACAAAGTGAATTAGGTGGACCATAAGCTATTAAATTAAAGGTCTTTGAATCCTCTTTTCAACGCCACCAAGTTTGCTCCATTTGAAGTTTGGAGTATAAAGTTATGCCCGTTTTAGTGAAGCACTGTCAGGCTGATAAAGCATTACGACCCCCTAGATGGGCCATCATGCCTTAGATGACCCGTGAAGCCTCTCTTGACTGTCAACTCGTCAGTTTTTAGTGAGGGTCATATTGGTCTTTTCCCCTATGTGTTGGGTACTTAAACTATGTCGTTTGATACTTAAACTACGTCGCTTTACTAGTGAGAAACTACCTAAAACCTTCATTCTCCTAAAATCATCAAACTTAGAAAGGAAAGAAGAGAAAGAGGCGACAGTTTTCTCTCAAGAACAAGCAGAGCTCTCCTTCAAGTTCAGCCCCGAAATGTAAAGGATTTCTCCATAGTTTTTGTCACCAGGTATGTGGGATTTCACTAGTGGGTTCCTTTCACCCATTAGCTCCTTAGAATTCAGTCAATTCTTTAGGTTCTCCATAAATTGTTCAGACCTAGGGTTCCTAAATTTTAGGGATCCATTGCAATTCAGCTGTTATAGTCTCTATAGTGTTAATTTCATGTTTCTTGGAGAATTAGTGTAGTCTCATGTATAGAACTTAGAAACCCTAGCTTGTGTTAATTATTGTATTTCATGAATTGTACTTGGTCAAACAATCATGCTTCAGAATTTGAATGGCATGTCATTCAGTATATGTATGATGCATTCTCAGATAATTATCAGTATTTTGAGCTATTTAGTAGTACAGTTGCATTTTTAGCTTTATATTCAGTTGGGAGTAAACTTAGCACCGAGTTGGACTAAGGTTCAGCGTACCTTCAAGTCCCAGAACTACATGCCATCGTAGGTGTATAAGTCCCCTCTGTTAGATATCAGTTTTAGTGATCACGCCATAGTCATGCCTTTATATCCCGGCAAGGTATATTGGATCCTCTCAATGGGGAGTATACATTGGACTCCGCGTTTAACTCACGTGGTTTATGTCGGTTAATAGTATCTCCCACAGTCAGATTCATGTTGCATTGACCATGTATTCAGTATTTATTTCAGTATTCAGTTCAGCATGTTATATCTTCATGATTAGTACTTGGTCATTACATCCAGCTCAGATTTCAGTTATGTTTCAGGAGATCTATTTCCATGTTCAGTTCTTATATTGTTCAGCTTAGCATATATTCCGCATGCTCATTATATTCAAAGTACTGACACATACTTTTGTGCTACATTGTTGTATGATGTAGTTCAGGCGCTCAACATCCAGACTGCCCTTAGCTCGACTTCCAGTTCGTACTCAGCAGCTTCAGTGGTAAGTCCTCATAGTTCGAGGACGATAGACATGCTTTACTTTCAGTCTTTACTTTTCAGTTTCAGTCTTGTTAGAGTTAGCTGGGGGCATGTCCCAGCAACTCAGATCAAATAGCAAAACTTACAGCAGCACTGGAAAAGTTTGAGCGAAAAAGAGTAGCTAAAAAAGAAAGCATGAGTGCGACTGTTCAGCAAATCAAAAAAAGTGTTGAACCTCGCTCGTCGACCTGCTACATCGTCTCCTGCCGAGGACGAGAGTGACGAGGATTATAATGATTTCATAGATTGCACCCCTTAGCTTCCATCTCTTTAGTTTATGAACTTTTTTGAATTTTGAAATTAATTTTTAAGACTTTATAAGTCTTTAAATTGTGATTTAGGTATTTTTGAACGTTAATTTAAGTTTGTTGTTTTATATTTTTTTCTAGCATGTTTATTATTTGTTTTGTTTGATTGGGCTGAATTGAATTAAATTTGCAGGTGAGCAACAGAAACTGCCAGTTTCTACTGTAAAAAAAATGCAGAAAAAGTGACGGACAGGGTGGTTTTGTCCGTCGCTTTTCTGGGTTTTTCAAAAGTTAATTTTCAGAAAAGCAACGGACTGCGTCGCTTTTTAAAAAAATTTTAAAAATAAATTTAAAGAGAAGCGGCGGACGGTGTCTCTTTGTCAGTTGCTTTTCAAGAATATAAAAAATTATAAATTAAATATAAACGATGGACAGTATTGTCTTTTGGAAATTAAAAAACTTAAAAATTATAAAATAGCAACGGACGACGTTGCATTATTCAAGAAAATATTTTTAAAAAAATAAATAGAAAGCGACGTTGTCCATCGCTTTTTGAAAAGCGTCGAGCCAAAAAGCGACGAACTTGACTGCGTCACTTTTCTGTCGATTATGACCAAAAAAGCAACGCAGTCCATCGCTTTTGTCCGTCATATTTCACCTGCTTTTTAGTAGTATTTCGTGGTGCATGCTCTTTGCAGATGACATAGTACTAATTGATGATATGCACAATGGAGTTAATACTAAGTTAGAGGTGTAGGGACTAACTTTTGGAGACTGAAGGGTTTAGGTTGAGTAGGACTAAAACAGAGTATGTGGAGTGTAAATTCAATGATGTGATACGTGAGGTAAGCATGGAAGTGAGGCTTGGAAAAAAATATCCCCAAGAGAGATAGATTGAAGAATCTTAGGTCTATAATCCAGGAGAGTGGGGACATCAACGATGATATCACACATTATATTAATGTGGTGTGGATGAAATGAAGGCTTTCCTCTGGAGTCTTATGCGATAAAAAGGCACCGCTGAAACTCAAAAGTAAGTTCTATTGAGTGGTGGTTAGACCAATATTGTTGTATGGAGCATAGTGTTGGCCAATATATAACTTCCATGTTCAAAAGATATATGTTGAAGAGATGAGGATGCCGAGGTGGATGTGTGGTCATACTAGAAGCGATAATATTAGAAATGAGGATATTCGGGATATAAGGTGGGAGTGACCTCTGTGTGGACAAGATGAGGGGAAGTAGACTGAGATAGTTTGGACATGTGAAGAGGAGATGCATAGATGCACTAGTGAGAAGGTACTAGAGGTTGGCTATAGAGAGTACGAAGAGAAGCAAAGGTACACCGAAGAAGTATTGTGGAGAGGTGATAAGACAAGATATGATACAAGTTCAGATTATCGAGGACATGACCTTAGATAGGAGGGTGTGGAGGACACGTTTTAGGGTAGAATGTTAGTAAGTAGAGTAATGTTGTCTTGCTTAGGGTGGCTGGTATTTTCTATGGTACTAGTTGTATTATGGTGGTTATTGTTTTTTATTTTTATCATTTTTTATTATTATTTGCAATAATATATCCTAGTATGTTGATTACTGTGTTTCGATTATCACCTTATTTTATTGTTGTTTTCAGCTCCTTTCTGATAGACTTTGCATCATTACCTTGTTATTTGCTATATTCTCTTCATTGTCTACCTAGATTTGTAGCACTTGGGTTGAGGATCATTCGGAAACAATATATCTACCTTCACGAGATAATAGTAAAGTTTATGTACATTCTACTCTCCTCGAATCTCACTTTAGAAATAACATCTCTACCTTCACAAGGTAATAGTAAACTTGGTAAGCTAACATCATAAATCTAGTTCTTCAAGAGACGAAAACAACTTTACCAGGCAAGTTCATCTGTTGAGATCGATATAGCCTTTACTGAATTATGTTTGATCAGTCTTCAATCTTCACATCTCACCTTCCAATATATCCGGCTGTGAAATTTCTTTTTGACCTATATAAATTTATGATATATTGTTCGTTTAGTCATTTGAATGAATTCTCGTCAGTAAAATAATTTGGTAGAAAAGGTTCATAGAATAAAATTTTACTTTTTATGTTGAGATTTAGATTAAAGGAAGTATAGAAACTAAGGATATGCGCTCCAGGCATTGCAATGACATATGCTTGTTCCTGCTTCATCTTGAATGAACGGGTTCGAAGTATCTAAGTCAAACTATTTATTTTTTAGTTTTAATTTGAATATTATTTAATTAAAATATATATAATTCAAAGTTGCATAAAAATATTAGAAACTGTCAATTTTTATAATTAAAAGTATTTAAATAACATATGAAATGATTATTGTCATAGAAAAAGTATATTAATTCCTTAAATAACAATAGTATCATATAAAGTAAAATAAGCAAGCAATTCTTTTTCTGGTGAGATGCTCAAGAATGAGGGTGAAATACAATGATTTCATTGTAAAAGAACAAGGGTAGTATTTAAAATTGCAATAACTACAGGAGTATTAAGTTGTTACGACACATTATGAAAATTTAGAAGAGAATGGTGGAGATGAGGGTGAGGAAGAATGTGTCTATTTTTGAGAATCAGTTTGGATTCATGTCAGGGTGATCGACCACATACGTCATCCATCCTATGAAGAGACTGATGGAGAAATATCGAAAAAAGAGGAGGGACTTACATATGGTGTTTATTAACCTTGAGAAGGACTACAACAAAATTTCGAGGGAAGTCTTGTGGCGTTGCTTGGAGGCAAGAGGTGTATCGATGACCTATATTAGGGAGATAAAGGACATATACTAAGGACCTAAAATGCGGGTAATTATAAGAACGGTGGGAGAAAACTCAAAGCACTTTCATATGAAGATGGGGTTACATCATGGATTAACTCTTATCTATTTCTATTTGCCATGGTGATGGATGAATTGCTGCGAAACATTCAAGATGAGGTGTCGTGGTGTATGTTATTTATGGATGACATAGTACTAATTGATGAGACGCACAATGGAGTTAATACTAAATTAGAGGTGTGGAGAGAAACTTTGGAGATCAAATGGTTCAGGCTGAATAGGATCAAGACAGAGCATGTGAAGTACAAATTCAATGACGATATGTGAGGTAGACATGGAAGTGAGTCTTGACACACAAAATATCCCCAAGAGAGACAACTTCAAGTATCTTAGATCTATAATCTAGGAGAGTGGAGACATTAATGATATTATGACACATCGGCCGTGGATCGGATGAAGTGGAGGCTTGCCTCTGGAGTCTTGTGTTATAAAAAACTACCGCTGAAACTCAAAAGTAAGTTCTAAAGAGTGGTGGTTAGATCAACATTGTTGTGTGGGATAGAGTATTGGTCAGTCAAAAAGTTCCATATCCAGAAGATGCATGTATAGTGGAGATGAGGATGCTAAGATGGATGTGTGGCCCGAATGGGAGCAGTAAGATTATAAATGAGTTATCCAGAATATAAGGTGGGAGTCACATCTATAGTGGATAAGATGAGGGAAGCAAAACTGAGATGGTTTGGACATCTGAAGAGGAGATGTGTAGATGCACCACTGAGGAGGTGTGAAAGGTTGGTTATAGAGGGTACGAGGAGAGACAAAGGTAGGCCAAAGAAGTATTGGGGAGAGGTGATAAGATAGGATATGATGCAGCTTCAGATTACCGAGGACATGACCTTAGATAAGAGATTATGGAGGATATGTATTAGGGTAGAAGCTTAGTAGGTACCTAGTGTAGTATTGTTTTGCTTAGGGTGACTGGTATTTTCCATGGTACTAGTTGTATTATTGTAATTCTTTTTTTAAAAAAATATTGTTTGCAATAATCTATCCTAATATGTTGTTTATAATGTTTCGATTATCAAATTATTTTATTGTTGTTTTCGACTTCTTTCAGGTAGACTATGCACTATTACCTTGATACTTGTTATATTCTCTTCACTGTCTACCTGAAGTTGTTGCATTTGAGCCGATGATCTTTTGAAAACAGCATCTCTAACTTCACGAGGTAGTGATAAAATCTGAGTACATTCTACTTTCTTCATATCCCACTTGTGAAATTTCACTCAATATATTCTTGTTACTATATCCCTGTCGTGGGTATGAATTTGGAGTGCTCTCAATAACGGGTTGAAAATGAAACTAAGATGAAAAATAAAGGGAAAAGCACAACAGTATTTATATTTGGTTTGGCATTTTCTGACCAGAAAAGTTAAAATCAATTTTAAGAAGAGACATTCAAGTCCTGCCTGCAAATCTCCCTGAAAATCACCTTATTATTAGTAAATGGAAGGAACTTTGTAGGGTTTCTTTGGCTTGCTGACAAACTAAATTAATAAATTATTATATACTGCAGAACTTTTTAACAGGATGATTAATTACCCAATAATTATATTTATTAAGAAATCATGTTCTCGATCTTTGCATCAAAATTTGGTTACACGGCATATAATTTAAAATAAATTTTCTTTAAAGTAGGCAAGATTTGTTTCAATAATATTACCTAATTAATATGTGATTAATTAGGTAATGATCTAAGTAACACCAAAGATTAGTTGTCTTATACCTCAAAAATGAAGCGAGTCTCAATAACTTGAAATAGAAATGAATTATTAACTATTGTGAGTTCAAACGATTTAACTACGCTGTTATATTTTAATCTCATTCGGACAACGTATGATTCTAGACTCCAAACAGTTATTATTGATCAACCTTATTCACGTTCATCAATTAAAAATCTTATTTATCAGATAACTTTTCTGGTGACTTTTTATTTCCAAAAAAATTGTTGCCTTTAATACTTTAAGATATAATAATTAGTACTATACTAATTTAATGGATTATCTAATCCTTTCATGCAAGAGAGACCAAATTGAAAGAATCTTTGTGATAATTATAATTTATAACATGCTTGTGAGACCAATAATGGAACTAACTCTCCTCATTAAAATAAGATAAGGCTGCAAAGCAGAAATGTTTTGTTTAACCCCATAAACTTGATTTTTTGCTAATCAAATGATTAATCTATTTCTTCAGGGTATCTTTCCATACCAGAACTCCACTACTCCAATTAACTTTTTCCTGTTTATTGATATTTTTTTAGAATAAGAAGCAAATTAAAGTCCTATCATTCATTGGGTCTAGTCAGAATCTCACCTATTAATGCCAACCTGGGATTCTTTTGATGTCCCCCTTAATATAATCATTTTATTTTTATTAATCAATTAAGTTTACTTTTGTTTTTTCAATTACCACTGTCAAAATAGACTGACGGAAGCTTCTGTTTCAGGTTAATAATCAGCAGAAAAACGAGTTTAATTTCTGTGCCCAATTACCGAGGCAATTTGAGTTCGGATTGTATCCGAGCTTATTCGATTTATTGAAAAATTTTATTATGGTAGAGACATACCAAGTCATACTGTGTGAGGCATTATATGATTGACAAATGGATAATTTTGGGGCCCGCTTGTCAAGTTGTCAAAGAGCCATTGTCCTTTCTCACACTAAACTTAATTCCCCTTTTCCTCTTCTTTCTTACTCCATTCCACTGCTATGAGTTTTTTTTTTTTTCTTTATTCCTCTTCCTACATATTTTGTTTTTCCTATTTTACTGAATGTTTTTTTAAAAAGATTTACATGAGTACTTATCTATTATTTGCAATATGAAATTATCTAGTATCTTAGTTGATTGATTACTTGAAATTTTATTTTATTGGTAAAGGTTTAATTTCCATATATTTATATTGCGTAATCTTCTCCACTATTTTCTCTACCTCAATTTTGAAAAAAAAATATTTATATTTGTATGACATAATTTAAAATCTTTTCCCATTTAAAAGATTTAATTTTGGAGAATGATCTTTCAACAAATTGATTAGCCGATCTAATTAGTTTATCCGTTGTTCTTTTTCGATTAATGAATTTCTATTTGATTTTTTTGTGATTAATATATTAGTTTTGAATTGGATAATTTTATATAAAATGTGCCAAGCCCATGTAGTAGATAATTAGAGGTTGTGAGCCTAAAAAATTAGAGTTAATTTTTTGAATGGTTATTTATATTTTGAAAATTGTCTATTAAAATCTTTTTTGTTTCTTTTGTTTTTCATTTTTTCATTTATCGTACTTTAAGAAAAAACTAACTTTATATCTTGTATACTTTTCAACTTCTAGTTTTAGGATCCATTCGAACATAAAAAATATTCACTTTTTTGTAATAATATTTCAATTATTTTAAAATCAATGTTTGGCCATGAAAATTTGAAATACAATTTTTTTCAATTTGAAGTTATATTACAAAATTTGAAAAACATCTAATAATCTATTTTTCAACTCATTTTTCACTTATAAAGTTGTATTTAAGTACATTAAAAATGAACATCATTTTAAATATTCTTTACAAAAAATATAACCAACACAACTTTAATGCCAATTCCATAAATTGCAAATTTAGAATCTATGGCCAAATACCTAATAATAATAACAATAATAATAATCATCGTACCACTCATATTTTCTACGCCAATAATATTTAAATATTTAATATATAATTTAATAATATGTGTTCCACTATTTTTTTATTTAAATATTTAATATATAATTTAATAATACGTGTTCCACTATTTTTTTTATATAAATTTACTTATTAGAGGTTTATTTTATTAAATTGATCTTATTAATTATGTTTTAAAAATTTAAATTTGACTGTTAATATCTTATTCAGTTATTTAATGATAAAAATAATATTTTTAATATTATTTTTTTTATTTGATAAAATAAATAAGACAAAAGAAAATTCTATTTTTATGGTAAGCAAAAATAAAAGTGAGGTAATAATAAAATTGGGTTCAAAATAGATACTTAAAAACAAAAAATGAAACAAAAGAGGAAAGAGAAAAGCAAGGAAAAAGAAAAAAATGGTTGAGGAAAGGCTGAGTTGACTTGGTAGGTCTGATATATCAGATTAAAATTAATTTAAAATTCTCCTCACACAAATATGACTTGGTATACCTCTACCATAATAAAAATTTTCGGATTTATTGGGTCACAACAAAGTTACTTATTTTATCAATCTTTTTAACACATATATAGAGTTCGAATCAAAACTACTAAGTTCAAAAAATTCATATGCTACCCATTATATTTGTTCTTGTTCGGTTCAGGGGCGGAGTTAGCATGAACCGAGTTTAATTAGGAATTTTAACTAATGATTCATAATAGACTTTAGAAAGAGGTAAGGAGCCCCACTCTTACAGCTGGTTACAACATACCTAAATAATCATAACTAGCTGATTTAATTCCTCTATAATTTCACATCAACCATAAACGAATCTTTAAGAAGATTTGAGTATGAGATTACTCAGTGAACTGAACACTAATGAATAATGTCAATGAAAATGAAAGCTGATTATAACATCTCAATTTCTTATTTATTTACAAACAAATTACATGTGCTGGATCTTAATATTATTATACAATAAATACTCATCACTTAGCAAAACAAAAATTAGTAAATCCTCAAAATTAAATTTAGCTAATATTGTAAATTAGTAGTAATTTCTGAAGAAGATTAAACTAAAAATCTCTTCCTATATACAGCAGTCTCTTTTAATTGTGGACAAATGAATGGTGATTACATCTCAATTTTCATGTGAGACGTTTGATGAGGCCCTGCATCAAAAGATAAAACGTACTCATCATTATCAACTTATATTTTGACAATTTTAATCATCATCCTGCCAAAAACAGAAAGAAAAAAATAAACTCATGGCGATCGTTCTTCTTACCTTGTGATTGATCCTTGTTGGGGTTTTGGCTAAATCCCATCTGCACAATGCTTTGCAGGTCATCCTCGCAGATTGCAGGGAACTGGAGAAATGAAGTTGTCGAAACCAAATTATATGATGAAAAATGTTTGGTTAATACACTGATAATATAAAAACTTGCGTCCATATAGATAAGTTGAATCTTGAATTATTATTAAATGCGTAATGACCTGATTGAGATATTCAGCAAATCCATCAAGGGGAGGCAGTTGCATTCCTAGGCTGCGGCATAGTGAGTTATCTAATGTGTCCACTGAGCATTGACTTAGTGCCCCATTAGGAATATCCCTCCGGGCTTGTTGGTAAGATGATGATGTTTTATCTACTGGGAAAACAGGATGGGGCAGAGAGCCACTTGGTTGACATATCTGAAAGAACACAAGATGTTGTTTTAGAATGTCACGCAAAAGAATGGGGCGTTTCATTGATCATGAATCATGATACACTTACATCCTTGGAAAGGGGGAAATCCAAATTTGGGTTCACTGTAGCCAACTTCATGGATAGGAACTATAAAACGTTGCACAAAGAAAAATTAGCTAATGAATCACAACACATTTCATAGAATACGTAGGGCAATTGTGAATTACTACCTCGACTTGTCGTTGTAGTGACTGTACATAGTTTATAATTTCATCAAGCATTAGTGCTTTTCCTGTTACCTGGTACACAAATTAATCACTCTGGGTTGGAAACAGAACCGCTAAAAACAGAAAACAAAATACTGTTGAAGCATTTCAGCTAACCTTATTACAGCCTGGTACAAGATCTTGTAAAAGTTTCATTCTTTCACTAATCTTCTCTCGTCGTACCTATGGAAAAAGGAGATTGTTAACACAAGAAAATATGGGGTTTGAAACAACAAGGGATTGTTAATGCTTACTCTTTCTGCTAAACTATGGCTATCAGTAGCTTGTCCTCTCCTTGCTCTAACATGAATATAGTCCTTTGGTGGTTCAGGAGGTTTTTGATTTTCCATAGCTTGTTTTTGGGTTTCATCATCCTTTGATTCCTCCATGCTAACTCTTCCATTTTCTATCCCATTACTTTCTACTTGTTTACATCGCTTTCCTCTTGCATTATCATCAGCTTCATCTACCTGAAACGAAATTTTGATTAACCACTAGTTACATTTACTTATCTCTTTTTGACTTCATAATAATCCTTACCCTGTTTCCATTAGCCGCTTGAGTTGGCGAATCTTGCTTTGTTTTCCCTCTTGAAACTGTTTTTCTTTTTCTAGAATTAGAATTCAATTCAGTGGGAGGTTTTGACCCTGTTTCCTCACTAGGCTCTGAAACAGACTCATTAGAATGAGTGCATATTTTGGCTAGAGGCAACCCATTCATTTCCATCCGGGTTTGACCCGAATTCTTGATTTGCAAAGGGGATCCAGCTTGCTTGAGAGAAGGGCTACTCGAAACTCTAGACAACTTTCCATTCCCCAATGGTTGAGCAGATCTATGTGACAATTCCGTATTGTTCAACCCCAAAGGACTCGTTCTGCCGTTGAAACTACGGCTCCCAAAACAAGAGAATTTAGCAGTTCTTTGGGCAAAACCTGGATCAGCAGGCAATGGAGGAGGAAGTGAACTTCCCAAATTGGGCATATAATCTTTTCCCATCATGGGCATGTGTAATTTCGGTGGAGAGTTTACAGGTGTACTATAACACGAGTTGTTACTGTTATTGTGCAAATTGTTGAATACCGGTTGAGGAGAGCTGCCCAGTTTCCCAATCAACTCAGGTGGGGAAGATACAATTGAGTCAAATTGAGCTGTTGAATGATCCCAGTTGGGGTTAAACAAGGAATCAGAAGATTGCCCAGAATGTAGGGGATTCCATGAAGGAAATAACATAGTAGGTTCAAATTGAAGGGCTGGATTAGGGATTCCGCCATTGATGAAGTAATATTTCTCCATGAAGTTCAAAAATATCAAATGAGAGAAAGTAGAAGAAAGGGGGAGGGAAAGGAAACGAGAGAGAGGAAGTTATATAGGCGGAAAAACGAGAAAAGGAAGTTTGTTTTGACCTTTATTTGTTTCTATATTCATTTAATGGAAGAAGAAATGGTGGGGTAGTAGTAGGGGCTGTAGCCGGAAAAAGCGGAAAATAGGGTGAATTGCCGGGCCTTCAACGTCCATTTACTCTACTATTTTACCAGCTTTTCCTTCATCACAACTCTCCTCCACTACTTCCGGCCAGTGGCGAATGTAGAGCGGTTCACGTGAACTACTAACTTTCGCAACATTCTATATATATATATATATATATATATATATATAGTCACAAGTATTGAAAATATTTTTGAACTTGGATAAATTATTTGTTTCGTCTCTAAACTATTGGCAGCCTTAAAAACATTTTTCTTCTTGATTAACTAAACTTAGATACACTCCTGATATACCTCGATATGTCACATGACATATCAAGTGGTCTCAAATTCTTGTAGGAGCACAAGTGTCCTAATAAAAAGTCGAAAGAAGTGTTTAAAACACTCTTAAACTAGATGAAAATTTAGGAGTATATTTTACTAATGTTACAAGATCGGGGTGTATTTAAGTTCAGTTAGTCAAGTAAAATTGTATTTTTAAAACTGTCAATAATTTGAAGATGAAATTAATAATTCACGGAGAATTTAATCTGCAATTTCTGGTTTGTTTTACATGACTTTGTAGAAGATTAAACGAAAAGCTGAAAAATTAGATTGTTAATTGTTAAGTAAATAGAACACGTCACCGCACATTACTTTCGATTTTATTAGGATAAAATCGGAACGAAAAGTGTTTGGAAGAGTGATGTGGTTTTGCATAAAGTTTGAAAAGCTTACAAAAGTGAAAATTATGGTGGTATAATTAAAAACAGAGCTTAGTAGGACCTTAAATTTGAAGTACATAGACGAATATCTTCTTTTATTTGGGAAAATTACTCTCTAGATTTACTGGGAGAATAAATTTACACCACATTAGATATTTTATAATACTATATTAGGTTCAGTTCATATTTGTTTATAAACATCTTTTATATATTATTGTACATTTCTATACAAGGTTAACACAATATGTATAATAATTTTATCAGGTATAATATTATATATTGAGCTATGTGGCGTAAAACTTTAAGTTGGGTTATATATTTTTGAAAATTTCTCTTTAATTTCCATAATAATTGATGTTAGGTGTATTTACTAGTCTTTTCACACTATTTTATGCACATTTGTATCTTGTTTTGATATGAATTCGTAATAAACACATCTAACTTATGTTGATTATGATATATTTGGCTAATTCAGGCTGCTTTTGTGAATGTAGTAGTTTTGGGGCAAAATGACATAAGAATTGAAGAAATTGATGTCGCCCAAAGTACACTCTTAAATTGAAATTATAACCTCGATATCAAAATATAGTCAGTGGCGTAGCTATAACCATCCCAAGGTGTCCAATTGTACACCCTTCGTCGAAAAATTACGTTGTATATATATATATCAAAGTTTATATTTACAAGATATATATTTAAAGTTGGATATCCTTGATAAAGGTTGTGCCTTTGGCGCTGTGGTAATTGATGTTTATTTGAATGAAGGAGTTCCAAGTTCAAACCCCAAATAGCACAATATTTTTTAGTTTTATTTTGATAGTCACACACCATTATTCTTGGATACCCTTAGTAAAAAATTTCTGGCTCCGCCACTGAATGTAGTAACCCAACTAGGTTGAGGTCAAATCCTATATAGAGTATTGTTAGAGATCTTTATTATTTACTTATAAAATTCTATTAGTAACTACTACTGAAGATTGACTACTTTAATTACTTGAATTTTAATCATTAATTAAAGACGAACTAAGGTTATGCTTCTTAGACATCAGAACTCAAACACATAGATTATTATCAAATTATTCAATTGTGTCCATTATGCAAAACTGACGAATCTATATGTCTCCTAAAGCCTCTCGGTCCAATTAAAAGAATGTCACCTTTAGTCCTAGCCAGCACTTGGATGTCGAATTAATTTGTTCATTCATCAAAGGTTAGCTATCATATATCTAGCTCAAGCTATTAGATGGAGGTTGGTAGATCCAAATCCCTCTTGATGAACCTTTTTCCTATTTTAAACTTCTTTATCAAGCAAGTCAAAATATGGACGAGTTCTTATGTTTATAACCATTAAAAAATAATCTTTACGAAAGAGCCTTAATACACAATGAATGCCCCTTTATGATAAGATTTTAATTTAAAGAATCTATTATCATCATTCCTTCTCTAAGTTTCATAATCCTAATTATGACTATAGCTACTCATATATAGTTGTAAACTATAACTATTATAGTTTAAACTATTAAAGAACATTAATGTAAAAGAAGTAAACAACACTTTTGATTAATGCAACTCTAGCAAGAAAGTATTATTTGTACCACAATAATCTACTAATAAACTATGAAAAATCCTAAAAACTGAAGAACAATGAATCTTCTATGATATGAGTAATCCCTAACTTCTATAACTAATTCGTAATTTTCTTACTGATAATAAATTACCTTTAAAATGTCACCTTGATGAAACATATAACAACAGGGTAAGAATTCTAATTCTAATTCAACTCTATTTTAACTTTGGCCAACTTCAGTCCGACAACATTAGGGGATGCAGCGCGGACCACATCGCATGACACAAGGGGTTGCAGTGCGGGGTCCATCTCAAACTTCAGCCTCCTTTTCTGTATGTCACAAAATAATCACAAAAAATTAAGCCTCTGAATCTTGGTCTGAGACAGGTGTGGCACGAGGTCCAACGCGGGATAGGCTACCTCTCACCGTGAACTCCTATTCTACAACTTCTTTGGTATCATTTTAGTTTGGAACAATTTGTTATGCGTTCTTATTCATTTTTGAGTCTTTTCTTATTGTTTATGGACTAAAATCATCTTAATCATAAATGTTAGTGTATCACAATAAATATTTAATAAACAAATGGATATTCATAAGATTATACTCAGAACTTAGTTATATTATAGATAAAATAAGGTGTTTGGATGCATAAATACACCATAGATCACTACCCCACACTTAGAGATTGTTTTCATGCTCAAACAACTTATCCTATCCTCTATAGACTCAATCTCACATTAATGCTAGTCAGACAAGATTACTCACAAATCTGATTTACATAGACACTTAAATCATGATTTAAAATTTACTCATTCAAACACAATCTTTTAACTCCAAACTTTTCATACAAACATCATCACTTCTAGACTGACTCTTTAATTATGACATATATAGGGTCAACATGCTAAGATGCAATTACTGCAGTCATTAAGTTATTAGTTCTAACTATCAAGTGCACTCACTATTAAAGAGTTGTTCTTTTTCAATAAGAAAATCAAATACTTTCACTCTCGCAAGAAAATTCAGAACATACCAAAGCATGCCATAGGCTTGTCAATAGTGTATTCCTCAATTGAACAGAAGATTGAATTTTAGGATCAAAATGACTTTGTCAAATTGTAATTTTGGCTAAGGGATGAGTAGAAATTATTTGATAAAAGCAGTGATTATTCTTGTTTATGCATTTTAAGACAATGACAAAATCAATCAAGCTCATTTTCTTATTTCGCCTTACTTTCAACTTGCTATGCTACTTTCCTTTTTCATTTTCTTTGGATATTGCCCCTTCTTCAACTACTTAGTTGCTATCAGAATGTTTTTTTTCCTCATACTTCTCAACTCTTTTATTCAAGCCATACATTTTTGTGCCCCCATGCTCTGTTTACAACACGCACGGATAATTTTACACTTGGACACTATTTTCTACTTTTACTTTATGAAATAATCAAACTTTTCTAAGTTTTTTTAATCTCTTTGTCTCATCTCTCTTTCATTTTTGTAAGTCTTTAAATTCAAAGTGCATTAAAGGCTTTTAGATGAAAATCTGAGGCTAATCAACAAAAGAAAATTATACATAATATGACTATACAAAGAAATAGGCTATATACTCAAAAAGGGTTAACTAAGTAAAATATTTCGATAGGTACCATAATATAGTAAAAATGAAGGTTTAAACAAAATATAATATTTAGCACAATCCATAAAATTTATGCTCAAAAAGGACAAATAAAAATACTAAATTTTAGGTAAATAATGATAAGCATATATATATTTTTGGCCTCGCATCAACACCCCACAGTTAAACTTTTGCTCGTCCTCGAGCAATCCTTAAAGCTCATCTCAAAAAATCATACTAGGAATGACATCACTTTTGTTGATACAAACAATTAGACCATATAGAAATTCCAAAACATCAAGTACAATTCCCGTTCATTATGCAAGACATCCAAATAAACAACAAACCTCTAACCTCCTAACCTCAGGGAAGGACTTTGAACTCATCGAATTTAAGCACGCTCACCTACTCTCGTCAAAGAAAGTTAGTAAAATCACCTATCCATCATGAAACAAGTGCCCTCACGAGAAGAAATGGTCCACACACCCAATTCAAAAGATTGAATATAAATTAAGGACTTCACATCAAGGAACAACTCTCACACTCAGAAATAAAATTCACATGTATGCATAAAGATCCATAGGCTTGCCCATTATGTACATCTCAGCTAATTAAACATCTTAGAATAGAATCAGATAACACTTTAACGTGTTGTAATGTAGGCTAAGGGACAGGTAGGAAAACTATATAATAGTGACTTACGTTTCCTTAAGCACTTTGCAATTTTACACTCCATCACTCATTATCTTCTTCTCTTTATTTTCAGTCCTCTCTTCAACAATTATTTCACAAGTACTTCTCATCATCTCAAGAATGCTTCAATCATTTTTCTTTCACAATAATTTTTTTTTGTTTTCTCAAAGAATTTTTTTTCTTCTCCCGTTTTTTTTTGTTTTCATGTCACATTCTTTCGAAGAGGGCTTTTTCATCACTTTGTAGCTATTACTGATTTCTTTTTTTTTGGCTCAACCATCCCTTTTCTTCAGATTTACCAACTATAATCAGTCAATGCTACAGTGCTCAAGGAAGCAAGGTGCAAAAACTAGGGATTCAGCAAAATTGTTAAGGGCAAAATATGGCTACCAACAAAAGGCTACAGGCTCAAAAGGGCTAACTAGTGATATAATATCTGAAAAGGCTAAAACTTACAAGACAAATCAAAGAAAGCCTACTATCATCTCCTAAACAAAGTAACACTTTTTATTTCGCTTCAATAACATGCAGGGCAAGTTCTAGACTATGATGCAAAACATGGAATAAACAAATTCTCACCACACATGGCACAAGTATCAATCAAGATGGATCAATTCCACTTCTAAGAGAGACATGGTCATAAAAAACTACAAAATAAAATAAGTTATATACAAAGTCAGAACCATGAACCTCAATGTCAAAGAGTCTGCAATTTCATTAGCAATCAAGCATTCACAAGAAATTACTACTCAAAATTAGGCCTAAATAGCAAGTATCAAACAACTCAAAAGGGTCTTTTCTTTTCTCTTCAAAAAAAATAAAAACAAAAAGAAAAAATTTACTCCATGTTGGTTAAAAGGGACTATCCTCAGGAAAAGAACCGAAAACAAAAGCCAAGAAATCCATCCTAAAAAAAAAAGACTCAATAAAATAGTAAAAACTAGGAATTCATTCCTCCACCCCACACTTAAAAAGATGCTATGTCCCCAAAGCATCAATTAAAATTTAAAACAAGGGTTAGGAAAACTCTCAGAGACCTCTAGGCCTAGCTAGTAGCATGCTCTCCTAATTTTCATCAAGGGTCGTACGCACCCTACACTTAAGCTCAAACGTGCTCCTTTGATTCAAATTCTTGGGTACTCAGACTTCTCTTAATCTGCAAAAACAAGACCAAAAGAAAAAAAGTGACACAATAAAAAAAATTAAAATAAGAAGTTACACTATAAGTTGGGTTGCCTCCCAATAAGCACTTAATTTGATGTCGCGGCACGACCTAATTAAGTTCACCACTTTTCGTTCCACTTTGAACTTATGAATTGTACCCCTAACTTTGCATCAATTTTTCTGCTCCTCTCAAGGGGAGGTGGTATAAAGATAAAGGAACCAAGTAATATATGTCGCATCTTGCACTTCTTGGGACTTATGTGAGGAATGTCGTTTTGTCTACGTGGAATAGAAAACTTTAGAATGTAGGGGCCTTGTTCCTCATCTAGACACTCCTCTATTAGTGCCGATGACTCGAATTTCATGTAGTCATCCAAGCATAATGTAGAAAAATGTTTAGAATGAGGTCCAATATGCCTCAACTCCAAAGCAACATTATTTACAACATTCTCACTTTTGTACTCCTTCTCAACATCAATATTAAGGAACACGGTGTAGTTGAATGGTTGGAATTCCTCTTTTTGCTTCACTAGTTGATCATCATCCATGACAATTAATGATTTGGTATCAGACGACTCAATCTTTTTGTCAAGTGAGCCTCCAAGTCATGAATATCTGAGCCAAATTGATCTATTTATTGTGTGAGCTCAACTCTTCCTTCTATCAATTGGGCTGTCATGTATGCCAGACCATCACAGATAGACTCTTGAAATGTAGAAGTTGAGTTTGTTCTTGTAGCAAAGATTGGTTCACTATCTCCGCTTCTTTATAACTTTCTCCTTGTTGGGATTCAATCTCTTCCTCTAATTGAGTATTAGCTAGGTCTGTAACTTGCATTGATCTGCGTCAACTTTAGCCTGCAGTTCCATAATTTTTGCCTCTAGTTCGATGTTTTTTTGCTTGCAGTTCCATGAGTATTGGTTCCAGTTCTGTGAGTTTTTCCAACATGTACATAAATTTCTTTAAAAATATATTGCGCTCCTCTTGTTCAACATTCTCCACTTCATCACCCCTGCCAACATCTCAAATAATAGAAGAATCATAATAGGAGTTCGGGGGAGGGGAATAAGACTTAGGACAACCGTTCCAATGACCATATTGACCAACACATATATGACATATAGGACACTCGATATCCAAGTGGGGTCCATTACAATAATTACAAGATACTCCTCACCCAACCACGATTTATCCCAATAATCCATATCAATAAGAGTACCAAATTATTCAAAGGGAAAAAACATTAATTGTTTAGAAAAAAAACTAATTAAAAAAACAAAAAAGAAAAAGTATAACCTAGAAGAATAGTTAATTTCTAAGTCCCTGGCAACGGCGCCAAAAACTTGTTGCTCCCAATTGCACACGCAAGTGTACGTGGTTGCGCATGTAATATAGTGATTCTAAAAGAGCCGGATGATCGAACCCACAGGGACTTGTCAATTAACTATTTACTAAATTATACTAGTTTAATTATTTATTTAAAAGTGTCAAAAAAAATAAAAGAATGCAAGACTTAAATAAAAAGATTAAGTTACAATGCTTTGGTCAATTTCAGGGCTGCAGCATGCTTAAGTTTTCATGTATCACATCTCATGCATGAATTAAATACGGTTATCAAATTGCTGATTTACAGGGTTGATTTTATGATCATGGTCTCCCGACCTCTAATCGCCTACTCCAATTGGTTGTCTAACTTCATCGTTGAGCGGGGATAGACAGTCCCAATCGGCGAGCATTTATATTTTATCATGTTCGTAACCAAGCTTGGTGTTCGTCCGGGCGTCACTCCTAAACATGAATCTAATCAAGTGATATGCAAGTTAGATCAAGCTCTTTGTATTCTTTGGTCTATCTACCTCTTCGTCTCCCCAGTCCAAGAATTTACAATATATTTATTTATATGGTGATCAAGGATTAAATACTAAAATAAGAACACAAAAGTAATTTAAGCGATAACCAACTATTAATTCAAAAACAATCGATGTTCAACAATTACCCATAGCTGCAACCCCAGAACAAGAGTTTTTAGCTACTAATGTCTAAGAAAAGAAGAAGAAAAAAACCTTAAAAAGTATTGATAACTTTTCCTTACAAAGCATCCTCTTGTAATAATTATTCATATGGACTATTCATAGATGTAGAAAATCCTAAATAAAAGTAATTAAGTCCAACACAAATTAGGAGTCTAAAACCAAAAGGAATTGAAATTATTGTACGCGTGAAACTGTTGCGTCAAATTCAATTGTTGATCATGCCTTCGAAATTAGCCACGTGGCCCAACAGGTTTGAAATTCTAATTCTTTCTTTCAACTGCACTTCATATGTTTATATATTATTATATTCAACTTAATCAATTAAGCTGTCTGTTTGATTTTCCTTCTAGAATCTTTCATTTTTAATTCGTTTTCGCTCCAAACTTCTTTATCTTCACACCAATTTAATCCTACAAATAAAATATATTATTTAGCACAATCTATAAAATTTATGCTCAAAAAGGACAAATACAAATACTAAATTTGAGGTAAATAATGATAAGCATATATATATATTTTTGGCCTCACATCAAAAAGACTAAAATAACCCTTAATTAAGAGTTTGTCGGAACATTCCATGAGGGCAATCTACGGACCTTAGTTTGACCTACAACCAATGGATTCTATTTGTAAAAATTCAAGGCTGTAATGTGAGCTTCAGAAGTTAATTCCACGGCCCCTAATTATGGCTTGTAGTTTGAATTAAGGACCGTTGTTGAATTCATAAAAATTAGACAAGAAAACAAGTTTTAAACTTCATTCTAGTTAGTAAGAATCATATCAATAAAATAGCTTCAGAAGTTTGATTCCATTAGCTCCATTTACGGTTCGTACTTCATTTTACGAATCGTAAATAGGGTTTGCAATTGTCGGATTCTGAAAACTCTTCTTGGAGCGTCTCTGGTAAAGCAGTCATAACTTTTTACTTTGAACTCCTTTTGATGCAAACTTGGTGGAGTTGAAAAAAGACTCATAGACCTTTAATTTGATATGTCATGGGACACCTAAAATTTAATATTCAGAGAGATATGATCATTTAAAGTTGACTCTTGCATGAACTAATACGAAAAACTTAGCCGGTAGGAAGGCTTTGAACTTTACTTAGTGCTAGAGGTGTCTTATGACCCTAAACCACTTCTAATACACTTTCTACACTTGGTATAGGACCTTAAAACACATGATGAGCAAGTAGGAAATCACCCATTCAAACTTATATACTTACAACGAACGAATCTGATTCTAAGAGTAGAGTTTCGAACCGCTTGGGATATTTCGTCCTCGAATGATGGACAAGCTAGGATAACCAACTTAAGCTAATCTTCTCTAAACCGAATCATTGTATAAATTTCATAACAATTTGAAAGAGTAAACAATGCACGAATATACGCAGAAACTGAACATTCCAAACACAAGGCATAAGTGCTGAATCTGAAATAAGGGAAGGACTCTTACCTTCAATATCCTCATCATGAGGAACAAATAAATGAGGGTATCTAGCTTTCATATCCTCTTCAGCTTCCCATGTAGCCTCTTCAACAAATTGATTTCTCCATAAAACCTTGACTGATGAGACCTATTTGATCCTCAATTTACGAACCTGACAATCAAGAATCTCAACTGGAACTTCTTCAAAGATACGGTATCCTTCACACCGTGGGAACGATGAGTGATGGGTCACCTATGCACTTTTTAGCATGAAATGTGAAATATTGGATGGACTGTTGCAAACACTGATGGTAGATCTAACTCATATGCTACTTTATCCATCCTCTTCTAAATCCGATATTGACCAATACAGCTAGGATTGAGCTTAATTCCCTTTCTTTCCAATCTCATGACACCCTTCATGGGTGAAACCTTCAAGTAAACCCATTCATCTTACTCGAATTCTAAGTCCATGCATCTAATATCAGTATAGGACTTTTGATGGCTCTGCGCAGTCTTCAAGCTTTCCTAAATAGTCATCACCTTTTTCATGGCCTGATGAACTAAGTCTAGCCGTATAAATTCTTTTTCACCAACTTCGAACCAGACAATTGGAGATCTATACCTTCGCCCATAATAAGCCTCACAAGGGGTCATCTGAATACTCGAGTGATAACTATTATTGTATGCAAACTCTATGAAAGGAAAGTGGTCATCCCAATTCCCTTTGAAGTCAATAAAACAATCCCTCAATATGTCCTCTAGAGTCTGAATCGTATGCTCTGCCTACCCATCTGTCTGTGGATGAAAAACGATAATAAGGTTCACCTTTGAACCCAAACCTTTTTGAAATGACTTTCAAAATTAGGTGGAGAACTAAGCACCCCTATATGAGATAATGGACAATGAAACTCCATGAAGTCTGATTATCTCCCAAATGTACAATCTGGTGTAATCCTCTACTGAATCACTAGTCTTTACGGGTAAGAAATGGGCTGACTTGGTCATTCAATCTACAATCACCCAAATCGAGTCGTGTTGTCGATGAGATTGTGGTAAGTTGGTAATGAAGTCCATGTTGATCATCTTCCACTTCCACTCAAGGAAAGCTATATTCTGAGCCATGCCACATAGCCTCTAGTGCTCAACTTTAACCTGTTGACAATTCGAACGCCTAGACACAAAATCTTCAATGTCTCTCTTCATGCCATTCCACAAGTAGACTTCTCTCAAGTCATGGTACATCTTGATGGAACTCGGATGAATCAAATACTTGGAACTGTGGGCCTCTTCCATGATTCTATCTAGAAGAACATCCATATTTGGAACACACAACTTGCCTTGGTACTTCAACACACCATCTCCCCCTTGTTCAAAAGCCATCACCCTTTGCTTATGAACTCCTTTCTTCAACTGAAGTAGGATGAAGTCATTGTTCTTCTTCTCATTCAGTTCCACTACTAGAGATGATTTAGGCTTATTATGGACAGGAACTCCACCTTCCTTTGTGTCTACAAGGCAAACCCCTAAATGTGCAAGTCTATGCACTTCTTTAGGCAGCTTTCTCTTCTCCCCCCACATGAGCAGTACTACCCATGGATAATCTGCTAAGGACATTAGCTACAATGTTAGCCTTACCTAGATGGTAGAGAACACTCATGTCGTAGTCCTTAAGCAATTCGAGCCATCTACTCTATCTGAGGTTCACCTCTTTTTGACTGAAAACATAATGGAGACTCTTGTGATCAGTGAATTCACATACATGCCATAGAGATAGTGATGTCGTATCTTTAATGCAAATACTACCATCGCCAACTCGAGGTCATGAGTCGGATAATTCCTCTAATGGATCTTGAGTTGTCTGGAAGCATAATCTACGACTTTACCATTTTTCATCATAACACAGCCAATTCCCATTATGGATGCATCACAATACTTGATAAAACCTTCTGTACCCTCTGGTAGTGTCAACACTAGAGTAGAAATCAAGGAATTTTTCAATTCCTCGATGTTTTTCTAACAAGCTTCATACCATTGAAATTTAGTATTCTTTTGGGTCAACTTAGTCAAATGAGAGAAAATAGATGAAAATCCTTCTACAAACCTTCTATAATAGTCATATAGATCCAAGAGACTCTTTATATCAGTTGGGGATATGGGTGTGGGTCAATTCTTAATTGCCTTTATTTTTTGTGAGTCAACCTGGATAACTTCACTAGAAATGATGTGACCTAGGAATGCCACAGACTTTAGCCAAAATTCACACTTTGGAAACTTGACAAATAGCTCACAATATTTGAGAGTTTGAAGAACTATTTTGAGGTGACTTCTTGATCCTTCTCTCTTCTGGAGTAGATTAAGATATCATTGATGAATACAATAACTAAAATATCCAAATACTACTTTTAGACACTATCACAACCCGAACTACCCCTAGACGTGACATGATGAATAGAATCCCAAGAGACCCTAAATAATCCACTTGACAAGCATGACACTAAGATGAATAACATAATAGAATAAAACATAAAATCAAGAAAATAAGTCTCAAAATCAACTCATAAGAAATACCAAAATCAGAGTAAATGACTGAATAAGCGGAAATCTACTAAGTGTGACAACAAGCCTCTACTAATTATAAGGGTGGCAAGTATAAACCCTAGCTCATGAAATAAGTTTGAAAATTGAAAAGGACATAAAACTGATAAATGGACATGCCCTCGAACCATGAGGAATCACCAAACTACAATTTAAGCTGATCAATTCAACTAGCCAGGCCAAATGGAGGAACGCCGAATCCTATATTATGAAATAATATAGGCACAAGAGATATATGCATCAATACTCAGAATGTACTAAATATGGGGAAAGATGCATGAGTATAAACATGATAACATGAAAATGCATGATCAATAAAAACATATCAATCAGATAAGCTTAGTTTATGAATCATGAAAGGGTCAATGAAATAGAAAAGCCATGACATATGTAAACATAAGCTAAGAAAGAAATCATATCTTTTGTGGGATGATTATCGTTAACCGACACATACCATGTGTGCTATGTCAATTAAATTCTTCTTCAACACCTCAAAAGCTCTAACAGAACTTTCATCAAATTTGAACTTCACCTCTTTCTCTAATAGACTACATAAAGGTCTAACAGTCTTAGAGAAGTCCTTGATAAACTTCCTATAGAAACCAGCATGTCCAAGAAAACTTCTGACTCCTACCACTGAAATTGGAGGCAGCAACTTCTCTATCACTTCCACTTTGGTTCTATCAACCTCGAGCCCATTTTTGGAGACTTTGTGACCCAGGACTTTGCCCTCTTGAACTAAGAAATGACACTTCTCCTAATTTAGTACCAGATTTGTCTCTTTACACGAGCAAGAACCCTGTCAAGACTGTGTAGACATAACTCAATAGACTCACCAAAAATTAAGAAATCATCCATGAATACTTCCACAAAATCCTCCAACATATCGTGAAAATGGCCATCATGCACCTTTGGAAAGTAGTTGGCGCATTGCAAAGTCCAAAAGGCATATGCTTGAAAGCATATGTGCCATAGGGAGAAGTGAATGTAGTCTTTTCTTGATCCTCTGGTGCAATCACAATCTGGTTATATCTAGAGTATCCATCTAAGAAACAATAGTACTCCTGCCCGGCTAACCTTTCCAACATCTGATCAATAAAGAGGACTGGGTAGTGTTCCTTTCTTGTGGCCTCATTCAGTTTGCAATAATCCATGCAAATCCGCCATCCTGTCCTTGTCGGGATCAACTTATGTTTGTCGTTCATCACCACAGCCATGCCTCCCTTGTTAGGCACACATTGCATCGGACTCACCTACTTGCTATCTGATATCAGGTATACTATCCCAACATCCAACTACTTGATCACCTTTTTTCTCACTACATCATTCATTAGTAGATTCAAACGGTGATGGTGTTGTCCACTTGGCTTGTGGCCTTCCTCTAAGTAAATCTTACGCATGTATAGCACCATACTAACCCATGTATGTCGGACATCTACCATCCAATAGTTCCATTTCTTCTTTTCAGGATGGCTAACGCTGCATTATATTGACCTGCAATTCTGATAAATCTACAGAAAGAATTACTGGTGAAGTTTTATTATCTCCAAAAAGGCATGCCTCAAGGGAGATAGGAGTTCTTTTAGCTTAAGCTTAGGAGCTTCTTCAATTGACAGCTTAGGTGGAGGCTCCAACACTCTATTTAATAGTTCCCAATTGTCTCTTGATATCCTCAAACTATACACATCTAAGAATTGTACTATTTCTTGTGCCTCAGCATCCCCATAAATGTCATGGCCCACCAAGACTCTCCCGTGGATCTTTGGATGTGATATAATGAGCTTCTGCAGCAAGATTTATTACTGTAATGGCCAATAATTATTCATATACTGCAAGTAGCTTCAAGGCTCGGTACACATCAAACACCTCCACTTTATCATGCACTCTCATATTTAACTTACCTACAGCTACGTCAATCAATACACCCAATAGCTAAAAGGGTCTCCCAAATATGAATGGCACCTCAGGGTTTGGTTCAAAATAGTACACTACAAAGTCAACAGGGAATATTAATTACCCCACTTGAACCAACACATCTTTCAAAACCCCCTCCAGTCTAGTCACTGATCGATCTGCAAGTTGTAGGATGATGGTGGTCGGCTTAGGACTATCCAGCCCCAATTTTTTATAAAGAGATGTTGGTATGAGATTAATGCTGGCACCAAGATCGCACAACCCCCGGGCATGAATGCTCTGCTCCATAGTGATCTACACCATGAAACTCCCTAGGTACTTCAGCTTAGTGGGCAATCTGTTTTGAATTCTGGGACTATACTCCTCTGTAAGTGCCATTGTTTCATATTATGTTAACCTCATTTTGTTTTCTATGATCTCCTTCACATATTTTGCATACTTCGAAATTCCTTGCAACACTTCAACAAGAGGCAGATTAATGTGAACTTATTTAAGGAGAGAAAGAAACTTACCAAAGCATTCATCCTCACTTTGCTTTTTGAATTTTTGTGGGAAGGGAGGAGGGGTTTCATTTTAGGTGTAGCGCTGTCTTCATTCGAATTCTGACCAACCTCACTACCCTTCTTTACCCCACTCAAAACCTCCATATTTCTCTTCTTTAGAGCTAGCTCTTCTAACTATGACCCACAACGAGTACCTACAACATTTACCTGCCTCGGATTTGGATCAGCATTACCCTGCAAGCCTCCTTGAAGGCATGAATTTTGAGCATTAGCAAATTGCCCAAACTGCTTTTCCAAATATTGAGTGGCTAATTGGTTGTTTCTTAAATCTGCAACCATTTTATCCATATTTGCACTTGCTCTAGCCTGTTCTGCCATGATCTTTTTTAACATCTCATCAGTGCTCATGTTTCCTTGCTGGCAACCTTGATTATTACCTTGACTTTGGTGTTGATAATGATGCCCTTTACCTTGCCATCGGTATTGATTCTGCCCTTGCATCTGATTTTGGTTCCCTTCCTATGAGAAGTTTGGGTGTTTTCTCCAACTTGGATTGTATGTGTTCCCATAATTCTGCTGTCCTCCACCCCTCTAATCATTTCCCATGAAGTTTATCAAATTTGGATCTTCTCCACAATATTCAGTAGCATGGTCACCACTACCACATATCTCACACTATACCTGAGGTTGTTGCACCGTGCGTACCTGAGCTAGTTGTTCTCCCAATGACATGTTACTGAAATGGGTGGTCATCATATTCTCCATTACAACAATTTTTACAGTTAAAATTGTCATTGCATCCACCTCTATCACCCAGCAGTCTTTTGCACCAGAAGTTTGGCGCCTCCTCCATTTCACTTAGGATTTCCTGCGAAATCCAATTTAGCAATGCAAACAATTTAACATATGTCTTCTCTAGATCTTTCCCTCCTGCAGCTGAATCTAATAGAATTTTAATATTTTGTTCTAAGCACACAATGAATGTGTGGACCAAGACTTCATTCGCTTGGTGATGATGTGGGCAACTAATCAATAAGGACTTGAATCTATCCCAAGCCTAGTATAAATTCTCCCCTCCTCTTTACTTCTCAATATCTCAGTCCTTAGCTTGATTGTTTTATCGAATGGAAAGAAACATATTAAGAACTTACGAGCAAGATCATCCTATGACGTAATTGGGTTTGTTGGCTCCGATTTCAACCACCTCCTTGATTCCCCTAATAGAGAGAAGGGAAAGAAAGTGAGCCTTACATAATCAGGGGACACTTCAGTTGGAGTGTAAGTGTCACTGATTTTAAGGAAGTTTTGAATGTGCACTTATAGGTCCTCATGAGGTAGACCGGTGAACTGTTCATTAGTGTGCAATAGTCGCACCATGTTCTGTTTTAACTCAAACCTGACCCCAACTGGCGTCTTTTGATTACTTGAAGTAACATTAGTTGTGAGTGGGATTATCACATCACGGACTGTCCTAGCTGCTATCTTTACTAGTGCTTCTGGTTCAATCTCGATTTGAGGGACAGGGTAAATTAGAGCAGCTTGACTTCTTCGATAGTGAAAGAACCGTTCAGGCTCATGCAATGGCTCTACAAGTTCTTTGTCACTGTCAAGCGTGATGTGCTAAATAACCTACAATGAAGAACAACTAAGATCAAGTCGTCAACATCTGAATAATAAACTTATAAACTAGAAAAATCAAATATCACCTAATTCTAAAGTCCCAGTAACAGTGTCAAAAACTTGTTACATCCAAATGCACACGTAGTGTATGGGGTCGTACAAGTAATAAAGTGACTCTTTTTAAGAGCCAGATGTCGAACCCAAAGAGACATATGGTCAGTTAATATTTAATTTCGCTAATAACTATAATTTAAAGCAGGTGTGTCAAGAGAGCTTAATGGGTATTTCTAACTTAACAATGTCACAATTAGATGAACTAAATTGTCTAGCTAGATTCAATTTCACATGGAGTTTAAACAATGACTTAGGCAATTTCAATGTTGTAGCTTACCAAGAATTCATGCATAGTATCTCTTCTATGGACTTCGATTGGTTATCAAATCACTGGTTTATAAGATTAAATGTATGATTATGATCTCCCGATCCTAATCGCCTACCATAGTTGGCAGTCTAACTACATCGTTGAGCGGAGATAAACTGAACCAACTATGGAGCATTAAGTTTTCATATTGTTTCATAACCAAGCATGGTAGCTAGGTATATCCCTACCCTAGATATAAATCAACCCTAGTTTGTGTACTAGAAAAGATCATGCCCCTTTTCTCTCTCGTTCTATCTTTCTATTCCTCTCCCGAGTTCAAGTCAGACAATGAATTTATCTTAATGGTGATCAAGCATCAAAATAGTGAGTTTAAGAACAAAACAGAAATTTATAGTGATAACCAAATTCATTCCATAGATTCAATGCTACACAGTCATTCGTAACCACAACCCTAGAATAAAGGAAATTAGGTACTCATAATTTGATTCTCAATATTTGAATGTTCAATAATCACAAGAGAATTCAAGAGATGAAAAAGAGTAGGAATTAACCGTAAAATTGGAAGAGATATTCGTCCAAGCGTCGTTCGCTAAAAACTAGAAAAAGAATAATTAAAATAACAAAACCAAGTCTATTTATAACTTAGAAATATCGGCAAAATCTGGGCTGGCAAGTCTGCGACACAGAGTTGTTACGGACCTGCCTATTTCTTCAATCACACCTTCTCCGTGACACACCATTGATATGCAATTCACTGGTTCAACATTCTCTTGAGCCAAATATTAATTCCCAGCTCCGCGACTCAGAGCCAATACAGAGCTGGGTATTTTCTCAGTCGATCCTTCTTTATCTTCTTTGTGACTTGCCTCTTATACTTTTGCGCGTTCAATTCACATCTAATTCATTTCTTGCTATTTCTGTGCCCATTTCACAAGCTTTCCAACCTACAAATAACTAATTACATGGGTTACTCGAGATGCATAAACTTGACTCAAACATTATCAATACTATGGTATATTGCTCTCAAACTTAGCTCAAGTATGGATTTAATTTGGCTTTTATGAATATAAATAAGCCCAAGATCAATAATACTATGTTGGTGCATAAAGAGGTTATTAGGCCGCTTGTAATCATCAAAAAAGGTATGTTAATGCTATTCTTTTCTTTTGGACATGCTTTCTTAAAATCTTGGGAACAATACACAAGATTGTTATAAATGTGCGTTGTCGGCTGTACTGGCTTTGTTGTTTTATCTTTTTGCCAACGACTTGTTGGCCTTTTTCGTATATGTACGTATATGTTCAATGTATAAGTTTATAGATATTATGATGGCATTGACGGCCCACACAGGATGTAATTTCTATTCTATATGAATTGATGGGATTAGCTGAGTTGACAATAGGTTTTGTTGAAAGGAGTCTTGACGAACGAGAACTTATTTTTAAGCCAAAATATACTTTTTTGTTTTCTTGATTTTGTGGTTGGTATTATGCTGGTAGCGTAGTTGTCCTGTTATGATCGGCTCAAGGTCAAGTGTGACACCTGGTGCTAATTGCATCCCTAAGTTGGGGTGTGGCATAATCATATAACCATATAATTTCTAATCGTATTTCTATACGAGTATCAGACATAAGATAAAAAATCAAAAGAATAAGCGTATAATATTAGAAGTTAAAATCAATTTAAGAGGAGTAATGTTACATAACTGTGCTCAATTTTCATGTACCCTCAAATATTAAATGCATGTTGCAGTATGCAACTGATTTGATTCCATTCAATCAACTTGTATAAAGATTTAAACCATGGGTCATACAATAACACCTTATATATTTCTCATTCGGGGAACACTCCTTTTGGGACTAAGCATTTGAACCTGTACTTATATGCATGTTACCAAAAAGAATTTTCATTTTGTTCGCTCCATTCATCTTAATTTATTTGATCTATTTTAACTTGGTACGATATTTAAAAATAAAATAATATATATATATATATATATATATATATATATATATACTTATATGAATGTTGCCAAAAAGAATTTTCATTTTATTGCTCCATTCATCTTAATTTATTTGATCTATTTTAACTTGGTACGATATTTAAAAGAATATATATATATATATATATATATATATATATATATATATAAATATGTAAAAATATTTATTAACTTTGTGATCATATAAATATCATGTGGACAATTAAAAATTAAAAAATTGTTAAAAATAATAATAATTATTTTTTTGAACATACTAAAAAAATAGATTAAACGAATTAAAACGTAGAGTATATAGTAAAATGAAAGATATCTTACGGCAACCACAATAGTTTAAATTATTGGTGGTACCATTTTTTTCCGTTGAAGCAGGTTTTGGTGATATCACAACTTACGGCAGCCGTACGTATTTACTAGTACTCATTTTTAATTTACTTATGAAATGTTACTATAAGAATTATTTTTTTGAGAATTTTACACAAATAGTGTTAAAAGTTAATTACATCTTATTCCTATTCTTTTTCAAATTATAAAAATTTTCTTAAATTTGGTGGATCCAAATATATCCCAAAACGTCTCGATACATCGTGTTCCGGTTTCGGATACATCTCTCAACGTCTTGATACATAGCGTTTCGATTTCGGATACATTATTCAATTTTTCAATACATCGCGTACGTCCCAATATAGATATATCGTGATATATCTAACCGATACATCGCGTAAATTTGTATCCGGGAATAGGAGAAAGTAGGGACTTTTGTAATTTTTTTAAATGGTAGAGATTTTAAAGAATATGGTAAAATAAGTTGTGTATTTTGATAATTTTTCCTTTTTTTAATTTTATTTTGTACATCACTATATATAATTTTTGCTCAATCATGTTTTTGCCTTACCAAGCCATCGAATATAAAACGAATAGACTACGTATTCGAAGTTTTTGAAATAAATATCCTAATTTATTCATAAACATTTGATTATAATTTAAATTATTTCGAAATTCGAGATTTTTTAGAAGTCAAAGGCAGAAATAAAATTTTCTACGAAGAATAGGGTAATTTTAGATAAAGCAGTTAATGGAGACTGTTCAATTTTGGATGACATAGAAAATTTTGACTCTTCTCCAAATTTCTATCAGTGAAATTTAGCCATTGTATTAGTTAGACTCTTTTTGTTTGCTGATTATTAATTTTATTTATTATGAATAATTATTTCTATGCTGATTTTTATATGCAAAAATTATTTATATTTTAAACTCTTCACTTAAAAATTCTTCCTACTAGCAGTTTTAGGCGTGGAATAAATGCTGTAAAGACCAACCACTTATTTTTGTTGTTACTACTCCTTTTGTCCTATTTATATATCACCATTTTAGATTTCATGTTCTTTGAGAAATTATGTAAGTTTACCATTGTATCTTATTTTGTGTTTTTTTGAAGTCAAGTTTTCAATAAATGAAGATAAATTAGTTTATTTTGATTAATTAAATTAACCAATGAACATGACTTAATCATTTAGTTTTTCTATGTTAGTCAAATTCATACTTTCAAAATTAATAACTCTGAAGGGTAAAATAGAAAAAATAGTATTATTTATGTATTAATTTTGAGAAAAATGACAAATATTAAGGAATATATATTTTTAATAAGGATGACTTATAAATAAAAACAAAGGGAATAGTAACATTTCTTATTTTGGAACTCGAGATTTAATTGTGACAATTTTTTAAAATAAATGAACGGAGGGAAGAAGAAGAAAGTAATGGTCCTCCACTAGCACAAAAGTGTTGCTACTTCAATTTACCAAAATAAAACAAAACAAAAATTGCTACTTATTCTTTTGAGTCTCCTCCATTTTGCCCACTAAATTAATGGTATTTGGATCTTACTATTTTATATCAAAATGATTGGAGTCAACAAAAATTGTCTGCTTAGCGTCAAGGGTTAAAAAAGTCAAGCTTCGATTAAATCAAAATTAACCACAATGTATATATTATTTCTTTCTTTCACTTTGCTCTTTTCTTGGAGGGAGGGGCACAATATATTTTATTTTAAAATATGGTTGCAGGTCAATCATTGCATTAATTCCAACTTGGCCGGTTAAATAGGCTTTTGTCGGGTTCACAAAGTAATAGTATGATAGCAATAATAATACTTTATAGTACTTAATTAAGAGTCCGTTTGGATGGAATTTTAAGTTGGTCAAATTAACTTTTAAATCAGTTTTTGACTTATTATAATGTTTGACAATTAAAGAATAACTTAAAATAAGTCAAAAGTAATTTAAAATAAGTTAAAAGTAGGGTGCCCCCTACTTTTTTTTTTTAACTTATAAATCATTCTATTTTGACCAAGTATATAATTTTTTTACCCTTAATTCTTTTATAATGTTAACAACTTTAAGGGTATTTCAGACATTTTGATAAAAAAAAAAGTGACTTTCAACACTTTTTTGCCAAACACATCAAAAACACATAACTACTTAATTTTAAAATAACTTTAAAGTAACTTTTTAAAAGTTATTTATTTTAAATCAATCCAAACGGGCTCTAAGTCATCTTTAACTTGTACAAACAATTTTAAAATTCATAATGACCAGCAATACAAATGATGTCACTAGATTGATTTGTCACGATCCTAACCCATCGTGAGTGACACCCACACTAAGCCTCCGGTGGGAGAATCAACTATCAACCCAAACTTTACCCTTCAAACCATTTAAAAACTAAGTTATGATATAAAACAATTGGAAAATAATTTCAAAATAACTAAAAGGTTGAGTTTCCATAAACTCCATCAGTCAACCAATAACAAATGCGAAATAAACTCCCTAGAACCTGCAACTTATCATATCAAAACATCTAACAGTCTAGGATAGGAGATGCAACCCCAAAAATAAAGAAGAAAAACACAAGTCTAGAATGTCTGAGTCCGAATAATGGACTAAGAAGGAAAAGAGGAATCTGTAGCAGCTCGGAGAAAGTGGCTCATCCTTAGATTCAGCTAGTGGAGGTCTCATAGTTGAGGTCATGAAATAGCCGCTTGAAGATGCCCTGTACTCAACAAAAAAAGAGCAAGTGTAGTATCAGTACATAACCATAGAGTACTGGTAGGATCATCGGCTAGTTCCAGTATAGAAAATATGGACAGATAACCACAACTCATTAAGCACATAATACACAAGTACAATTTAGTTTGAAAGTGATATGATAAAAAAAATGAATCATCACAACATAACAAGTCAGTCTGGGTCTCTCTTGGAACCCACTCATACAAACTGTTAATGTATCGGCATGGTACCCAAGTCTAAGTTAGTGTACCGGTGTGGTACGATATCCGTTTCCAAGTTAGTGTACCGGCGTGGTACCTATTTCTATTGTACTGGTGTAGTACCCGCTCCAGATGCTAGTCTACCAACATGGTACCCGTTCCAGATGTTAATGTACCAGCGTGGTATTCGATCGCAATCATCAACACACAACACAGTCACAATCATAATGAGTCACAATAACACATGTACATTAATGTAACACAATATTCATAGCATGTGATTGACAACATCTTACATTGAACATTATATGCTTCCGACTTACCTAATCATATAGCATGCATGCATTACTAACAATGCAGTTAACAAGCACATAAAACATATACTGGAAAACAACAACCATCACAAACCTCTAATCAACCCTTGGCAAATCTAAAGAACTGGAGCTTTCCTGTGTTATGAATTTCGACTTGTTTTTGGTCTAAACAATAATAAAAAAACACAATAATCAATAAAATATGACCTAACAATACCCAGATTATAACTAAATCCTAAACCATGACCATTCCCATGATCATTCTACCCAACAAGGATTTTCTCCACCATAATTCAAGTTAAAACTCTTCCCCAAGATTAACAACCTAGATTATAAGGATTAAGAATCAAAATACAAGTTGGGAAAGTTATTAAATTATCTTTACGGAAGATTTTCGTGGAAAAATGGAAGGAAGCTACCCTAAATTGCCCTTTCCAATTCCAAAAATGAAGTTTTAGAAAATAAGAGATTTTCAGAACTTTTCTTTGCAAACCCTAACTAACCCCGCTATAGCGGCTCACTCGCTATAGCGGGAATTAATTCATCCCGCTATACTGGTGTGACATCGTCTATAGGGGCTTACACAGAGACAGAGACTCGTAAATCCATCCACAAGCCCCCATTTCGCAACACATCTTCCAATCTTGACGCTCTAAATCAAGCTCTTCATGTCAAATTCGATTCTGGAAGTTTTACTCACCCGAATTAAATTTTGAAAGGCCTTATGGATTCCTTAATGTCTTAGCTACTAGGAAACACGATCTAAGCTTTGACATGTCACCTCATCCATCCCGGATTGCCCTAGACCCTACCTCACTCAGATTCTGTCTCAGGTTGACTTAGACTAAAATGTTTAGTTCACTACCCAAAAAGTTTTTAGACCTAATTCTTTCACCTTTAGCCTTCCTATAACAATCGAAAAGGGTCGTTACAATAGATACCAATTTGCCCATCATTCATCCTCGAGTGATCAAACAAGAAAAATTGGGCTACATCAGAAAATAGTAGTACCTGCATCCTCAAACAAGTAAGGATACTTATCTTGCATGTTACTCTCAATTTCCAAAGTAGCTTCCTCAACCAGACGATACTTTCATTGAACCTTTAAAGATTTGATCTCTTTTATTCTCAACTTCCGAACATTCAGATTAAGAATTGACATTAATTCCTCTTCATACTGCAAATCTTTGTCTAGTACTATTGTGTCCCACTTGATGATGTAATCTCCATCGCCATGGTACTTCTTTAGCATAGAAACATGCAAAATTGGATGAAATCCAGACAAGTTGGGTGAAGAGTGCTATCCTATAAGCGACTTGCCCCACATTGTCAAGGATTCGAACAGACTAATGTAACGAGTGGTAAGCTTATCCTTCTTACCGAACCTCATTCATTGTGACACCTTCAATAATAATTGTTCACCAACCTAAAAAGTTATGTCTCTTACCTTACAATATGCATACTCTATCGGCCTACTCTGAGCTACCAACAACTTGGTTAGGATACTTCTTACCCTCTCTTAAGCATCCCTCACCAAATCCACACCCAAAGAATTCACATCACCAGTCTCAAACCACTCTATGGGTGATCTACATCCCCTACCATAGAGTGCCTCAAATAGTATCATATTTATGTTAGAGTGATAGTTGTTGTTATAGGAGAACTCACATATGAGCAAAAATTTATCCCAATGACCTCTAAAGTCAATCACACATTTCCTCAACATATCTTCCAATGCTTAAATCATTATTTTTGACTGACCATTAGTTTGCGGATGGAAGGCTGCAAGAAAAGTGAGTTGAGTACCCAATTTTTCATGCAACTTATCCCAGAACTTGGAAGTAAATTGAGTGCCTTTGTCTGAAATGATAGAAAGGGGCACCCCATGAAATCTTACTATCTCCTTGACATATATCTTGGCTAACTGTTGAGAGTTATAATTCACCTTCACTAGAATAAAATGAGGCGATTTAGTCAACCTGTCGACAATAACACAGATAGAATCATACTTCCCAAAAATCTTAGGGAGTCCCACTGAAATCCTAATACATCCTAATCATGCCTAGATGAATTGAATACCGCGAACCATAAGACTTTGCTAACACATTTTGTATCAAGTTATAAACCCGAGGAACATAAATTTTCCCTCTAAAATTGAGCATACTGCCTACATATAGTGTAGCATTTGGAGTCTCCCCAGACACCACCTTATTCTTGAGCTTGTTCAAGTCCTCATCCTCAAACTGTTTAGTTTTAATCTTCTCTATGAAAGTGGGTTTAACCTCAAAACTAGCTAACACCCCACCTTTCTCTGAGATACCCAACTGCATGAACTTAGATTCCAGAGCCTGAATCTCTCTAGCTAAAGGTCACTTGGACACCCCCCAAGAAAGCCAAACTGCCCATGCTAACTGTATTCCAGCTCAATGAGTCTGTCATCATATTGGCCTTACCTGGATTGTATTGGATGGTCACATTGTAGTCCTTTAACAACTCCATCCATCTTCTTTGTCTTAAATTTAGATCCTTCTGATTGAATACATGCTGTAGACTGCGATGATCAGTGAACGCCTCACACTTGTCCCCATAAAGATGATGCCACTAGATCTTAAGAGCAAAGACTACCGCCGTCAACTCTAAATCATAGGTTGGGTAGTTCCTCTCATGGATCTTAAACTGCCTTGAAACATAGTCTATGACAATCTTGTCCTACATCAACACAACACCCAAACCTGAATATAAAGCATCACAATAAATAATGATTTCCTTACCTTCCACTAGTAATGTTAGGACAGAGGTCGTAGTCAAAAGTGTCATTAGCTTTTGAAAGCTCTCATCAAACTGGTCGAACCACACAAAAGGCATCTCTTTTTGAGTAAATTCAAGTCCAGTGAGTATTAATAGAATTAAAGTTCTTGATGTATCCACGGTAATGGCTAGCAATACTCACAAAGCTCCTAACCTCTATCATAGAGCTAGGCCGGACCCAATTCTTAACTGTCTCAATATTTTGGGGATCTACCATCACCCCTTCTTTCTAAACCACATGTCGCGAAAGGCCATCAAAGTGAGCCTAAATTTACACTTTCAGAACTTGGCATACATTTTCTGCTTTCCCAGGATACCTAGAACAATACGAAGGTGATCTGCATGTTCCTTTTTACTTTTGGAATAGATCAGAATATTATCTATAAAAACAATCTCCAAATAATTTAAGTAAGGCTTGAAGACCCCATTCATCAAGCTCATAAAGACTGCTCGTGCATTAGTTAACTTGAAAGACATTACCAAAAACTTATAATGCCCGTACCAATTCCTAAAGGCTGTCTTAGGTATGTCTTTTGGTCTAATCTTTAGTTGATGATATCCAGACCACA
This sequence comes from Solanum appendiculatum, assembly GCA_018342035.1. NCBI lineage: Eukaryota > Viridiplantae > Streptophyta > Magnoliopsida > Solanales > Solanaceae > Solanum > Solanum appendiculatum. The sequence goes on from JAGDQO010000428.1 coordinate 182,334, forward strand.
AATTGATTTTAGAGAACACTGAAGTGCACCATGCAACTGGTCGAACAGATCATCTATGTGAGGTAAGAGATACTTATTATGAACAGTGACGTTGTTCAACTACCGATAGTTTATGCACATCCTCATACTACCATTTTCTTTCTTTACAAACAATACCGGAGCATCCCAAGACGATGCACTAGGATGAACAAACCCATTATCTAAAGCCTCTTGAAGCTGAGCCTTTAATATCTCAATTCTTCTAGATCCATGCGATAGGGAGGGATAGAGATTTGACAAGTGCTTGGCTCCAAAACTATGCAAAAATCAATATCCCTATCTAGAAACATGCCTGACAAATTCGTAGGGAACACTTCTGGAAAGGGACTTTGCACTAATATCCCGATAATGAGCTAAGTAGGCTAGAAACCCGTCCCCACCATCCTTCTCGTGTGAATGTAGGATATGATCTTTACTGGCTTAGGCCTGTACACACCTGCCCACTCTAGCTTATCCCTGCCTGGAATATCTAGAGTTACTATTTTAGAATCACAATTCAAAACAGCATGATAAAGAGATAACCAAGTCATACCCAAAATCATATCAAAATCCACCATATCCAAAATAACAAAATCAACCCAAGTCTGTAGACCCATAAACATCATAGAAAAAGAACAATGCACATGGGTTACTCCAATAGACTCTCCAATCGAGGTAGCAACATAAATAGGGGCATCAAGCATATCACAAGTCAATTCAAGTCCCAAAGAAAAACTAATAGATACATATGAATAAGTGGAACCCGGATCAAACAATAGATGGCATTCTGTCACAGATAAGAATAGCACCTGTTATCACGACGTTTGATGCCTCAACCTCTTGCCTACCTAGAAAAACATAAACCTGAGCTCTATCATCATTTTGAGCAACTTCTTTACCTGGATGAACCGCTCCTCTCCCAACATTACCATTTCCTCAGCCCTCACAGCCTCTCTGATTATTACCGCATCTACCCTACGGACGTCCTCTGCCATTATCGACTCTACCTGTAGGAACTACGGCTCTAGTCTTTGGCTGTACTAGTTTACCTGCTGGGGGATAAGGAGATTCCCTCCTAAAGTGGTCCACCTCACCACAAGTGAAGCATGCTCAGTCAAGCAAAGGCATGCTTACTGATGAATAGGAGGTTCCTTGGCCACCTTAAGCTGAAGACTGTTGTGTGACCCTAGAAAATCCACCCGTAGAAGTGGGAAAAGATAACTAAATCGATCGATGGATATGCCCGACCAGAACCCTTTGAATATGAACCACCATAGTTACCCTCATTCTTGGGCCACTTAGCCAATGCCTTGACCTACTCAATCTATCAAACTCCTTCAATTTTCTTAATATAGTTTGTTATTTTATTGAAGCTTCTCCTAGCCAAAGTGATATGCATCGATAAGACCTGAAAGTCAGTGTTCAGTCCCTTCACATAGAGGTGGATCCTCTCCCCCTCGGTGCTTATCAATTGAGTAGCATAATGGGACAAGGCTTGAAATTTGGCATCATAGACTGCAACAGACATCTTACCTTACTGGAGGGACAAAAATTTGTCCTTCTTTCGATCTCTCAGAGTATGTGGTACATACTTCTCTAGGAACAATGCATGTAATTGATTCCAAGTCAACGGAGGTAGGACCGATGATCGACACTCTACATAAGCCCTCTGAAATTTCTTGGTATCACTCTGCTGCAAGTGAAAGGTAACAAACTCTGCCCCATGCTGATGAACAATACTCAATTTGTGCAGCCTCTCAAAATAGTCCATGATAAACTCATACACGTCCTCACTCTCTGTACTGTGGAACACTTGAGGCTTTAATTTTAGAAACTTGGCCAAAAGATCATGCTCAGTACCAGTTATAACAGGACCCAACACTGGACGGAAAAAGGCCTCTGTACCTAAAGCTTCATCCATTCTGAGAGCTGCAGTAGCAATAGGTTGAGCAGTTGGGATCTGAGTAACTGGTATAGTAGGAGTGGCTCCAGTACCCGCCAACCCACTCAAAAAAGTCAACACCTATTGAATCACCTTCGAATCCATATGGGGAAGAAATGCACCCCCAACATGTGCCTCCGTTTTGGTGCAGCATCCTCCTCAATCTCCATTTCAACCGCTTTGTAAATATGATCTTAGGGTGGAGGAGGGGTTGCTGGCCTTGGCCCAACCATAGTCGAAGTTGCACCATTGGTGGGTGTAGTCCTCCCTCTGCCCCTGCCCCTGCCCCTGCCCCTACCTGTTCCTCTACGTCTGCCTCTGCCTCGGCCTCGAACCCCTGGTTCTGCCACCGGAACTGACACTCTGACTCCGTTGCACCTAGTATCTAGCATTTGTGGACAGAAGAATGAAGAAGGTTATATACCAATTTTGATTGCTAGATACCAATTGGAATCAAGTTATAGCACGAAGGGAAAGAAAGGAGAGGATTTACCTCTTGAAGAAAAGTACAAACATCTATGTACCATTCCACAAGTCTCTATTAGACCTATTTTGGTATGATGAGATCAACAAACCTAGGGCTCTGATACCAACTTTTTTATAACTTGACTCATTGTGAGTGGCACCCGCTAGCCCTCTAGTGGGAGAACCAACTACCTATCCAAATCTAACCTATCAAACCATTTAAAAGCCAAGTCATGATATAAAACACTAGGAAAATACTTTTAAAACAACTAAAAGGTTTAGTTCCCATAAACTCCACCAAATGCGGATAAACTCCCTAGAACCTGAAAGTCAGAGTACCAAAACATCTAACATTCTAGGACAACGGATGCAACCCAAAATTAAATAAGGAAAACATAAGTCTAGAATGTCTGAGTCTGAATAATGGACTAAGAAGGAAAAGAGGAATCCGTAGAAGCTAGGAAGAAGTGAATCACCCTTGGATTCAGATATCGAAGGTCTCATAATTGTGGTCGCGAAGCAGCTGCGTGAAGATGTCCTATACTGAACAAAGAAAGAGTAAGTGCAATATTAATATATAACCACAGTGTACTGGTAGGATCATCAGCTAGTTCCAGTATACGAAATGTGGACATGCAACCACAACTCAGTAAGCACATATACATAATTACAACACAAGTACAACATAGTCCGAAAGTGATATGCATAACAACATGAATCATCAAAACACAACATGCCAGTCCGATTCTCTAATGAAATTCAATCATACAAACTGTTAATGTACCGGCGTGGTAACCAATCCCAGGTTAGTGTACCGACGTGGTACCTATTTCCAAGTTAGTGTACCGGCATGGTACATGTTTCCATTGTACCAGCATTATACCCATTCTAGATGTTAGTGTACCGGTGTGGTACCCGTTCCATATGTTAGTGTACCGGCATGGTTCCCGATCCCAATCATTAACATACAACACAATCACAACCACAATGAATCACAATCACACATGTACATTCATTTAATACATTCATTGCATTGCGATTGACAACATCCTACATTTCACATTATATCCTTCCAATTTCCCTAATCATATATCATGCATGCATTGCTAAGGAAGCAATTAACAAGAACATATAACATATACGGGAAAACAACAAACATCACCTACCTCGAATCAACCCTTGGAAATTCTAAAGAACTGGAACTTTCCTTGTGTTAAGAATTTCAGCTTGTTTTTGGTCTAAACAATAATAAAAAGACAATAATCAATTAAAGATGACCTAACAATACCCGAATTATAACCAATTCCTAACCTCACGCCATTCCCATGATCTTTCTACTCAACAATGGTTCTTTCTACCATTTATTCAAGTTCCCTTCCCCAAGATTAACAACCTAGATTCTAAGAATTAAGAATCAAACTACAAGTTAGGGAAGTAATTAACTTACCTTTATCAAAGAGTTTGGCGGAAAAACTGAAGGAAACTATCCTAAATCTCCCTTCCTAGTTCCAAGAACAAAGTTTCAGAAAATAAGTGGTTTTTGGGACTTTTCTGCACAAAACCTCGAATAAACCACTCACCATAGCGGCCCATTCGCTATAGCGGGAATTAATTCATCCTGCTATAGCGGCATGACACCCGCTATAGTGGCTTGCACGGGGACAGAAACTCGTAAATCCTTCCCCAAGCTCCCATTTCGCAACATACCTTCGAATCTTGACGCTCTAAACCAAGCTCTTCACGTCAAGTTTGATTCCGGGAGTTTTACTCATCCGAATTCGATTTCGAAAGGCCCTATAAATTACTTATTGTCTTAGATACTAGGAAACACAATTCAAGCTTAGACATATACCACTTCATCCATTTCCGGATTGCCCTAGACCCCGCCTCACTCAGATTTCGTCTGAGACTGATCTAACCTAGAATACTTAGGTCACTATCCAAAAAATTTTCTAACCCATTTCTTTCACCTTTGGCCTCCCAAAACGACCAGAAGAGATCGTTACGGTATTTAGTGAAAAAAACTACATGGATAAACAAATAAAAATCTATATGTTATGTAAAGTGACACATAAATAAAAGAAACTTAAAAAATGAATTTGAGTCATGTGATGTCACACAATAAAGAAGAAAATAATAACACTTCGAGTCGTGTTAATGTGTACAATAAATTGCTATAGAAAATGGTTGAATAAACATTTGGGTGAGCCGTCAATGAAATTCATTTGTTGTTGGGAGTCCTATGCTTTATCCCTTTGATTAATCTCCAAATTCATTATTCTTTTTAAAATTTAATTCTTTTAACTCCAAACTCGGTAATATATCAAACCTACATACTTAATCTACTAGCAAAAGAAAAATGTATAAATAATAATTTCTATTAAATTAAAAGACTAGTGTACATCTATGATCAGTAATTATACGGGTGTGCTTGCACGTGTTTTCAGAAAATGATTTGAATATCGAAATATTATATAGAGGGTAAATTTCATTAGTCATCATGTAATATTGAGTTTATTATATAAAAATATTATTTTATTTTGATTATGTAAAAGTCATTTAACTTTTAAGTTTAATATACAAAAAAAAAATATTCTTCTATTTTTATCACATAATTAAATAAATTCAACTTTAAAATTTATCACACAAAAATTATCTTTCTATTTTGTCACATAAAAGTTTTTAAGTTTAAGTTAGTTAAAAAAATAAATTTCCCTTGCATCTTATATTTTGTACCAAAATATGGCATGCCACTTCAAATAAAAGAATTATATTTTGAATAATTTAAGAAAGTCTCTCAATATTTCGCTTTATAGCATTAGTATTTATTATCATTTATGATATTACATATACTTTCTTTCATTTTGACATTTTTTTTGGGTAATAATTTTAACTCATTATCATTAATGTAAAAATTATATTTTACTATTTTGCACTTACTAATATACTCATTTGCTTAGTAAATTTCATCAACACGTTTTTCATTAGCAAAAAAATTGTTTTTAGAGCGTCAAAAAATTCAATGACAAACACAAATTTTATGTGCTTGAGATATGGTCTATGGCTTCAAATTGTTACGAAAAAAGAATCAAAATAAGGAAATAAATAACTAGGCTAAAGTTAGATAACTTTTATGGTCCAAATATTTAAAAATAACTTTTATGTGATAAAATAGAAAAATATTTTTTTATTTTTCCATCAATTTTTACTTGTTTATGTTTGACATGGCACACCCTTTGAGAAATAATTAATAAAATAATAAGTTTACTATATCACTTTTTAAATATAATATTAAATACTTGGAGTGTAAGTTTAGTGATGCTAAGCATGTGGTCGGCGCGGAAGTGAGACATGATGCTCAGGTTATCCCCAAGAGAGGATCTTCAAGAATTTGGGGTCATTAATTCAAGATATTGGGGAGATCGATGGTGATGTTACACATTGTAATAGTGCAGAATAGGCAAAATGGAAGCTCGTCTATGAAGTCTTGTGTGATAAGAAAGTACCGTCATAACATAAAGGTAAGTTCTACAGAGTGACGGTTGGACCCACAATTTGTATAAGGTGGAGTGTTAAGGTCAAGAACTCTCATGTTTAGAAGATGAAAGGTACGAAGATGAAGATTTTGGGGTGGATGTATAGGCATACTAGGAGAGATAAGATTAGGAATGACTATATATTTGGGACAATGTAGGAGTCGTTTATGTGATGGATAAGATGATGGAATCAAGGTCGAGATGGTTTGGGCATGCGAAGAGAGGAGAAGTGTAAATGCCCTAGTGAAGACGTATGAGAGGTTGATAATGTCACGCATCAAGAGAGATAGAGGTAGGTCGAAAAGTATTCGAGGAAGTTGATTAGACAACATCTTTAGCTTATTGAGGACACAATCTTATATAGAAAGGTCTGGAGGTCGCAGTTAGGGTAGAAGGTTAGTTGGTAGTTGAACGAGTCTCTCACTTTCCTATGGGATAGGCTTGATGGTCGTACTTGGACCGTCTTTCTTACCAGTAATATTAACATTATTCTCTTAGTTTCATATTCTTTGATTTCAATTATCATCTATATTTTTTTGTACTTTGATTACCGCATTATTTTGTTATCGTTACTATTCTTTCATATGTATGTTGTGTACTACTCTCCATTTCACATTATTTCGTTATTGTTACTATTCTCATTTTTCTGTGCCAAATTGTTTGAAAATATGGTTTAAGTTGATGGTCTATCAAATACTGCATTTCTATATCTTTACAAGGTAGGGGCAAGGTCTATGTGTACTCTACCTTCCCTATATCCACTTTGAGATTACATAGAGTTTATTGTTGTTGTTGTAATATAATAAATTCAATGTTTTGAAAAATGCATTGATTATAATAAGTAATAAGGATAAATTATAAATTAAATGATAAATTATCTTTTAATTTTTCAAATTGAACAAATAAAAATAAATAGAAGAAGTACGTGTTAACAAAAGTATCTTTTTATTTTTTATCACATAAAAGTCATTCTACTTTTGACCAAATTAGCTAAAATATAAATGTCAGCTTAATTTTATATTTTGCACAGGTAAGCTTCAAAATCAGTTGGCGATATGCTTCTAGTGGCTAAATCTTGCCCACAGATGCAAGTGTTGTGAAAAAAATTATTTCCAGCTACCAACCCTTAACCGCCAATTTTTTTTATATAGCAACCACAGATCTTTGTTTAGGTAAACTCAATAATTAATTATTTTTTTAATTTTGTTACTCTCTCTCTCTCTCTAAATATATACCATATATATACTTAACTTTGACTATGAATTCGAATATCATTCTTCAATAATTTCCATAATAAAATTTAAATATTTAAAAACTATCCAAAAAGTACTATATATAAATTAATATAGCTAATGATTCAAAATATATTTAAAAATTCAAGAAAAATTATAGTAAAATGTTTTTGGTTTAGACTCTCCAAACAGAAATACTTTCACGTAAAATGGAATGGAGAGAGTATATTTGCTTCTTTTGGATTTTATCAATTGTTCTATGTATAGGAGCTAGAATATTTATGATCTGTTAATACATGTCTTTGAAGTTTTAATTAAGTAGAGTAGCCTAGGTGAGAGGGCAAGGTTTGGTTTGGTTTTGTTGAGTAGGTTAGAGATACATAGCTCCTGGTCATTTCATTTTCAATCACACCCCCTAGAAAGAGAGGAAACAAATTCAAGGGAAGAAGATTTTAGTAGTAAAACCTAGAAAAAATAAAGGATATATTTTGTAGCAGGTGTATGTGGTTATTTAAGTATATATCTTATTAAAGAAGGATGTGCTGTAGTGAATGAGACTGCTTCTTCCTTAACCAATGGTCTCAAGTTGAAGTCCTATGTATGAAAACATCTTTCATAGGGAAGGCTTCCTTTCGAATGAGGCCCTACTCGACAGGACTCCAAATTAATAAGGCTCTAACACAAATATCGAATGCCTAATAAAGAAAAAGGTTAATGATTTATAATATCAATAATGAGACGAAACAGTAGATCTTCATATCCATTTTTGGCATCTATTCATCTTTCTAGTTGAACTAAACAAAAAATAAAACACTATCCATACATTTAAAAAAAAAAACATGTATAGCTAATTATAACTCCACGTACGCCATTAGAACTAGAGAGGTAGCTAGGCACTAGCTAGATTTTAAAATGGGTAATTAATGAATACTCTTAATTAATATTGAGTGATGACCTATGTATCCAGCATTGCCTTTAAATCGTTTTAATTAGATTAAACATATATCAAACAAGATATATCTCTGTCCATTAATCCTTGGGAAATTGCATGCACATTTTAATTCTAATACACACAACAACAACAATGACATCAAGAAGAAGATTTCAGTTATGGTCCTTGATATTATTGTTGGTCCCTTTTCATGAATTTACTAGAAGATTGTAATCCATAGGTGGGCACCAAATTGTTTATTTGCTAGGTACTAATAAAAACATAAATACATCTCACATGGGAAAGTTTCATGATCAAACATATAAAGAATAGGAAAAACAAAAACAAAAAAATAAATGGTGTGTAGTAGTTGAGAAAAATAAATGACAAACTGTGCAAATAATTCGAGCTTTTTTCTGCTCAAATATAATAGTGGTTTATGATAATATGTATGTTGAAAATCTTACTGAAAATATTTGATTATGATAATATTCGTAGTTTTAGGCGTGTGTGTATCCGCAGGGTTCAATAAGTTGTTCTACTATAAAATTTGAAGGATAGAAACTAACCAAAAAAAGTAATTAAAAAAGAAAAACCAACATAATATAATATTGAAAGAAGAATTTTTTATTGACATATCAATTATATATGTTATAAATGCTAATAAAGGGTCTATTAATATTATAATAATGGTTATTAGGCTACAGAAGGATAAATAATAAGTTATGACAATCGTAAGATATAAGTTTTATATATATACTAGATATTAGGTGCCCTAAATACGGATGAAATTTGGAGAGTCAACTAACTTTTTGTATGTTTTTTTAAAAATATTTTAAATTGTTAATTTGTTATGATTTATAATTTTTTTAACGTCATTTTCGAATAATATATGTTACTCCTTTTGTTCCAATTTATGTGACACATATGGAATTCGGAGAGTCTACCAAATTTCTTATATGTTCTTTTAAGTATTTTAAGTTGTTAATTATAGTATTATTTACGTAACTTTCAATAATATATACTGTTTCATGTATTCAAATTCATGTGTCACCGATAGAATTTCAAGAGTCAACTAATTTTTTTCTATTGTTTTAAAAAACTATTTTAAGTTGTTAATTTTGTGATTTATAGTACTTTTAACATCATTTTAAATATATAATAGAATATTTTAAGTTATTAATTATTTTGATTTATAGAATTTTCAAACATATCACGTATGTTTAAGAGTAGTGCGTTTGTAGCCTCTTATTAGATATTAAAAATATTTTAGGTTGTTAATTATTGTAATTTATAGTGTATGTTACGTAATTTTCAAATTTGTAATAAAGTATTTTAAGTTGTTAAATATAATAATTTATAGTATCTTAAACATAATATTTGAATACACGATAAATTAAAAAGGAAAGTAAGACAAATAAATTAAAATAGAAAGGACAACAACAAATTTGAACAAATTTAAGTACGTAACATTTTTGTAATATACTTTATAAAATACAATATTATAAATTGAGTAATTAAAATTTCTAAATATTAATTTGCCACAAAATGAAAGTAAAAGAAGAGTTGTGAAGCAGAAATAAAGAGAAGGAAATGGAATTGTTGAGGTCAGGTCCATATCTATTAAAAGAGATTTGGAGTAAATGCAAAGCAAAATTGAAAAGGTGTGAAATAGGGAGAAAAAAGGGCCCACATGCATGGAAAATCAACGAACTTTACGGCTGAGACAAAATAAAAAACAAAATATAGACGGACTTTTATGTCGAATGATGGGAATGTACATCGTAAAACAGTCGCGTACAATAGTGGTTAAGATAATAATGAAACAAATGCCTATATTTATTCTGGCCGGGGAAGCAAGCATGTTGACAAACAACTATATGTAAAATATGATTTGATGATTTTGGCTCTAATATGAGTGTTATCAAAGAAATAATGAAAAGCATATTGAGTAGCCATTTTGATATAAAATATATGGTGAGTTAAATTTCATTCTTAGTATGAAAAAATACCATAAAACATGTGATGAAATTTTCCTTGTCAAGTCACTTTATGTCGAAAAATTGTAAAATACAATTTTGTTGGTTGTGTGAGTCTTACAACTCCTTTTGATTCAATTGTGAGAAAATGGTGTGACAAATAAAAAGGAGTTTGCTAGCCTAATAAAGATAAGAGATTTATAACTGACTACTTGACTTGATATTGCGTTTGCAGTTGAAGTACTTAACAGGTAAAAGCAAACCCGATGAGAAAACTTGATGCCATTTGTTGGAAATGAGAAAAACAAAAATGATATTATTTGTCAATTCTTCTATGGAGGTTGAAGTAAAAAAATTAAACTTCAACTAGTGAAAAAGTGAATTGATTTTATTATATCAAACAATTTATTTTGAAAAATTTATTTTTTTAATTTTGATTAAGTGTGATGGCAACAATATTGTTGGTAGAATACATAATCGTTATTATAACATTAAATTCAGACTCATGAGGAGAAAACACACCATATTGTGAGATCATATTGATCACTAATATACCATCAATATTAATTGTGTTAAAACTTGTGATAATCTTGCAAATTCATAAACTAAGGCCTTAGATAAGGGTCTGAAGCACATCGAGGGGATGAAAGTGAAGCTCATATATTCTAAGTCATATATGAGGAAACCCAACCTGGGACTAGAGATCCTATAATCAGGTTCAATGAAAAAATGAATCATATGATGACTTGTTTTGAAAGGCACTAATATTAATTTAATTAAATTCGTATTATGTGAGTGCATTTATCCTATAATGATTTGTGGAGGTTGAATATATAAACTCTTAATGAAAGTATGTATCTTGTATGAGTAGGGTGTCAAATTATAGAAGCACCCTTGACAGAGTTCACCTATGTGGATGTGAAACTAGGCCGCTTTATATGAGAATAGGCTTAATCTCAAAAACACTCATGAAAATCGGGATAGCACAAGGCCGTAGTGTGTTGGCTAACAAAGCTTATGTTAACACCTTGATTATTGTGTGTAAGCAGTGGTACTTTACATCCCTTAAGCAGTCATAGTTCAAGTCTAAGACCACTACTGACTCTGGAGTAAAGGTTATTGTTTTACTAAGTGAAGTTTCAATGCAGAGCACACCTTCATTATGCATAATAGTCTCCCTTCAACTAAAAAGGTGAAACACTCTATGAGTGGGAGAATGTTTGTGTTTATGCATTTTAATATTAAAATTAAAATATTAAGTGCATATGTTAGTGGGTATAAATAGACAAGAATGTAGTCATTATTGTGGTGTAACTCTCGTAACCACTATTGTCATGATCTACCACTAATTCCACCCATTACTCTACCTAATTATACATTATAACTTATGTAACCTTTGGGCCATTCATTTACCTACATTATTAGCCACATTATTCTTATTCAATACAAAGAAGAATTTCCCCCCTATAAATAGTGGTGTTTCTTCCTTTGTGAACTGTATCTCAAAAAAAGATAAGAAGTGTGGAAAAATATTGTAGTGAGATTAGTGTAGTAAAAGAGAAAGTTGAGAAAAAGAAAATATTTGAAGTCTTCAACTATATTTACTTTATAAAAGAGGGTATTTATATGTTGAAGGAAGGTGTTCTTATGTGGAGCTTTGAACTCTTCAACTAATTCGGAGTTGTTTGAGTTGTACGATGTTGTTGGGCTATTGTATCCTGGAGGGGACAACTCAAGAGTGATACTGCTGGATCGGTGTAGATATTATGTAGCAGTGGGCTTGAATCTCCTTAAAGAGAGCGAGATATCCGCGCCTCAGCCTGAATATATTTTTTATTCATTTTCTGTTATTTTATTTTCAACTTTAATTTATTATATTTGTGGTATATTATATATATATATATATATATATATATATATATATATATATATATATATATATATATATATATTTGAAGAGTAAAATATAGAGTCTTATTTAAATTACTTTAAGTCTTTCTTTTATAAAGGTAAAGAATACTTTTTTATAGGATGTAAAAATCCTCGGTTAGTTACAACCTTTAAGAGAGACATTAATTAGATACATGTATACTAAGGAGTTCAGTGAATGAAACATACAAAATTAAATGAATACATAACACTTGCCCTTGGATATTTATAGATAATATGTGTTGTTAAAATCTTACAAGGAAATTAGTGAGAAAACGCCTAGATAAAGAAAAGACTGCATACATATCTTATAATACACCTTGAGCGCTATCTCATTAAAAATTTTGAAATATTCAATTGGAAAAAATCTTGGTTAAGAAAAAAAATAATACAACACATATTTTACTCCTCCTGATGATCAAAACTTTATTTGATATTTTTGATAGGACACAATCTTATATATATCTTAGCTTCTCAAATGTTAACGTTGACAATGCCTCAGTGAATAAATTTGCAAGATTATCACTCGAACAAAACTATTGAACATCTATCTCACCATTTTGTTGAATATTATGTGTGAAAAAGAACTTTGGTAAAATATGTTTTGTTCGGTCCCCTTTAATTTATTCCATTCAATTGAGTTATACAAGCAAAATTATCTTCGTACAATATTTTTAAAATCTTTATTTTCAAAGAAGACCACATAAAATTGCAAAATATGTTAAGTCATTTACCTCAATCATACGCACTCTTGGTGGGCTTCTTGAATGACTATTATCTTTGCCAAATTTGAAGAAGTGACAATCATTGTTTGTTTCATCAAATGTCACAACAAAATTGTACATTCATATGCATGTGAATAAATAGCTTGTCTAAACTCGGACTTTATGCAGGTCAGACAAATATTCCGCATTTATATAATCAATCATTTTTTATTTGAATGCATTAGAATTGAATAATCTCATATCAATTATTCCTCGAAGATATCTGAATATATGCTTAGAACTTCTTCAATGTTTTTTTTTGTTCGAAAGGAGCTAAATCTTGTCAATAAACTTATTGCAAAATAAATATTTTGTAATGACCCGCTAGGTCATTTCATCTTTATAAAGTTATTTTCGGTATTTAGAGCGTTCCGTTGGAGACCCCAAGTCATTTATGACTTGTTGGGAGTGACAGTTCGGTGGCCTGGTCGTCCGTTTAGTATTTACGCGAGTTTTCATATTTTGGAGCTTTTGAAACTTGAATGATTGACTTCAGTCAAAACTTCAGGTAGACATGGTTTTGTTAGCTCCGGAATGTCGAGTTTGGTCTAGAAGAATCTTTGGTGCTAATTTCGAGGCTTCTGAGCTCATTCTAAGCTATCTCGTGGATTTTGGCTTAAAATAAAATTTTAGTGTGGGATTCACTTTTTATTGAGACGATCTACTTTAGAAGTTTTGGCATCTCCGTTGAGTCCGTAATGTTGAATTCGGTAGGATAGCATAGTTCATTTGTATGCACGGAGTTTTGAATGAATCCTGAGCACACTACTGGAGAATTCTGGGACTTGATGTTCTAGTTGATGCTACAACATCTGGTGCTGGTGAAATCCCTCATCGTGGTCGCGATGAAGGCATCTGCGATCGCGAAGGACATTGTACCTGTTCACCGCGGTCGAGTGGCCTATTGATCATGACTGCGATGAGCATTTTGTGTGGGTTAGCCATATTTTTGTCAGCACAATCGTGAGGTTTGACCTCCACGATCGCAATGCCTTGATTTTGAGTGGGTCGCGATAGCGATGAATAACTTTGTCTTTTTAATGAGACCAGTCTCGCATATTTCAGCTCATTTAGCAATTTTGTCAAGTCGATTCCTTGATAAATTTAGCTCCGATTGAAATGGTTTATGTTGCAAATTTCTGGGAATTGATTGGGCTTTATTTTGGGACCTTCGAAATTGTGTTGGGGACTCGTTTAGGGGGTAAATTCTCATCCTGAACCTCCCTTCTTATTCTTAATTGGTGAAATGTATTTCTTGATAATGCATGATCTATTTTGGCTCGTTGTAAAGCTCGGATTATGCCTATTTTCGGGGTACAACTTTCTAGAGCTATATGTGACCAATTGACAGAGTCAATTTTGGGATTTCCAACGCAGGTCTCATAATACCATTTTGACTCTTTTTTGGGCACGTCTTCAATTATTGTGATTTAGGTGTCAAAATGTTCATATTGACGTTGTGATCATTTATTTGTGAGCGTGTCAACGATTGGAGGCAGTTCAAAAGGGAAAAGCTCTGATATAGTGAATTGTAGCGCGTAGGGTCAGCTTTGAGGTAGACTACGACTTACCGATCATTAGATTCAGTTTGTGGTAGTTAACTCATGTTGATTAGCTAGTCTTGGGATGAGTTTCTAGTTTAAATCATGTTTAATAGTTAGAACGCATGTCATAGCCTTATTTTTGGGTAGTTTCAAAAAATTAAGCATGCCTACTTTAGTTGCGTTGATCGTATCATGCTTGGTGGTAGTTGTATTGTTGATTGTAATAATTAGTAACTTGTTTTTGGCCTTAGCCTAGGCGTGAGCTAGTTTTTGCCTTAGGCTTTCGATTCGAAGTCTTTTCGCCTTAGAAATTCTCTGACGACGCTTCGGACGGATTAGCTCCATGTACACTGATATAGAAGACTTGGGTCTAGTAGTATGAATCCTTAGCTAGGCGACAACTCAGCTCTTATAACTGTTATCCATAACTTCTCTTATGTTTCGACCCCAGTGTGTTCTTAGGAAATTTCGGGCTCTGTTGACTTTATTGAATCGGATCTTGAATTTAGAGCTGGAGTGTGTCCTTATTGATTCTTTTGTTGATATCGTTCTATGGTATGTTTCCACGTGAAGAAGATCATGTGGCTTGTAGATATTCGAAGTGTATTAGCCTCGATTTGAGTTCTGTGCACATTTTTACTAGCTACGGTCTGAGGTCCGTTCGCATTTCTATCAACCATGGTTTAAGTCCAAGTACATCTCTATTATTCGCGTATAAGTCCTAACTTGATGGTTCTGTTGAGTTCCTCAGGATACCTTCACCACGGTTTTAAGTTCGGGGATGGCTGTTAAGGTTTTGGAATACTTCTAGTCTTAGTTATTCTTATCCTTTAGCTCTTCTATGTACTCATCGGGCTTATGGGGGTCCGTTTGGATTATTCGCTTTCAAATTGCGAACAAGTGTACCTTCTGAGCATATGGGGGTCCAGTTAGGTTATAGCTAGTTGCTTTACTTTTCAATTTCGTTTGTTTCCAGACTCGTGAGCTTTATAGTTTCATTATCGCTTCGCTCGTATGACCTCTAGTTGTTGTTACTTTCTCGCTTTTCATATTGTTTTAACTTTTCAAGCTCAGTCGGCCTATAATGCCTATTCGGTACCTGTTATTTTGGTACTCATGCTACACTTTACATCTGCTTTCTTAATTAATGTAGATCCCAGCGCCAGCTGACATGGGTGATTCAAGCTTTCTTGGAGCATATCTTCGGAGATAGAGGGTGAGCTGATGGCGTCCTAGTTTGACTTATCTCCTTGTATATAGTTTTTGACTAGTCTTTGTATTCGAGACAAGTTTGTACTTTTGGTCCGCTTTTGGGATTACTATTCATATAGTAGCTTTGAACTATCATCCACTAGGTTGTGGGATTGGATCTTGTACTCCTGCTTTGTATATATTATTATTATTTCTCATTTCCGTTGTGTTTCTTGTATATTGCTTTAAATTACTCGTTGGTTATTGTTTCTGTCCAATATGTCTATTACCAGTTGTTCCGAGATATCGATTGGCTTACCTACTGGTGGGTTATGGTAGGTTCCATCATGACTCGAGGTTATCGGATCATGGCATATTTAATAAGAAATTATTGATAAGGTACATTAATGTTCTGATAACACTAATATATAAATTTTCATCACCAAGAAACTTTTCATCCTTTTTTGAGGTCGGAATGAATCTTTATTTATTTCAAATGATCTTACAATCATCGGGATACTCAATGCATGTGATTTATTCATGTAAAATTGCTTTAAAATTTTTAAGTGTATATTAATTGATAGATAAATATGCCATATATCAAACGCTCAATCTGTAGGGCAAGATAAAAATTTGTCTTACCGAGATCTTTCATTTCATTTTCTTTCTTCAAACACTTAATAGCTTTTGAAAACTCTTTAAAATCGTCAATGATGTTTAAGTCATCATGTCACGACCCAAAACGTGTCATGAGTGGCACCCACACTTAACCTTCTAGGTGGACGAACCAACAAATACAAACCTCAACTTATGTTAGTCATTCAACCGATGAAATACGACAATAATATGGAAACTCAAATCTTATTAAAGTAAGAAATAAAAATCCACTAGGGCCTATTACATATCGCTTTTCAAAACCTAAAAGTCATCACATCAAGGACATCTAATCCCAAAATATCAAGTCGGAGAGTATCGTATCAAAGACACCAGACTAGATAAATAAAATAGTTTGTGTCTAAAAATTAAGGACATCATGCCATGACTGAGAGAATCCAATGTGAGCTAGAAGGAATAGCTCACCCTGGAATATGATGTGCTGGAAACTGGCTAGAGCTGAGAGCGAGTCAAAGTTGCTGGTACACTTGTTGTACTCCACAAAAGAAATACTAAGAAAATACAAGTAAGAGTCAGTACTGGGCAACATGTACTGAGTAGGTATCATCGGTCAACTCAAAATAGAAACTAATATGCATAAAGTAATAACTGAAAATCAACTATAGCACTTAGGAGGTGACAAGCAACAAGCAGTGGGAACAAGTTACAACAACAATGAAGCAAGTACATAATTAATCAACAACATCAACAACACACATGAGGACTTAAGCCTCCACACCACATTCTTTTGGAAAATGGGTTCTTTGATATTGAGTATATTAAGTCATTTTGATATATTTTTTCTTTAATATTATCGTGTCGGAATGTGACACCCGATCCAATAATATATATTATGCCGACTCGTGGCACCCGATCTAAATATATTGTGCCGGCTCGTGGCAGCCGATCTAACAATATTGTTAATTCATCATTTTTATCATCACTTTCCACTTCTTTAACAATATTTGATCAAGCCTTCTTTACTCAAGACATCACTTTGATAGAGCAAGTTTAAGATTATGAATTTTGCAATCTTGGGATTACAGACCAAACATAACCACATATAAATCATCCAACCATAACAATTAAGTACATAGAAAATTTCACAACACTATTCAATGACTATCAATCAGTATTAGGAGTCTTTCTATCACATAGAACAAACCATAACCTACCTCAACCGAAGAACCAAAGTCAAGCAAGCTAATTCACCATTTTTTTCCCTTTTTCAATGCCTCAGAATGTTATTAATCTATCAAGTATGCATAACTTGTAAGTAAACGCGCTCAATTCTATAATCAAGTTTCAATTGTGGTTTCAATTAATAGGTCAACTTTTATATTTTCCAAATTCCAAGTCTACGATTAAGTCTCAATTTCTCTAAATAACATAACTCTAATGTTTTTTGTATAATACAATACACCTAATATTCAATTATATATAATAATAGTATCAAAACTTTATTTTATTCGGTAACCATAACAAGAAAAGAAGAAAAAGAATCCATGGGGAAATTACAATCACATCATAATACTACCTTATGTTCATATATAAAATCAGCAAGGGTTGAGGTTTGGTTGATCACTTTACCTGATTCACTCGTGTTCTTCTCATTCGACGCCAAGCAGGCAAGCTTTCTGTTATTCTCCTTTTCTGATTTTTTTTTTCCTTTTCTAAATAAAATAATTATGTACTAAAAAGTGACAAATCTTACTAACTTATTTAATAAACATGGGTCAAGTGGTATAAGATATTAAATAAATTTCAGACTTGATCCATTAACTACCAACTAAAAATTGATTATTTAATAAATACCCGCCAACTAAATAACCGTAATTAAACGAATAGTTCAAAATTCTCTTTTAATTTTACGGGAAGGTTCTTATATGAAAGAAATAAATCTTGTGTTCAAAACAACCTAACGAGTCGTTACGTATCATATATACATATATTATAATAAATTCAGATTTTGACCTTCTTATAAGAATACAAGAACGAATTGATTACTTTTGTATCTTTTTTAGCAAAAAATTGCTAAGACAATTGTACCACTTCCGGCTTAATTGTTTCTATCCATATAAGGATTTCTTAAGTTGTATTGAACAAATTTTTTATGAACTTTTATATGCTGCAGACACTTTGAATGTTTTAGGAATTTTCATAAAAATATCATGGTCCAATAAGTCATATAAATAGATCGTGACAATATTCATTAGGCGCATTTCAAGCTTTTCATGAACTGTCAGATTTATTAGATACAAGAAAATAATTGCATCTATCACACGAGAATATGTCTCCACAAAATCAATGTCAAACCTTTGAAAAAATTCTTGTGATACAAGTTTGTTTTATATATCTTGTGACTTCACCATTAGTATTTTATTTTCGCACAAAAATTCATTTGTACCCCATTCTTCACTCATATAGTTTCAATCATCAAGTGTATTCTGCAGAGCAATACATCATCTATTCAAATTGGCCTCACACCTACATATCATTGGATGAGGATATGGAAAATCTCTCTGAATGCCTTAATAAATATTTTTATATTTGACCCAAGCAAGCAAACTAGGTACATTTCTATCCAAGCGCTAATCCATACACAAATGAACCCTATTCCCCCTAACCCACGTTCTATTTCTATCTTTCTCTTGTCCAATTTCACTAGCAATATTCCGTTTACTTTATAGATCGCAAAGCAATAAAATAATCGAGTATATGATTAAGAGAACAAAATATGTGAGGTAGAATCCGCTAAAAAATTCTATGATCAGAAGTAGATGTTCATACAGTGGCCATAACCATAAAATGAAGTCTTCTACTTGCTCATTATCTGATTCCACATACAATAATTCATGAAAAATAAAAAAACAAAAATCTAATGGTAAAACTTAAAAGAAATCCTAAAATTACGATGAATATGCTTCTCTCTGTGCTCCCATAATGTTTTCGACTTCAACAAGGGCGAACTCCAAACTAAAAATGCACAATTATGAGTTTTATATTTTTTAAAAACACCTCAGGGGGACCACAAGTCAGAATAAAAAACTTCCTAAAAATTGGGCAGAGTTAGATGACCTCGCATCGTCAGGTAGGCCTCCTCAGCCTAGACCTCGTCTCGTGAGCCCTCTTGCTTCACCTTCCTCTTGACCTCATTAGGGGGTAAACTTCATAGGGGCTATATTTTTTACCCCCTCACTTCAAAGCTTGATTGGCGACCTCCAGACCTCACTTTAGACTTCTTTTTGCAAGTCTTTTTTATTTTTTGTTTCATATTTAACTAAATTTTAACTCTTTTCACCTAGAAAGTATCAAACATCATAAATAAAATCAAAATTATAAAATCGAGTGAAACAAGAGATTTCAAACTAAAAAACATTCAAGACAATATTCAAATATGGGTGAAATACAGCTAAAAAGAGTGTAAATTCACCCAACATTATCACCCCACATTTAAATCTTTATTCATCCACGAACAACTAACAAGACACCCTCTCACCTTGCTCAACTACAATGCACACTTCCAACAAGCCTTCTCCTATGTAGATCACATAAGAAAATTTAAACATAAAGACTACTCTCATTCAAAGTGCTTATATATTCAAAACAAGAAAGTTTAATCAAAATATCATAGCATCTAATTTTGGCTCACTAACATAATACATGGGGAAATTACAATCACATCATCAATCAAAGAAGTTGAATAGGTCTTCAAATCATGTATGTGCCCACACTTTTTAAGAGAAATGTCCCATCACACAATCGAGTCATAATATGTGAGGCATATATTTAGAAAGATATATACTTTCACTCTCACAAATAAATTCACATGCATACAATATATACCTCAAGAGCTTGCCGTTAGTGTCATACTCCATTAATAAAAGTTACGAAGATACCCTTATGAGTGAACATATCAATAGTTAAAGTCCATGCTACAACATCAGAAATCATCCTTGACCAATAATTTATATTCATGAGAATTTCCACTAGGTTGACATATTTTATAACAACACCAGTTTCCCTAGAAGCCTCCGTCTCAAATCCAAAACTTAAGTCCAATTTCTCTTGAAAATCCTAAAGTACTCTTCTTCATTTAAAATTAAACTTACTCTTCTTCATTTAAAATTAAACTTGATCCATTTTCAATCCAACTATTGAACTCATCATAACATCTTCATAGTCAATTCTATTGTTGTATGCCTCTCCGTCCTTCTGATCTTCTTTGTAATTGGTAATTTTCATTTATACAACATTGAAAAAATATCTTCAAGATTGTTGGAAATTTTACGAAAAATACTTGAGCACTAAAACTGAAGGGATATTTCATATAGTTTGAGGCGTGTCAAAACACTGTCCTTAGGATATTTCATCCAGTCATGTAGATGTTTTCTACTATTAAATAGGAGCACAAAAACTAAGAAAAAGACGTTGAACATATATAGATAAAAACCTTCTCATAAGAAAGGATAAAGAATTGAACAAATGCTAATTTTAGATCATTGGAAACCAAACAATAATTGTCCCATAATGATCGTTTAAGGGTATTATTCAATATAGAAGAACAGTTTATTGTAATTGCAGACATAAAGAGGCTTTTAAGAAATTGAGTACAAAGGGTAGTAGAGGCTCATCAATTGTGATATGTTACATATGCTTATAAAGGGTCTATTATAATAATGACTATTAATCATGACATAGAAAATGACTTATACCTATACATATGGAATAGAAGGATCTAGCTATCTACACTAGGGAATGAGTACTACTTATCAGGCTGTAGCTTTTTTCGTTTTTAATTTGCTACCTATTTTGATCACGACCCGAGAAAATGTGAGCTCACAACTCCATTAATGAACTCGAGCTAAGAGAAAAAAGGAGAAAGGAAAGTGTATTGCTCACACCGTTTTGTACATTCAGCCTTAAAAGAGAATGTGGTGCTACTTATATCCCCAATCTATAAAATATCTTCTAATTGAAATAACAAACTATGCCAGCTCATCACAAGTAACCAACTAATATAATGAATCATAACTAACTAAAGGACCAGGTTCATTATATATCATAACCAACTAATAGACTAGATTCATTATGTGGTGCATTTGAACACACCCTCAAGATGAAGGGTGCAAGATGTTGAGCACACCAACCTTGCCTAGAAGATGAAAGTGTTGAGTGTGACCCAAAACTTTAGTTAGCCAATATGCAACCTGCTCCTAAGTATGAACATAGACAGTTTCAACCCTTGTCCCTGATCTATCTCTATATGCTTGGTTCTTTCATGAAAAAATGGATTGACTGCTAATTGGATAGCCAACTTACTATTACTCAAGATAGTAACAGGTAACTGAATGTGCATTCCCAACTCATTGAACAAGCCCACCAACCAAGTAATCTCAACAACAACAAATGACATGCTCATGTACTCTACTTCAGCTGAACTCCTAGAAACAGTTTGTTGTTTCTTTGACTTTCAAGACACTAAGGATTCGCCAAACTTAACCACATATCCTGTGATGAATCTTCTAGTATTGGGACAAGAAGCCTAATCTGAGTCACACCAACAAGTTAACATAGATGTAGGTTCATCTTTTAACCAAACTCCTTGACCTACCATGCCCTTCAAATAATAACCACCCTTATAGCTGCCTCCCAGTGTCACCTCTTAGGACTTACATAAATTGACTAAGAGTTTGAACTGCATAGCTAATGTCTAGTCTAGTAATAGTAGCATAAAGAAGCTTGCTACCCAGGTTCTAATAAGAACCAGTAGACCACCATCTCCAGTAGAACCAATAGACTGGTTATGTTCCACTGAGGTGAGTCTTAAGCTAGACTCCAAAGGAGTAGATACAGTATTGGCACCAATTAAGCCTACATCAGATATTATCTCCAAAATGTACTTTCATGGTTCAGGATAATGCCTTTTGAGGATCTCAAGACCTCAATACCCAAGAAGTATTTGAGTTCACCTAGGTCCTTCAATTTAAACTGTTTATGTAGACTACTCCTTGCATCAATGATCATTTGTGCTTTACTTCCAGTGATAAGTAAATTATCAACATAGACCAATACAATCACTAAGTCTTCATCCTTCTTCAAGGTAAACAGGGAGTAATCATGTTCACTATGAGTAAAACTAGCAGCTAACATGGCAATAATAAGTTTAATGTTCCATTGTCTAGAAGCTTTCTTAAGTCCACACAATGACTTGAGTAATCTACACACTTTTTTGTCTCCTGGCTTTTTAAGCCCTTCAGACATCTCCATGTACACTTCCTCATCTAGATCACCTTGTAAGAAAACATTGTAAATCTCTCCAACTCACCATTTACTTGGTATTTGATCTGATGCACCCACTTTGAACCAATATCATTCTTCCCTCTTGGCAAATCAACTATCATCTAGGTCTCTTTAAGAGCTTGGATTTCTAACTTCATAGCTTGAATCCATCTTTCATCTTTGGTTGCCTATTTGAAGAGTTTCGGCTCCATACAATTTGAAAATTTAGACAAATACCTTTGATAAGATGGAGTTAAATTTTCATAGGATAGACAGCTAAGCTAGCCAGGGATGTCTAGTGTTGCTCTGTTTATGACCAGTAGTAGCAACACAATCTTTCCTCCAGACAGGTTGTTGAATGGTCCTTATGGTTCTGCTCATAGGAGGATCTGTAGAAAACAACACCACAAGACTAACTTCCACAGGAGGTAATGTGACTTCAAGTGTTGCTAAGCTTTCCTAAGGCTCCTCATCAGGTGAATAAGGCAACAATGCATTCTCACCAAGAGGTTCATTAGGGACTTCATCAGCTAGTTCATCACTTTGCACCAGCTAATGTGTTCCAAATGAGATCCAAAGAGAGTTGAGGAGGCATGTGTGTCTGACATCAATTGAGTAAATGGAAAACACTCTTCCTTGAAGACCACATCCCTATTCACAAAGATCTTTTTGGTTTTAATATCCAATAGTAAGTATTCCTTTTGCAACTATGTATACCCCATAAGGACAGTAGGAATAGCCTTTTCTGAAAACTTGTCATTCCTTGGTAATGCAGATACATAACAAAGACAACCTATTACTCTCAAATGAGACAAGGTTGGTTGTTTGCAATACAATATCTCATAAGGGCTTTTGTTAGCAATGTTGAAGATGATAATCTTTTTATTAAGTAAATTGTTGCCTTGATGCAATATCCCAGTATTTAATAGGCATTTGGGATTGGAATCTGATGGCTCTGGCTACATTGATAATGTGTCTATGCTTCCTCTCCACCACACCATTTTGTTGTGGTGTGTGAGGGCAACTATTTTGATGCAATATTCTCAGCTCTTGAAATAAATCTTTACAGTGAGTGTTAAAGAATGCATCGCCACTATCAGAACTTACTATCTTAACCTGAGAACCAGATTGAGTTTTAATCATTAATAAAAAATTCTTGATAGCAACAATAGTTTCTGATTTCAACTTCAGCAATTGGATCCACACAAATATGTTATAGTCATCTTATAAAAGTTAATAAATAGTGTTTCTTATCTAAAGTAAGAGTCTTATATGAACCCGTTAGATCCATATGAACAAGATCAAACTTCAAAGATGCTCTAGAATTACTAACATGAAACACAAACCTGACCTGCTTAGCTAATGGACATACAAGATAGTTATTAACTACTTGACTGTCTTAGCCATTTTATACTAGATCTAGATACCTCAATATTTTAGATGAAGGATGACCAAGTCTCTCATTCCATAAGCTAGAATCTTGTTTTTTTGCTTCTCCAACCATCATTCTGTGATTACACTTAATTTCCCCCATCTATCTGTTCTTAAAAAAAAACATTTGAATATGTACAAACCACCTTATTATCTATCAATACCCTTCACCTTGCCACTGAAGAGGTCCGAAAAGACACAAAAATCAGGATACAAAGAAATAAAACAAGACAACTCCTTGTGATCTTGGAAACTGATAACAAGTTTAACTTAAAGTTTGGTACAAATAGAACATTCTTCACAGCTACATTCCTAAACATGGATGTTTCACCAATGTGAGCAATTTCTACCTTGTCTCCCGTGAGCAAATGCAATTCATCTCTTTGTGATTTAGTAAAGTCATGGCCTCATGACAACAAGTCCTTATTTGCAGTGATATGGTGAGAAGCACCAGAATCTACTATTCAATCTTGTGTAAATACATTTGACATGAAACAAATAGTAATACATGTCATATTGACCTGCTTTTATTTTTGTACATCCATATTCAACATGTTCAGTATCTGCTTATATTCTATATCAATGAATACTTGTCGCTTTGCCAAAAAAGCATTGTTAGCCTCATAACTAGTTGCAACTGTCTGAGATTGATCACTAGATATGTTATTGACCGAATGTTGTCCTCCATAGCCACCAAAATGTGATTGACCTCCTAAATTTCTTATGTTGTTGTTTCCATATCCATGCTTCTTTCTTTGCTTCCAATCATTTAAATATCCAATTAGCTTGTAGCAGTTATCTTTGGTATGTCCACTAAAATGACAATAATAATCACATTTCTTTCCTCTATAGGATTCTCTTCCTCTATTTAGGTTTACAATCATCACAATTGGATCAGGTTTATCAACTATGTTTGCCACACATGTTGAATGCTGGATCTCATATTCAATCACCATAGCATAAGCTTGATTTATGGATGGAGTATAAATCCCTTCAGTAGAATTTGTCTACGTGGATGATCATAGGACTCATTAAGGCCACTTAACAATTGAATCAATTGCTGTTGTTGTAAGTGATCTACATATTCTTTCGATTGTGGACAAGTGCAACTAGGTGTTAGTACCACAACATCATATTATCCCCATAATGTCTTAAGCTTTGTGAAATAGTGTGAGACAGAATCAGTACCTTGTGCTAGAGTCGTGATCTCCCTATGTAATTGATAAATGCGCATACGATTCACCCATACAGAAAAAGCACTCGTAGCATAGATAATCCCACTAAGAAGTTCTTCACTGACTATGTTCATTAGCCATGACAAAACAATTGCATTACAGGTCTCCCATTGCTCATGAAGATATTTCCTATGCAGTCCTCTCGTGCACGCACCTGTTACGAAGCCAAACTTCCTCTTTTCCAAAAGTACGATCCTCATCGACCTGCTCCAAGTTTCATAGTTCTCTGAACTAGACAACTTTATGGAAATGAGCACAACAACTTTTAATTTATTTTCTTAAAATTCATATATGTATGTATTTTTTTGTTTATGTCTATTGGAAATTAAATTGGGGTTTCATACTTTCTTGTAGAGCAATATGAATACATTATAACGTACGTTGATGAAGTGAGTAAAGTAAGCCTACTTGGGTTTCTGAGATTAACTTGATCTTCTTTGTAATTGGTATTCTTCATAATAACATTGAAAAAATATCTTTAAGATTATTGGAAATTTTACGCAAAATACTTGAGCACTAAAACTGAAGGGATATTTCATATAGCTTGAGGCATGTCAAAATACTGTCCTGTGTTTTCTACTATTTATTAGGAGCGTAAAAAATAAGATTTATTAAGAAAAAAAATTCAGCATAATATAATATTGAAATGAGGAAATTTTCTTGGTTATTGTACACCCAAAGAAAAAGACATTGAGCATACTCCCATAAGAATGGATGAAGAATTGAACAAATGCTAACTTTAGATCATTTGCAACCAAACAATAATTGTCCAATAATGATCGTTTAAGGCTATTCAATATAGATGAACAGCTTATTGTAATTGAGAACATAAAGACGCTTTTAAGATATTGAATACAAAGGGTAGTAGAGGCTCATCAATTGTGATAATGGGTCTATTATAATAATGACTATTAATAATCATGACACAGAATATTGCTTATACATATGCATATCAAATAGAAGGATCTAGCTATCTACACTAGGGAATGAGTATACTTATCAGACAAACATGGGTTGTGTTGCAGTGGTAGAATTGCTTCACCTTTAATTAGAGATCTCAGGTTCAAGCCCTAGGTATAGATAAAATTCTACTGGGATCGCCAACCTTGAATGGATCCTGCAGTGTGCGATCCAAATTTAGTCGGGGTTTTAATGCACGCTTCGGACACCACATGGGAAACCAAAAAAAAAGTACTAGTTATCAGGCTGTAGCTTTTTCGTGTTTAATTCGCTACCTATTTTGGTCACGGCTATTCAACTTTTAATTTATTTTCTTAAAAGTCATATATATATATATATATGGATTTTCTTTTTAAAGTTCATCAGAAATTGCGGTTCCATACTTTTTAGTAGAGCAATATGAGTACATTATAGCGTACGTAGGTTGATGAAATGAGTAATTTAAGCCTACTTGTGTTTCTGAGATCAACTTTAGCATTTTCTATGTTTTTTTTGTTTTTTTTTTATTTAATGACATATATAATTGAGTTATATTTGTTGGTACAAAAGTTAGTTTTTGAATCTGATATATTAAACTGCAAGTCAAATGACCATTCATAAAATTAGCATCTATTATTTCAATTGATTTATATGCGTTTGAGCTTTTCCTATACCACACCAAAAATAATAAGGAAATAAAGAAAGAAGAATAATAAAAATGCAAAATAAAAATAGCTACATGAGATATGAGTTTTATTTATGAATAAAAGGAATACATATTGTTGGATTTGGCTCATCTCCATTACACCTTCTCTCTATTTCCTCAAGTGCATATTTAGATGAGTGACACTTGTCATATTTAAAATTTAAAGGTCTAGATTAAATTAATTTAACAAGCCTCTTAACCATAGTTAAAAAATAAATTAAGAAAAAAAATCACCAACTTTAGTAAGAAAGATATCATCTTTCACTATTTTTGGTTCCTCATTAATATCATTATTTTTATGATATATGTTTTACATCTCCATAATATCATTCCCTAATCTAAAGTTAAGAATATTCTTCATTTTTTTTCATATCTGACAAAAAAACCCAGCAAAATAATTAAGAAAAAAAAAGAGACCAACTTTATTTTAAAACAGAAATTATTCTAAAACATTTTGCAATACTATTATACTGCAACATCTTCTTTCCTCTCCATTTTTTTTTCATTTCTGACATAGTTTTATTTGTCATTTACTTATCTTTTTACTCAACAAAAAGTAAATTATTTTTTTCTATCAAACGTAGTTTACAAGATTTCAATAAAAAAAAACATATAATGATATATGTTAAAAGTAATTTAGAAAACATGATTTGAAATTTATTTTTTTAATACTAAAATTTTAGAGATCAGCTTGAGTTCTTTCTGTGTATTTTGTATTTTCTTGTATTTTTTATTAAAAATATTCATGATTTCATTTGATTAAAATTTTGAATGAAATTAAAATTATATAAAAAGGAAATGAGAAGGTATTATTAAAATGATGACATAAATGAGGATGGAGCAAGATTTTGTGGAAGATCGAATTTTTCTCACCAAAATTGGTGAGTTTTTTCTTAATTTGTTCTTTAACTATGATTAAGAAACTTGTTAAATTAAATTCAATCTAGACCTTTAAATTTTAAATATGACAAACGTCACTCATGTAAATATGCACTTTGAGTAAATGGAGAGAAAGTGTAATGGAGATGAGCCAATAGTGCGTGTACGTGAATAAGTTTGAGGGAGCTTAAAATCAGGGGCAAATGCAAAATATTGTAACCTATGGGTTAGGAGTAAAAATCAATCGAATAGACCGAACCTAACCGTACCAAACTGATTTATATCATTTTTTCAATAAAATCATGGACTTTTATTTAAATGTGTAGCCGTCCCAAATAATTGGAATGATCTTTTTAATTTATAATAAAAAATTAAAAATTCCGAACCGAACTAAATAACCTTATATGTATGTAAATATATTTTATATATTAATAATATGTTGAATTTAATATATAAATATATTTTATAACATTTTTCAAGTATAAATATAACATAGGTCCTAGATAGTATATAGTACTATAATAAATACTCCATCAAACAATACGACAAAATTTATGTAAGCACTCCTATTAAATGTTTAGGATCAAACAATACAGTAACAAGGTTTTACATTTTTGACATCTTGGTGAAGAATTGAAGTGTTTTTTCAAGAACATACTTGCGAAATAAATATTTTAATAATAATATATTTTGAGGTGATACTTTAAAAGTAAAAAAAAAATGAAAATTAACCGAACTGTACCGATACCGAAAAGGAATCGATATGATTGTGATGGTTTTAAAAAATCTAATTTTGATTATACATTATAAAATATCTGAAAAATTGGGACTGTATAACTTTTAAAAAAATTACTGACCGAGCCGTCTCATTTGCATCCCTAGTTAACGTTTATCCAAATTTAATAGTTTTGGCTCCGATAATTTTATTGAATAAGTATAATTAATAGATTTTTTATCCTAGAAATCAAATAAGTTTGTGATAATACCTTTCTTTTATTATATCTCTATTCCCTGTACCTAAATTATACATGATAAAATTGCAACCTTTAAGCTGTAACATCAACTTACTAAGTGACACAATATATAGAGAGAATTTCCACACGATTAAAAGCCTTAGTTAGTTCATAAACGATAATACCAAAGATGAGGGGAAAGGTAACATCTCTCTAAAACAGACAGTGAAACATAATTTTAATATGTATAAGAAATGGAAGAATTAGTATAAAATATGGAATTAGTAATAACTTTTTAGCAATAATTATATTATTGTTGATTTATATTAATAAATAACAATAACTTGATTTAATTATTGAAAGATCTTTTAATTTCTTACCATGATATTTTTGTTATTATCAAATATTTTATTATTGTTGCTATATAATATTATTAATAATTATAATTAATAAATAAATTCCAAATATAATAAAATTGCAAAAACGTTTTTGCAACAATCATGATAATGTTGCCCACTTTTAATAAATGGCAACCATTTAATTAATTTGTTGCTATCTTAGAAAATATTTGGCAGCAATATTATTTTTTTGGCTGATGTACTTAATTTAATAATAACTTATGCTATTGTGGGCTAAAATAAAATATATTTTTTTCAATTTTCTACCAAAAAATCACGGTCTTTTTGTTTCTGCCAATTTTTTTTAGAAGTTTCCCAATTTTTTATTTTCCTTTTCCACAAATTTAAGTGCGCCTCTTTAGTTTTCCCCAAAAGTAAAGCTAGGTTTTCTCCCTCATTGTTTCACTGAGAAGGTTGTTCTTCAGTTTTCTCTGGTGAGTTTTCTTTTTTGATTTAATCTCTTTTCACAAAACTTGGTGAATTCTTGTGTATAATTATCTAGTGATTTTGTCTCTTTGATTATTCATGTGTTCTTGTTTATTTATTTCAGAATTCTCATAAACTTTGTTAAGTTTCAATTGCTTTTCATTTCTGATACTTTTCAGTAGAAAAATGTTTGATTTTTTTTGGGGGTTTGTGATTTATTTGAATTTGGTTGAACTACTTTGTTCGATTAGGTTTGATTTTTGTTTTTTAGTTTGGTTTGGTCCTATTTCGATTCCTAGGTAAAGATCTATTAATAAGATTAGCGACACTTAATAAACTTATGTTTCTCGGACTCTTCAAGAATATCAACCGACATATATCGGATAGTACTCCAAGTGCAAGGTTAATACTCGCAGTATGCCCTAGTGCTATCGAATTTCAACATCTCCAATATGGATTTCCCTTAATTTCTTAGTTACACCGCTCTTTTAAGCTTGAAAAATGCTAACAACAGTCCTCTTGTTGAGTCTGCACCAAAACCAGGGCAAGGTCACACTTTTTTCATAACTAAATTTTGATATGTCCCCTGTTAGTTTTTCTATTGCTGCCTTCTGGTGATAGTCCATAATTGATTTCGAACACTCTCTAAACAACAAAGATAGCAAAATCAGTAACAAAATAAGAAGAGTAAGGTTGAGTTGGAAGATTCCTCAAAATAGAGAGTTTTTAGACTCACAAAAGTTGATCTTCTGAGTAACTTGTATGCACCTCGCACATCTTGCTCCATTGTTGGATATCGTAGAGTGTAGTTTGAGCTGTATAGATTGTTGAGACATGGTAAAAATTTGAGCATTTCATATTCCATATAGATTGCTGACTATGAAGGATGATGAAAACTTTAGCATTTCATGTTGCACAAAGAAAAGCTCGTCCAACATCAAAGATAGCAGCTCAAGCTGTCTAAAACCAAGAGTAGAAGTTAGGAAATACTACGGAAATCAGTAATACATTTGTAAAGTGCAAAAATAAGTATAGTGCATTCAGAACCCACAACGTTTAAATTATGAGTCTGATCCATCTTTGACATCAACTAACCTTTTTATCGCATTGAGCAGCCTTAAGATATATTCGCATAAAAACATATGCAGTTGGAACTGATATACTAAATTGCAGTCATGTGTTGAGCATCATCCTTTCCTGCTTGATATGGAATAAGAATGTTTTTAATTATATGTTAAACATAGAACAAATATACTATTTGCAACTATTATGAGAACATAAATCTACCATTTCAAGAATCTCCTTCCCTTGTAAAGGCTTTATCTGAAATCAACACCAGATCCTTACTCCACTAGTGGAACATAAACGTTCTCATATATATTTTCATGCTAATAGCATTGAAACCAAATCAACAAGATTGAGCTTCTTTCTAACAATATCTTATTTCTTCAAGAATCGGTCTGGCAAACTAATGGTCATGAAAGTGTCTTTCTTGAGCTCAAACTTGTGATGCACCAGGTGATCAGAATGAGCAAGTATTTAGTTCCATACTCTAAACAAATCTATTAAATTAGCAGAGGGACCAATTACTATACTTCAATTAGCCAGTCTATTAGGATAGATTGCATTCTCTCGTTGATGTCAACTTGTTTATAGTTGTGCTTCTCCAAACTATATGTCACAATAGGTTGATATCAACGAGAGAATGAAATCTATCCTAATAGACTGACTAATTGAGGTATAGTAATTTTTCCCTCTGCTAAGTTAATAGATTTGTTCAAAGTATAAAAATTAATACTTGTTCATTCTGATCACCTGCTACATCACAAGTTTGAGCTTAGGGAAGAGACTTTCCTGACCATTAGTTTGAAAGGCCAATTCTTGGAGAAATAAGGTATTGTTAGAAAGAAGCTCAATCTTATTGGTTTGGAAGTATATTTGAGGAAGTTTATGTTCCACTGGTGGAGGAAGAATCTGGTGTTGATTTTTGATAAAGCCTTTACAAGGAAAGGAGATTCTTGAAATAGTAGATTTATATTCTCATAATAATTGCAATAGGATATTTTGCTCTACGTTTAGCATATAACTAAAGATTTCTTATTTCATATCAAGTAGAAAAGAATGATGCTTAACACATGACCGCAATTTAGTATATCAGTTCCAACTACATATGTTTTTATGCGAATATATCTAAAGGCTGCTCAATGTGATCGATAAAAAGGTTAGTAGTTGTTAATGATGGATCAGACTCATAATTTGGATGTCGTGGATTCTGAATGCACTATACTTATTTTTACACTTAATAAATGGATTACTGATCTACGTAGTATTTCCTAACTTTTACTCTTGGTTATGGACAGCTTGAACTGCTATCTTTTATGTTGGACAAGCTTTTCTTTGTAGAATATGGAATGCTCAAGTTTTCACCATCCTTCATAGTCAGCAATCTATATGAAATATGAAATGCTCAAATTTTTACCATGCCTCAACAATTTATACAGCTCAAACTATACTCTACGGTGTCCAGCAATGGAGCAAGATGTACGAGGTGCTTACAAGTTACTCAGAAGATCAACTTTTATGAGTTTAAAAACTCTTAATTTTGAGGAATCTTCCAACTCAACCTTACTTTTCTTATTTTGTTACTTCTTTTTCTATCTTTGTTGTTTAGGGAGTGTTCTAAATCAATTATGGACTATCACCAGAAGGCAGCAACAGAAAAACTAACAGGGGTACATAGAAGATACGACATATCAAAATTTGGTTATGCAACAAAGTGTGAACTTGTAACTACCCATTAGGCCTTTTTGAGTACTAGAGCTTTTGTAATGACCATGAAGATCATTTTTTGGTAATTTTTACAAAATGAAAATTTTGCCCCTTCCGCGACTTGCCCCGAGTCACATTTGAAATGTTTCCGAGTTTGGTTTGGTGAAAGTTAAGTTTAAAATGATGTTTTTGAAAAGTTGTGAATTGTAAAGGCTTAAGTTGTCAATTTATGGTTTTAGAGGTCATTCAAAGTTTCGGGACTCGGATGGGAATTCTCTTGATTCCATCAGTTCTGGAATGTGGATTTTGGCCTAGGAGAGTTGACGGGGTCAGTTTTGGGGCTATATCGTTGATTTGAGGTCCTAAGTTAGAAAATTATGAAATTTTGACCATATGGTTGACTTTGGTCAACATTCAGATGCTCGGATGTCGATTCCGACAACTCCGTTGGATTTGGGGGATGATTTTAGGTCTAGGGGTGGCCTTGATTGAATTTTTAGAGGTCTCGACCTTATTTTGAGTTGTTGAGGTTTGAGTTAGTTTTGTTGTGTTTTATCGGTTTACGAATCAAGGAGACCTCAAATCCAAATTCTGATGGTTCCATTGAGTCCGGAACGTCAAATTTAGTAGGGTTGCATATCTGGTTTGTGTGCATGGGGTTCCGAACGAATCCCGAGGGTCAATTCGGAGACTTGAGAAATTGCTGAGTTTGCTACTATCTGGTGCCAACTATTTTGGCCTCCACGTTCATTGAGGGTTGTTACCCGCGTTCGCAGAGGGTTGTTACCCACGTTCGCGGAGGGCAAGGTCGGTGGGGTTCGCGTTCGCAGATAGGGTCCGCGTTCACGGAGTGTCTGAGTGTTGTTCTCCGCGTTCGCGGAGGGACTCCCACGTTCGTAGAGTGTTAGTTTTCCCTGGTCTAGTTTTGGTCTCCGCGTTTGCGGATTATGGTGATGTTGGGCTCCGCATTCGCGGATAGGGTTTCGCGTTCGCGTAGTACAGTTTGGCTGGTCTCCGCGTTAGCGGAGTTAGTGGTCTGTGTTCGTGATGGTCATTTAATGCCTAAACAGTGCTAATTCGGGAATTAGCCCATTTTCACTATTGTCATTATTTTGGAGCTCTCTTGGGCGATTCTTGAAGGGATATTTCGTGGGAATCAATGTGGGTAAGTGATTTTAACCCTTGGCCTTGATTACTCAATGCTTTGAACATGATTTTGAATTGGAGTTTGGGATTTTCAAATGTGTTTTTGGTGATTTTGAAAGAACTTCGAAAATTTGCTAAAATGGAAATGGAGGGCTGTTTTGAGCTTCCTTTTCAAATGGGTTTTTCACCATTGAGTTCCTATTGTATTAAGGATGATTTTTATGAAAGAAATCCCGGATTCAAACCCCATTTTCGAAATCGGATTTTTGGGTTGTTTTACCTTTTCTTTCCAAATTTCGTGTTCTTGGCATTGTTAGGCTCGGATTGTGATTAGGTTTCACTATTTGAATAGATTGTGTTGCTTCGGATTGCTTACGGAAGAGAAAAGCTCCGATTGTTGATTGATTTCGATTCGATTAAGGCAAGTGAACTCTTAAAACCTTGTAAATCTTTTATAATTTTGACTTCCTTACTTGATTGCATTGGAGAGTAATGGGATTGAGGTATTGGGTGAGTTCTTGGATGAATCAATCTAATAATGACCGGCGGGGTTAATAAAATGGCTTGTGTACTAATGTGATAGGCCAACGTGTGATTGGGCCATGGACTTGATATTTTCGTTAGTTTGATGTATTGCTGTGAAAGTCTTGTTGTGATTATGATCGTGTTGAACATGTCTTTTCCTCATTGTTGATTATGGGACTAGACTTGAGACTTTTGCTTATCGGTTGACCCTACTTATGATGTAAGGGGTAGAGAAATGGAGACTAGGCAATTGACATCATTGATATATTGTGGATATTGAGATTTTGACTGTTGTTGTTAATATATTGATGGTAGTGTGACATGATTTGCATTGATATGAATTGCATTGTGATTGTGAACACTATCCTTCTCTCATTATTTGGGTGAACATGCTTTTGTGCATTGGTTCTGAGACACTATGATGATATATGGCCCATGTGAGGCCAGTGATGATTTATGCCGATGTGAAATGGTTTCGGCGGTGTGTGATTCTGAGGTTTCTACCGGCGATGTGTGATGTCGAGGTTTCAGTCGGTGATGTGTGAGCCGAGGTCTCTTTCGGTGATATGAGGTGCCGAGGTCTTTTCCGACGGATACATGGTCCATGTGTGGCCCATAGGTACCGGTCTGAGATTTAGCGGTTGTGTATTGTAGGACAGACCTGCATTCTATACTTGGCATTGTATTGTCTGATCCTTGCTTTTGAGATACTATGTTGTACCTTATGATGCTGAGACTTGCTTGTTGATACTGAATTTTTCTTCTTTGTGGAACTGTTGTTGAACTATTGTTGACTTTGTATCATTTGAACTATGATTTGGATATCTGTTAGGTTGGGCTGAGTTTCTGTGCAGGTTGTAGTTATTGGAGGTTCGGTTGGAAGTCGGGGTTTCGTGATTCTTTTAGCTTTGCTTCGTTTTATTTTTTGATTTATTTAGTACCGTGTTGTTTGGTACTCACCCTTGCTTCTACACTTGTGTAGGACCCGAGGCAGGACCGTGATCTAACTTCTCTTCCCTTCTCTGAGGCTCGTTGAGGATACTTGAGAGGTAGCTGTTTGATGACGGCAACTCCTCTCTTGGCCTTTTTACTTATGTGTTGTTCTATTTGAGATACATACTTTGAGACTTGTACCTTCTTTTCAATTCTGTAATAGAGGCTTGTACATGTGACAAACAATCTTGGGTCAGTTTAATAGATGAAGTCTTTCGCTTTTAGTTATTTCTTTCGCTTGTTAGGCTTTAGACTGACTTGTCCTGGTGGGATAGGACAAGTGCCATCACACCCGGTTTTGGGTCGTGACAAATGGTATCAGAACCAGGTTTTCTTCGGTCTTACGAGTACAAGCCAAGTCTAAGTAGAGTCTCAAGGATTGGTATGGAGACGTCTGTACTTATCTTCGAGACGCTATAAAGACTGTTAGGAAACTTTTTTCATTTTATTCTCTCTTATTGTGCGTGGTTCTATCGCTTGTGCTGAGTGTCGTGTGTTGTTTTGGTAGATGCCGAGGACCAGAGATTCAGTTTCAAGCAATGGAGGGGAGGCAGTCCCCAAGGCAGCAGTTGAGGCCCCAGTCAGAGGTCGGGGTAGAGCCCGAGTTGGGGGCTGTGCTCGTGGAGCAGCACATGGTAGAGGCTGTGCCTGAGGAGTGGCACCTGCTAGAGGCCGTGGTCGAGAGGTTTCTCAGCACCGTTCTTTCAGGAGACTTTATTGAGGATGTTGGGAGTGATGGAGAGTTTTACTCAGGGTGCTGTAGGCATGCCTCAGGGTTTACATACTAGAGCAGGGGCACAAACCCCAGAGCAACATCAGGGTCTGGTGGGTCAGCCACCATTGGTTCCCGCGCCAACTGTAGGTGCACAGGATGATGAGGATGTAGTTATGACGGTGGAGGACCAGAAGTGTTATGAGAGGTTTCAGAAGATTAGACCACCCCTGTTTTAGGGTAGTAAGAGTGATGATGCTCATGAGTTTCTGACCTTGTACCGCGAGATGCTTGGGGCAGTGAGGATGATAGATGCAAGGGGTGTCCGTTTTGTTGCTCTCCAGCTCCGTGGGCCAGCCAGGGAGTAGTGGAGGTCTTGGGAGGAGTCCCTGCCTGTGGAGTCTCCTCCGGTTGAGTAGGACGCTTTCGCTAGTGCTTTTCGTGATCGTTTCATCCCTTGGAGTGTGCGTGAGGAGAGCAGGCTGAGATTTTAGAGTTTGACTCAGGGTAGCATGTCGGTTGCGGAGTACGAGGCGCATTTCCGTCAGCTGTCTTGTCATGCTGCGTTTGTGATTCCTGATGAGGAGGAGAAGGTCCGCAGGTTTGTGAGGGGTTTGACTTTCTCCATCAGATCGTATGTGTTCAGATCATCCCGTGAGGGTACTTCCTTCCAGTCCATCGTGAGTATCGCCAGAGAGGTAGAGTTGATGGTTCGAGAAGAGTTTGGAGACTCCAAGAGGACCCGTTCTAGTGGTCAGTTTTTTGGTGCCTCGTTTGGAGGCAGGGGTTCTCAGAGAGGTGGTACTTCTTTCCAGCGTCAGAGGCTAGTACATGCTTCCATGCCAGCGGTTGAGGGTGGACAGGTATCCCGTGGGTCTCACAGTTCCAGCCAGAGTGGTTGTGGTACTTCATCTGGATAGTCTTAGCAGATCACTATTCCGAGGTCTTGTTTTACTTGTGCGGATCCGGGTCATCTGATGTGATAGTGTCCTCTTCAAACTCATTCAGGGCCCAGCGTACTTCTCCTACAGCTCTAGAGAGAGATTCAGTGCCTTCAACTAGAGGTCGGGGCAGGGGTCAGTCAGCTGGTAGGGGTGGTAGAGCGTCAGGTGGTAGAGCTGTGGCTCAACGTGGAGGTAGGGTTGCGGCTCCAACTAGTGGTGGTAGAGGGGCTCAGTGTTATGCTTTTTTGGGGAGACCCGAGGCTGAGTCTTCTGATGCAGTCATCACAGGTATTGTTCCAGTCTGCCATCGAGATGATTCTGTATTATTTGATCCAGGGTCTACTTTCTCTTATGTGTCTGCCTACTTTGAATATGAGTTTGATTTGGTATGTGATCGTATGCTTATGCCTGTGCATGTTTCTACACCCGTGGGTGAGCCCTTAGTAGTGGATCGAGTGTATCGATCCTGCCCTGTTTCTTTGGCTGGGTATGACACTTGGGTAGACTTGATTATTCTAGGGATAGTAGATTTTGATGTGATTTTGGGTATGAATTGGCTTTCTCCCTATCATACGAATCTGGATTGTCATGCTAAGACTGTCACTCTAGCGATGCCTGGTGTTCCGAGGGTAGAGTGGAAGGGCACTAGTAGTTCTTACCCTAGTAAGGTTATTTCCTACATCCGACCCCAGAGATTGATTGATAGAGGGTGTCTGTCCTATTTGGCCTTTTTTCGGGATACTAGTGTTGAGCCACCTCCCATGGAGTCTATTCCTGTGGTTCAGAAGTTTGCTGATGTGTTTCTTACTGATCTTCCTAGTGTCCCTCCGGATAGGGACATTGATTTTGCTAGACTTGGAGCCGGGCACTATGCCCATCTCTATTGCCCCGTATCGTATGGCTCTGGCTGAGTTGAAGGATCAGTTACAAGAATTGTTGAGCAAAGGGTTTATTCGCCCTAGCGTGTCACCTTGAGGAGCTCCTGTTCTCTTTGTTAAGAAGAAAGATAGTTCTATGAGGATGTGCATTGACTATAGACAGTTGAATAAGGTAACTGTTAAGAACAAATATCCTCTTCCTCGCATTGATGATTTATTTGATCAGCTTCATGGTGCAGCGTTGTTTTCTAAGATTGATTTGAGGTTCGGCTATCACTAGTTAAAGATTAGGCCATATGATATCCCTAAGACAGCTTTCCAAACTCGTTATGACCACTACGAGTTCTTGATGATGTCGTTCGGGTTGACTAATGCCCCTACGACATTTATGGAGTTGATGAACGGAGTGTTCCGTCCGTACTTGGATTCCTTCGTGATCATATTCATTGATGATATTCTGATATATTCTTGAACCGAGGTGGATCACGTCCGTCATCTGAGATTGGTACTTCAGACCTTGAGGGAGCAAAAGTTGTACGCCAAGTTCTCCAAGTGTGAGTTCTGGCTGGATTCTATAGCATTTTTGGGACACGTGGTGTCCAAGGAGGGGATTAGGGTCGATCCAGCCAAGATTGAGGCGGTTAAGGGCTAACCCGACCTACATCTCCTACTGAGATTCAGAGTTTTGTAGGGTTGGCGGGCTACTATAGACAGTTTGTGCAGGTTTTCTTTTCTATTGCAGCGCCATTGACTAAGTTGACTCAGAAGACTGTGGATTTTCATTGGTCTGATGAGTGTGAGGCAATCTTTCAAAAGCTCAAGGCTTTGTTGACTTTGGCTCCTATGTTGACCTTGCCCGAGGAGGGTGTGGGTTTTACTGTATATTGTGATGCCTTCAGAGTTGGTTTGAGAGGTGTATTGATGCAGAAAGGGAAGGTTATTGCCTATGCTTCTAGACAGTTGAAGGCTCATGAGAAAAACTACCTTACTCAAGATCTAGAGCTTGCTGCGGTGGTGTTTGTTCTTAAGTTGTGGTGGCATTACTTGTATGGGATTCATTGTGAGGTCTTCACCGGTCATCAGAGTCTTCAGTACATTTTCAGTCAGAGGGATCTGAACTTGAGGTAGTGCAGATGGCTTGAGTTACTGAAGGACTATGATATGACCATTCTGTACCATCCCGAGAAGGCCAATGTGGTGGCCGATGCTTTGAGTTGGAAGGCTCCTAGTATGGGGAGTCTCGCCGCGATCAGTGTTGATATGAGGCCCTTGGCTAGAGATGTTCAGAGGTTAGCCAACAGTTTTTTCAGATTGTAGGTTTCTGAGGAGAGCGGTGGTTTGATTGAATTTATTGAGGCTCGTTCTTCCTTAGT
This sequence comes from Solanum appendiculatum, assembly GCA_018342035.1. Lineage (NCBI taxonomy): Eukaryota > Viridiplantae > Streptophyta > Magnoliopsida > Solanales > Solanaceae > Solanum > Solanum appendiculatum. Next base: position 221,108 of record JAGDQO010000428.1, read on the forward strand.
TGAACAGATTCGTGAGCACCAATTTGAGGATGAGAAGTTGTGTCTCATTCGAGACAAGGTGAGGAGAGGTGAAGCCAAGGAGGCTGCACTTGATTCCAATGGAGTCTTGAGAATCGGAGGTTGGATTTGTGTGCCCAAGGTGGGCGAGATTATTAGACTGATTCTAGAGGAGGCCCATTGCTCTAGATATTCTATCCATCAGAGGACATCGAAGATGTATCATGATCTGAGTCAGCACTACTGGTGGTGTGGTATGAAGAGAGATATTGCGGACTCTGTGTCTAGATGTTTGACCTGTCAACATGTCAAGTGTGAGCACCAACGGCCTGGAGGTATGTCTCAAAGGATGCCCATTCCTACTTGGAAATGGGAGCGGATCACTATGGGTTTTGTTGTGGGTTTACCTACCACCGTGGGTGGTTATGATTCTATTTGGGTGGTTGTTGATAGGATGACTAAGTTTGCTCATTTCATTCTAGTTCGGGTGAAGTATACAACGGAGAAGTTAGCCAAGCTCTATATCAATCAGATTGTTAGACTTCATGGGGTGCCGATATCTGTAGTCTCGGATCGGGGTTCCTTGTGCACCTCGCATTTTTGGAGAGCTTTATAGCATGGTTTGGGTACTTGGCTAGACATGAGCACAACCTTTCACCCTCAGACTGATGGTCAGTCCGAGCGGACGATTCAGGTGCTGGAGGATATGCTCTGAGCTTGTGTGATTGACTTTGTTGCTAGGTGGGATCAACATTTTCCCCTAGCGGAGTTTGCCTATAACAACAGTTATCATTCCAGCATTCAGATGGCTCAATTTGAGGCCTTGTATGGAAGATGGTGTAGATCACCGATTGGTTGGTTTGATTCGGCAGAGATGGATTCCTTAGACACTGACTTGCTTAGGGATGCCATGGATCAGGTTCGTGTGATTCAGAGTAGGCTGTTGACTGGTCAGAGTCGGCAGAAGAGCTATGTCGATCAGAGAGTTCGTGGCCTTGTGTTCATGGAGGGAGATCATGTTTTGCTCCGAATATCACCCATGAAAGGTGTTATGCGATTCGAGAAGAAGGACAAGCTCAGCCCTAGGTTCGTTGGCCCTTTTGAGATCTTAGACCGGGTGGGTGAGGTGGCCTATAGGTTGCCCCTACCACCTAGCTTATCAGCAGTGCATCCCGTGTTACATGTCTATATGCTACGAAAGTACATCCCGGATGAGTCGCATGTGATTACACTCGATACTGTGGAATTGGGTCCTGATTTGAATTTTGAGGAGGAGCCTACAACTATTCTTGATAGACAGGTCTGTAAGCTTAGGACCAAGGAGATTGCTTCAGTGAAGGTGTAGTAGGGTCACTGTTAAGCTGGAGAGGCTACCTGAGAGTCAGAGTCTGACATGCGTGCCAGATATCCTCAGCTTTTCGAGGCTTCAGGTACTTTCTTTTATTTTATGTTCAAGGAAGTTGTAAATGACCTTGTAAAATGACCGTTTTGCCCCTCCCGCGAGTTGCCCCGAGTCACATTTGAAATGTTTTCGAGTTTGGTTTGGTGAAAGTTGAGTTAAAAATGAAGTTTTGGAAAAGTTGTGAATTGTAAAGGCTTAAGTTGCCAATTTGTGGTTTTAGAGGTCACTCAGAGTTTCGGGACTCGAATGGGAATTATGTCGATTACATCAATTCCAGAATGTGGATTTTTGCCTAAAAGAGTTGACGAGGCCCGTTTTGGGGTTGTATCGTGGATTTGAGGTCCTAAGTTAGAAAATTGTGAAATTTTGACCATTGGGTTGACTTTAGTCAACATTTGGAGATCCGATGCTCGAATGTCGATTCCGACAACTCCGTTGGATTTGGGGGATGATTTTAGGCTTAGGGGTGGTCTTGGTTGAATTTTTAGAGGTCCCAACCTTGTTTTGAGTTGTTGAGGTTTGAGTTAGTTTTGTTGTGTTTTATTGGGTTACGTGTCAAAGAGACCTCGAATCAAAATTTTGATGGTTACATTGAGTCTGGATTGTCGAATTTAGTAGGTTTGCATATCTGGTTTGTGTGCACGGGGTTCCGAATGAATCCCGAGGGTCTATTTTGAGACTTGTGAAGTTGCTGAGTTTGGTGCTATGTGGTGCCGGCTATTTTGGCCTCTGCATTCGCGGAGGGTTGTTACCCACGTTTGCGGAGGGCAAGGTCGGTGGGCACCACGTTCGTGGATAGTGTTCGGGTTCGCGGAGTGTCTGAGTGTTGTTCTTCGCGGTCGCGGAGTGTTAGTTTTCCCTCGTCTTGTTTTGGTCTCCGCGTTCAAGGAGGGGGTTTTGCGTTTGCGGATTATGGTGATGTTGGGCTCCGCATTCGCGGATAGGGTTTCGCGTTCGCGTAGTACAGTTTGGCTGGTCTCCGCGTTAGCGGAGTTAGTGGTCTGTGTTCGTGATGGTCATTTAATGCCTAAACAGTGCTAATTCGGGAATTAGCCCATTTTCACTATTGTCATTATTTTGGAGCTCTCTTGGGCGATTCTTGAAGGGATATTTCGTGGGAATCAATGTGGGTAAGTGATTTTAACCCTTGGCCTTGATTACTCAATGCTTTGAACATGATTTTGAATTGGAATTTGGGACTTTCAAATGTGTTTTTGGTGATTTTGAAAGAACTTCGAAAGTTTGCTAAAATGGAAATGGAGGGCTCTTTTGAGCTTCCTTTTCAAATGGGTTTTTTACCATTGAGTTCCTATTGTATTAAGGATGATTTGTATGAAAGAAATCCTAGATTCAAACCCATTTTCGAAATTGGATTTTTGGGTTGTTTTACCTTTTCTTTCCAAATTTCGTGTTCTTGGCATTGTTAGGCCCGGATTGTGATTGGGTTTCACTATTTGAATAGATTGTGTTGCTTCGGATTTCTTACGGAAGGGAAAAGCTTTGATTGTTGAGTGATTTCGATTCGATTAAGGCAAGTGAACTCTTAAAACCTTGTAATTCTTTTAGAATTTCGACTTCCTTACTTGATTGCGTTGGGGAGTAATGGGATTGAGGTATTAGATGAGTTCTTGCATGAATCAATCTAATAATGACTGGCGGGGTTAATAAAATGGCTTGTGTGCTAATGTGATAGGCCAACGTATGATTAGGCCATGGACTTTATATTGTTGTCAGTTTGATTTATTGCTATGTAAGTCTCGTTGTGATTATGATCGTGTTGAACATATCTTTTCCTCATTGTTGATTATGGGACTAGATTTGAGACTTTTGCTTATCGATTGACCCTACTTGTGATGTAAGGGGTAGAGAAATGGAGACTAGGCAATTGACATCATTGATATATTGTGGATATTGAAATTTTAACTATTGTTGTTGATATATTGATGGTAGTGTGACGTGATTTGCATTGATATGAATTGTGTTGTGATTGTGAACACTATCCTTCTCTCATTATTTGGGAGAATATGCTTGTGTGCATTGGTTCTGAGACACTATGATGAGACTCTTTGATGATATATGGTCCATGTGATGCCATTGATAATTTATGCCGATGAGAAATGGTTCCAGCGGTGTGTGATGCTGAGGTTTCTGCCAGCGATGTATGATGCCGAGGTTGCTGCCGGCGATGTGTGATGCCGAGGTTTTTTCTGGCGATGTGTGAGCCGAGGTGTCTTCCGGCGATATTAGGTGCCGAGGTCTTTTTCGGCGGATACATGGTCTATGTGTGGTCCCATAGGTACCGGTCTGAGATTCAGCAGTTGTGTATCGTAGGAGAGACATGCATTCTATACTTGGCATTGCATGGCATTGTATTGTTTGATCCTTGCTTTTGAGATACTATGTTGTACCTTATGATGCTGAGACTTGCTTGTTGATACTGAATTGTGCTTCTTTGTGGAACTGTTGTTGAACTATTGTTTACTTTGTATCATTTGAACTATGAGTTGGAAATCTGTTAGGTTGGGCTGAGTTTCTTTGCAGGTTGTAGTTATTGGAGGTTCGGTTGGAAGTCGGGGTCGTGATTCTTTTAGCTTTGCTTCATTTTATTTGTTGATTTGCTGAGTACCGTATTGTTTGGTACTCACCCTTGCTTCTACACTTGTGTAGGACCCGAGCCAGGACCGTGATCTAGCTTTTCTTCCATTCTTTGATGCTTGTTGAGGATACTAGAGAGGTAGCTGTTTGATTCCGGCAACTCCTCTCTCGGCCGTTTTACTTATGTGTTGTTCTATTTGAGATACAGACTTTGAGACTTGTGCCTTCTTTTCAATTCTGTAATAGAGGCTTGTACATGTGACAATCAGTCTTGGGTTGGTTTAATAGGTGAAGTCTTCCGCTTTTAGTTATTTGTTCATTTTGTGTTATTTCTTCCACTTGTTGGGCTTTAGGCTGACTTCTCCTAGTGGGATAGGACAAGTGCCATCACACCCAGTTTTGGATCGTGATAACTTCTTATTTCATAAAAAACTCTTCGATAAATTTTTAAATGGGTATTTTGGACTATTTGTAATTATAATTATATAATTAATGGGGTAATTTTAATAATTAATTTAGTTGGTGGTTAAAGAAAATAACATTAAAATTAGATGTCGGCCATTTCTACCACTCCCATAATTAGTCATGTATCATAATTAGGTTAGTAAATAATATGTAGAAGAAAAGAAAATAAAAGAGTTGCACAGTCATAGAGGAAGATTGGAAGGACGGCTTTAGGTAAAACATTAAGACGTTTAATCCATATATTAGTGTATGTCAAATTTTAATTAACGTTACTATATGTTGATTTGAGAAGAACTAGGTTTCGAATCTTATCAGAGTGTTGACATTATAATTGGGGAGCGAATGGTGTTTTGGTGGAAATTATTTAGAAATATTAGTGGGTGCCTAATTCCACTAGAGATTACATTCTTTTTGCATCAGGATGGTACTTTTAGTAGTGAGTATATAGATGCATAGGCAGTGCTACGATTTGTGTTTCACAGCGAACAATTGGGTTCGCAAGACAATGAGTTTCAACTTTTAAATTATTTTTATTATCTTATTATAAATCAAGTTTTGGTATATTAAGATAAGTAATTAAATGTTAGGTGTATTGTATTATATGAATTCCATTAAATTTATGATATTAGAGGAACTGAGACATAACCCTAGGCTTGAAAAATTAGGAACATATGAGACTTGATATATTAGTTGGTATAAAAATTAGGAATTTGATTATAGATTTGAGTGGGTTTTGAGTCTAGGCTAAATATATAGTAATATAGGTATTTATATTTTTGTTTGCTTATAAATATTGTATACTTGATAGATTGAAAATGTTCTGAGGCATTGAGGAAAGGAAAAACAGTGGAGAATTAGCTTGCTTGACTTTGATTCTTCGGTGGAGGTAGGTTATGATTTATTCTATGTGATAGAGACACTTTTAATAGTGATTGATAGTCATTGATTGATATTGCGAAGTTTTCTATGTGCTTGATTATTGTGGTTTGAATGATTCATGTGTTGTTGTGGTTGGTCTGTAATCCCAAGACCATGAAATTCATAATCTTGAACTTGTTCTATTAAAGTGATGCCTTGAATAAAGAAGGCTTAATGAAATATTGTTAAGGAAGTGGAAAGAGATGATAAAGAATGATGAATTAACAATATATTTGGATCGGGTGCCACGAGCCGGCATGATATATTTGGATAGGATGCCACGAGCCAGCATGATATTATTAGTTCGGGTGCCACGAGCGGGCACAATATTATTGGATCGGGTGTCATGTTTCGACACAGCAACATTAAAGAAAAATATATAAAAACAAATTAATGTACCCAATCTTAAAGAATCCATTTCTCAAAAGAGCATGGTGTGGTGGCCTGAGTCCTCATTGTGTTCTTGATATTGTGAACTGATTGCGTACTTGCTTGGGTGTTGTTGTCACTTGTTCATATTGTTTGTTGCTTTCTAGCTGCTAAGTGCTATAGTTGATTTTATACTATTACTTTGTACATATCAGTTTCTATTTTGAGTCGGCTGCTGATATCTATTCAGTACATGTTGCCCTGTATTGGCCACTACTTGTATTTTCTTCATTTTCGTTTTGTGGAGTGCAACGAGTGTACGAACGGCTTCGACTTGCCCTCAGTTCTAGCCAGTCTCCAACACATTAGATTTCAAGGTGAGCTATTCCTTCTAGCTTGTTTTGGATTATTTCGGTCATGGCATGATGTCCTTTGATTTTGGACATAAACTATTCTATTTATTTATTCTGGTGTCTTTAATACTCTTAGACTTGGTATTTTTAGAGTAGATGTCCTTGATGTGATGACTTTCAGGTTTTGGGAATAATATGTAATAGACTCTAGTAGATTTTTTTGGTTTCTCACATTATTAAATTTTGAGCTTCCACATTAGGGTTGTATTTCGTAAGTTGAACAATTAATATAAGTTGGGGTTAGAATTCATTGGTTCACCCACCTAGGAGGTTAAGTGTGGGTGCCACTCATGACTCGTTTTGGATTGTGACAAACTTGGTATCAAAGTTTTAGGTTCGGTGATCTCATAACACAAACATAAGTCTAGTAAGTCTTGCAGAATAGTACAGGGAAGTCTTTACTTTTTTTTGGGAGGCTATAGGACTTTAAAATTTTTTATTCCTTTCTTTCTTTCGTGCTATTACTTGAATCTAATTGGTATCTAGGTGATACAAATTGATATCTGACCTTCTTCACTTTATTTCCCATATGGTCAGTACTAGAGCAACAATTGTGGCAACACTAACACCACCAAGAGAGAATGCGTCTGAGCCAGCTGCTATGGTTGTAGCCCGATGAGGAGTAGTGACGAGAGGTTGTGATAGAGGTCGCGAGAGAAAGCCCACCATGGGAAGAGGTCAGGCAGCTGAGTCAGCCAGAGATTGGGTAGTGACCCCTCCATCGGCCGATGAGGTAGCAGGAGAGGGTGATGAGGTGGAGGATGAGCAGATTCATGAGAAGGAAGCACCACCCTAGACTACTCCAGAGATGATTAATCAGGTTCTCACCTACCTCAGCGGGTTATCTGATGAGGGCCAAGTACCCCAGCGTTTGTTGCACCCGCACCTCAAGTTTAGGGAGTACAACATGCAACTGTTGTGGCTCTCCTCATGGATGCGTTCTTGGAAATAGGCACGTTTCCCTGATTGAATAGAGGGCCTATAATGACTAGTAACCAGCATGATCTCTTTATTAAGTTCTTAAAGTTGAAAACTCTGGTCTTCAAGGGTACTGAATCTGAAGAAAGTTGAAAACTCTGGTCTTCAAGGGTACTGAATCTGAAGATAGTTATGATTTCCTTGTTGATTTTCATGAGCTGCTTCATAAGATGGACATAGCGGAGGGATTTGGTGTTGAGATTGTGACATACAAATTTTAGGGGGATGCCAAAATGTGGTGGAGGTCTCATGTTGAGTGTTGACCAGAAAAGGCACTACCTATGACTTGACAACATTTTCTAGCTTTTTCATGGAGAAATATATACCCCGGACTTTGAGGGACATGAGGAGAGATGAGTTCCTTAATATAGAGCAAGGGAGGATGTCAGTTGCAGCTTATGAGGCCAAATTTTGTGCTCTATCCAGGTATGCTACTCAGCTTTGTTTTAGTCTGCAAGAGTCGATTCACCGCTTTGTGAAAGGATTAAGATAAGATTTACATATTACAGCTTTATAGGTGGCTGCTTCTGTGAAATCTTTTTAAGAAGTGGTTGATTTTGTGATAGAGATAGAGGGGGTGAAGCCAGATGATTTCGCCAAGGTGACGACGTTCAAGAAGTTCCGTAAGGGAGGCGAGTTTAGTGGTTCTTACCCCAGAGGGAAGAGTTCCGGGGTTATCCATCCCATCTTATTCAGTCTTCATTGCAGGTTTCAGTTGAGGCTCCGTCATAGACCAGTCAACCCTTTTATGAGTTTAGGGGTTATCTTCAGTCTTCTTCATCCATACTCTCGACTCAAGGACTTGCTATGGATTTGATGAGGCTGGGCATATGAGGAAATAGTGTATGAGGCAGAGCCAGGCTCTGTATGATCAGCGTTACAGAGCCCATCAGTTAAGAGATAGGGGTGGTTATGGTATGGGTCGTCATTCTGGAGGTAGTTGTGGCCAAAATAATAGTGGTAACCAGTTCGGCTAGGGTGGCTGGCAGGTTTGAACTACTGGAGTGCAGCCCGGCAGGGTCCATGGTCAGACAGGCAACATAGCCCATTGTTATGCTTTCCTCGGGAGGCTAGAGGATGAGGTATTTGATGTTGTTATCACATGTACTCTTCTGGTCTGCGATCACATGGCTTCTGTATTGTTTGATCCTGGATACACATTTTCTTATGTATCTTTCTCATTAGGTAAGGGACTTGAATAGCATTGTGACTTGCTTGACATGCGTATTCGTGTTTCTATTCCTATTGGTGAGTTTGTCCTAGTTGAGAATGTGTATAGGTCTTGCCTTGTGACTTTTGTGGGGAGAAAAACTTATGTAGATTTGATTATTCTTGAGATGGTTGACTTTGATGTAATTCTGGGTATGACTTGTCGTTCTCCAAATTTTGCTATCTTAGATTGCAATGCTAAGAATGTGACCTTGGCCAAGCCTGGAGAGATTTGCTGGTGTGGGAGGGTGACTATATCCCAGCTCCAGTTCGAATTATCTCATTTCTTTGTGCTAAGAGTTTGGTGAGTAAGAGTTGTTCAACTTTCTTGACACATCTCAGGGATGATACTTCTAAAGTGCCTTCGATTTAGTCTGTTTCGATAGTGTGTGGGTTTGTGGATATTTTCCTTGCAGACCTGCTTGGCATGCTACCAGACAGGGATATTGAATTTTGTATTGACCTGGAGCTGGGGACGACCCATTTCCATTCCACCTTATAGAATGACCTCGACAGAGTTGAGGAAGTTGAAGGCCCAACTTCAGGAGTTGTTAGGTAAAGGTTTTATTAGACCGAGTGTCTCTCCTTGGGGTGCTCCAGTTTTATTTGTGAAGAAGAAGGATGGTAATTCTTGGATGTGCATAGACAATAGGCAAGTGAATAAGGTGACTATTAAGAACAAGTACCACATTCCTCTCATTGATGACTTGTTTGATCAATTACAGAGTGCTTGTGTCTTCTCTAAAATTTATTTGAGGTCCGATTATTATCAACTGAAAATGTGGGCGGCAGATGTGCCAAAGACTGCTTTTCGAACAAGCATGGCATTATGAGTTTTTAGTACTGTCTTTTGGGCTTACAAATGCCCCTGCTGCTTTCATGAGCCCGATGAATGGAATTTTTAAGCCATATCTGGATCTCTTCATTATTATATTTATTGATGATATACTGATCTACTCAAAGAGCAGAAAAGAACATGAAGAACATTTGAGAATTGCATAGGGGTTGTTAAGGGAGAAAAGGCTTTATGCCAAATTTTTCAAGTGTGTGTTCTGGCTCAATTCAATGTCCTTCTTGGGGAACGTGGTTTCTAAGGATGGAGTGATGGTGGATCCCCTTTAGCTTGAAGTAGTGAAGAGTTGGGCAAGGCCTACTAATGTTTTAGAGGTAAGGAGCTTTGTTGGTTTAGCTAGCTACTACTGTTAGTTCGTCAAGGGATATTCTTTCATTGCTTTCCAGCTGACCAATTTGACCAAGTAGATTGTTCCATTTGTATGGCCAGATGAGTGTGAAGAGAGTTTTCTAAAACTGAAGACTTTGTTGACTACTGCACCGATCCTTACCTTGCTTGTGGAAGGTAAGAATTTTATTGTTTATTGTGATGCATCTTATACTGGTTTAGGTGCAGTGCTAATGCAGGAGAGGAATGTAATTGAATATGCCTCAAGGCAATTGAAAGTGCATGAACGTTACTACACCACTCATGATTTAGAGTTGGCTGCGATTGTATTTGCATTGAAGCAGTGGAGGCATTATCTATATAGGGTCAAGTGTGAAGTGTATACAGATCATAATTGTTTATAATATGTGTTCACTAAGAAAGAGTTGAATTTGAGGCAGAGAAGTTGGATGGAGTTGCTGAAAGACTATGATGTTACTATTCTTTATCACCCAAGAAATGCTAATGTTGTATTTTATGCCCTGAGTAGAAAAGCAGGGAGCATGGGAAGTATAGCCCATTTACAGGTTTCTAGACGCCCATTGGCTAGAGAGGTTCAAACTATGGCTAATGATTTTATAAGGCTGGAAGTAACTGAGAAAGGAGGATTCTTTGCCTGTGTGAAGAAAAGATCTTCTTTTCTTGACAAGATTAAAGGAAAGTGGCTTGATGATGAGAAGTTGAGCCAAATTCGTGATATGGTATTGCGAGGAGAGGCTAAAGAGGCTGTGATTGATGAGGAAGGCGTCTTAAGGATTAAGAGGCAGGTATGTGTGCCCCGTATTGATGATTTGACACAGACTATTCTTGTAGAGGCTTATAGTTCGAGGTATTCTATACATTCTGGCATAACTAAGATGTATCGTGATCTGAGACAACATTATTGGTGGAGTAGAATGAAGTGTGACATTGTTGATTTTGTTGCCCAATGTCTAAATTGTTAGCAGGTAAAATATGAACACTAGAGGCCTAGAGGGACACTTCAGTGAATGCCCATTCCTGAATGGAAGTGGGAAAGAATTGTAATGGACTTTGTGGTTGGTCTTCCTAAGACATCACGTAAGTTTGATTCTATATGCATAATTGTTGACATGTTAACTAAGTTTGCGCACTTCATTCTGGTCAAGGTGACTTATAAAGCAAAGAAGTTAGCCAAACTCTATATTTGCGAGATTGTTCAATTGTATGGAGTTTCGATTTCCATCATATCAGATAAATGTACACAGTTTAGTTTTAACTTTTGGAGGACCTTGCATGCTGAGTTAGGTACCAGATTGGATCTTAGTACTGCATTTCACCCTCAAATCGATGCATAGTCTGAGAGGACAATTAAAGTGCTAGAGGATATGCTTCGTGCGTGTGTAATAGATTTTGGTGGTCATTGGGATCAATTATTACCCTTGGTAAAGTTTTCATACAACAATAGTTATCACTCGAGTATTGATATGGCCCCATTTGAGGCACTGTATGGGAGGAGATGTAGGTCTCCCGTTGGTTGGCTTGATGAATTTGAGGTGAGACCTTGGGGTACTGATCTTTTGAGGGAGTTGATGTACCGTGAGTTTACGGTACTTTTGATGCATTAAACTTAGAATTTTGCATGATACTTAAGTGGTTTGGAATTAGATTTGATGTTATTTGTGCTAAATTTACAGGGAATAGGCTTTTGGAGCAATTGAGAAGAATAATGCAGCATCAGTTGATTTGTTGGTGATGAACGAGACAGTCTACGGATCGTCAATGACTTGACGGGTCGTCAGTTGGGGTCGTAGGTTCAGGACCCTGAAGAAATTGGCCAAGTATGGAATGACGGACCAAGATGAAGGTCTATATATCTTGCTACGAATAGTAGATGCCCAACCGTAGAAAACTTCAGAGAGGGTCGCCTGCAGAGCTTGAATGACGGAAGAACAGGACGGGTCGTACATGGAATGACGAATCGTAGAAAAAAGCCCTCAGGAATTTGCACAATTGTTGATTGACGGTTGGAACATACGAGCCGTAGGTTGACAACCGTAGACGACACTGCCCAAGCCGAATTTCCCCAGATTTCCTTTTCCTAGTTTAATTAGGATTTATTTTCTATATATACCCTATGTAAACTTTATTTTAGGGTTGTGGAATATTGTTTGAATATTAAGTTATTACTTTGGGAATTGCTTTTCATCTTTGGAGAGGATTAATTCTTAAAGCTTATTTATGCAAAGTACTTTTGATTTTCAATTCAAGATTGTGGAATCTATCTCTATTCACTGTAAGTTCATGATTTCTTCAAACCCAAATGTGAATTGTGATCAAACAAGCATGAGTAGCTAAATTTCACAACTAGGGTTGTGGGAACTATGAGTAATTAACAAAAGTAAACTTAATATTGTGTAACTCTTGAATGTGTTTATGCATGCTTTTGTAAATCTCTTTGCTTAGAATGTTTTCTAATGGTTGCAAACATTAGAACATCTCTTAATTCTTGTGAACCCGATATAGGCAGTAATGAACATCTAAGAGATTTTGCAACAGAGATTTAGTCGTCGATAATCCGCTATCTAATAACCCAACCTAGAAATAGTTGTGGGTTAATCTGGGTCAAAGGTAAGGGTTGGTAAATCAACACACGTAGACGGACCAAGTTGTGGATAGAAATTCCCTATTTAGAGGACCAATCACTTAGGGATACATAACTTACTGATCATGCATGCTAGACATTGAAAAGAATTACCATTGTTAGGTTTACTGCGTTAAGAGCTTATGGGGAACGCGTAAACCCTCGTTTCATTCTCAGATAGATATCTCAAACTGCAAGTTTTGTGCTTTGGTTACTTGTTACCAATCAAATCGTAAATTATTATTTCTTTCAATTATTGCAAATTTCCCCCTTTTTATTTCTTCTAGAAATAATCTGACTAAACATACACTTAATATTAGTTAGCCTAAGTCTGAACCATATTCCTCGTGGGATCGACCCTAACCTCTGTAAGGTTCTATATTTGACAGGCGATCGCTTATACCTCCTTAGGGAGGTGTAGTTTGGACGTTATCAAATTTTGGCGCCGCTGTCGGGGAATAAGGCTTTTAGATTAGACTAATTGTGTTAGTGCACTTTTAGTCAATTATTTCTGAATTTACCTTTTATTGTTGTTTTTTATTGTTTTCAGACTATAGTTCCTGTGTATGCCAAGTACACGAAGTCAAGGCAATCTCCTGACTCCTTACGACCCGAAACTTAGAAAAACTCTATGAAAAATGGCCGGACTAGGTCAACAAGTTCTGAGAGAAGATAATCCAAATGGTGAACCTCGCCAAGAGGTGCTTGGCATTCAACCGCCAGGAGTTGTGGTTCAACCTCCAAATCCACAACAAGTTCAAGTACAGAATCAGCCTGCACCTGATGTTCGCCGCAACTTGGAAGTGGATTATAATGATACAGGCTCAACTGGCACTATAGTTGTTCCTCCACTACCACCTGGATTCACGTTTGTGATCACAAGCAGTCTGATGCAGATGTTGACCGCTCGAGGACTATTTTTTGGATTACCATCAGAAGATCCTCATGCTCACTGGACCAAGGTGACCAGCATTTGCAAAAGTAGTGTGGGAAATCCAAATCTTGACATGAACGTGGTTGGCCTATGAGTGTTTCCATTTTCTCTAACTAGAGACGCTACTGTGTGGTTGAATGAGCTCACATATAACTTTATATTCACATGGAATGAGCTGCGCAATGCGTTTATTGAGAAATATTTCCTAGTCTCAAGAAAGCTGAATCTCAAGGACAAACTCAACAATTTCAAAACTCTTCCAGGAGAGTCTGTCAGCTGTGCTTGCGATAGATTTACAAGCTGTATGAGGGCCGTGCCAAACCACCGCATCGATGATGAGTCACTCAAGAAATACTTCTACCGCGGAATGGACGATAACGGTAAGGCGATGCTTGATACTATTGCAGGAGGATCTTATGGATCAATGACTTTCTTGGAGATTGCGGAGAGGCTTGAGAAGATCTCGAAGAACAACAAAGCATGGAACACCAGAGCGTCATCTTCGACGAAGAGTACCTTCTCAATACAAGCTGCTGAAAATTCATCTCAAGATGAACTCCGTGAAGAGTTGGCGCAACTAAGAACTGAAATGGGCTTAGTACTAAAGCATGTGAGTGGTAATGCAGAGAAGGTTAATGCAGTCCAATATCAACAGAATGTACCACCAAATGATTGGTACACATATGAGGAGGATGCAAATCTTGTGAATGAGCAGCCGGTGGGTTTTCGGCCAAACGCCCAAGGATCCAATCAGGAAAATTGGCACCAAGGTCAAGGAAATCAAGGTCAGAACTATGGCAATTACAATAGGGAAGGACAATATAACCGCGAAGGGAACTTCAATCGCAACAACAATTACAACCAAGGCGGTCAGTACAACAAGAATGATATGAGCAGTGCATATATGCCTCCTGGTAATAGAGATGGCGGATCAAGTATGACTCGTATTGAAGATATGATGAACAAAATGATGAGGCGATTTGATGCCACGGATGACAATGTGAAAGAAATGCGGACTGATATCTCAGGCATCGGGCAAAAGGTGGAATCACATGAAGTAGCAATTCGGCAAATAGAGCAGCAGTTGAACCAACTGTCGGTGAATGCAAATCCGCGTCAACAAGGAACACTTTCCAGAAACACCGTGCACAATCCCAAGAATGACGGGCAATGCATGGAAGTGACAACTAGAAGTGGGGTACAAACTATTGACCCCACTATGCCAACAGAAGTGGAAAGCGCGAAGGCGTCTGATGAGGGTGAGAAAGAGGTAGCACAACTACCCAAAGATCCAAAAGAGGTTGAGCCTGAAGTAACTCAAAAGGTCATCCCCATGCCACGACCTCCACCTCCCTTTCCACAGCGATTAGTAAAGAAAACAGAGGAAGGGAAGTATAAGAAATTCTTATCTATGCTTAAACAATTATCTGTTAATGTTCCTTTGATTGAAGCTTTGGAGCAAATGCCGGGTTATGCTAAATTCATGAAAGACTTGGTGACCAAGAAGAGAGCTGCAAGTTTAGAGGAAAGTGACAAGTTGCAGCATTGTAATGCCATCGCCACAAGGTCACCGGTCCAAAAGAAGGAAGATCCTGGAGCATTCACCATTCCATGTACTATCGACGTGATGCACTTTGCAAAGGCACTTTGTGACTTGGGTGCGAGCATAAACCTTATGCCACTTTCCGTGTTCAAGAAATTGGTCTTAGCAGCCCCTAAGCCAACTGCAATGAGGCTACTGATGGCCAACTGGACGGTAAAGAAACCAATTGGAGTACTGCAAGATGTCCTGGTAAAAGTGGAGGCATTCATCTTTCCGGCGGACTTTGTGATTCTTGACTGTGAAGCGGACTTTGAAGTGCCCACAATCCTGGGCAGACCGTTTCTTGCAACAGGGCATGCTTTGGTAGATCTAGAAAAAGGACAGATGAAGTTTCGCTTAAACAATGAAGAAGTGACATTTAATATTTGCAGAACAATGAAGCACCATAGTGACATCAAAGAGATATCAGTGGTGAGCTATGTGGAGGAGCCCAACCCGGAGGTGCCCATTGAGGAAAGGCTAGGAGTGGAAGCACTTGCGGCCGTAATCATGAATTTTGAAGGCGATGGAATTCCAGAATATCACGCATTGGTGCCTGCATTAGATGGAAGCGTGATCCATCGTCGTTAACCCAAGCTGGATTTTGACTTACTAAATCGAAAAACACTGCTTGCAAGACCATCTATTGAGGAACCCCCGGAGTTAGAGTTGAAAGCTCTTCCAACCCACTTGAGGTATGTATTTTTAGACCAGAACAACACATCGCCTGTTATTATTGATGCTGACCTTAATGTAGGGCAAGTTGAGGCTTTAGTTGCGATGCTGAAGCATTACAAAGGGCGATAGGATGGACAATTGCGGACATCATCGGTATCCCAACAGGGATTTGCACTCACAAAATTCAACTCATGCCGGAAAGCATTCCTAGTGTGGAGCATCAGAGAAGATTGAATCCACCGATGCAAGAGGTGGTAAAGAAAGAAATTATCAAATGGTTGGACGCCGGTGTGATATATCCCATAGCTAATAGTAAATGGGTATGCCCGGTCCAATGCGTGCCTAAAAAGGGTGGAATCACTGTGGTTCCAAATTCTAAAAATGAGCTTGTTCCTATGAGGCCCGTCACAGGCTGGAGAGTTTGCATGGACTACCACAATCTAAATGCATGGACAGAGAAAGACCACTTTCCCATGCCATTCATGGATCAAATGCTATATCGTCTTGTTGGGAGAGGGTGGTACTATTTTTTGGATGGATACTCAGGGTATAATCAGATCTCTATAGCCCCTGAGGATCAAGAAAAGACTATATTCACATGTCCCTATGATACATTCTCTTTCAAGAGGATGCCATTTGGACTCTGCAATGCACCGACGACGTTTCAACGTTGCATGATGTCTATATTCTCAGACATGGTGGAGGACACCATTGAGGTATTTATGGATGATTTTTCTGTTGTTGGTAACACTTTTAACGATTGCTTGTTCCATTTAGGTGAAGCGCTGCGTCTATGCGAAGAATGCAACCTGGTGTTGAACTGGGAGAAGTGTCACTACATGGTGAAAGAAGGTATAGTGTTGGGCCACCAAATCTCCCAGAACGGTATTGAAGTGGATAGAGCTAAAGTAGAGGTGATTGCAACATTACCCCCTCCCATCTCTGTAAAAGGTATAAGGAGTTTCCTAGGGCATGCATGTTTCTAACACAGATTTATAAAGGACTTCTCCAAAATTGCACATCCTTTGTGCAAACTGCTTGAAAAGGAGGTGAAGTTTGACTTTGATGAAACATGCTTGAGGGCGTTTGAAGCACTGAAGGAGAAGCTGTCCTCTGCACCCATTATCATCTCACCCAACTGGGAAAAGACGTTCGAGGTTATGTGCGATGCGAGCGGAGTAGCACTTGGCGTAGTGTTGGGACAAAGGCGCGACAAAATACTGCATCCTATATATTATGCTAGCAAAGCATTGAATGCTGCCCATAAAAAATGTACGGTCACTAAACAAGAATTGCTTGCGGTCGTTTTCGCTTTTGAGAAGTTTCGATCCTATCTGCTGGGTACCAAGGTAATAGTACATACTGACCATTCTGCGATGAGGTACCTCATGGAGAAAAAAGATGCTAAACCAAGGCTGATCTGGTGGATTCTATTGCTACAAGAGTTTGACTTCGAAGTCCGAGATAGGAAAGGAACAGAGAATCAAGTGGTTGATCACCTATCCAAATTAGAAGATGAAGCTATGCAGAAGTTGGCTGATGGCCTGGGGATTAATGATGCCTTTCCAGATGAACATGTATTAGCTGCTTCTTTTGATCTTATTCCATGGTTTGCAGATTTTGCCAATTATTTGGCTAGCAATGTGGTGCCCTCGGACCTATCATTTCACTAACGGAGGAAGTTCATGGCTGATGTGAAGAAGTACTTTTGGGAGGAGCCTTATTTGTTTCGTATCTGTGCTGATGGGATTATTCTTTGTTGTGTGCCCGAGGTTGAGATGATGAGTATATTGGAAGCTTGCCATTCATCCCCTGTTGGTGGTCATCATAGTGGCATTCAGACTACTCACAAGATCTTGTAATGTGGGTATTACTGGCCTACAATTCAACAAGATGCTCATGATTTGGCCAAGGCATGTGATCGATGCCAAAGGGAAGGAGGTGTTTAAAGAAGGCAGGAGCTTCATATGAATCCAATACTAGTCATTGAACTCTTTGATGTATGGGGCATCGATTTCATGGGCCCGTTTGTGAGTTCGTATGGCATGAAGTACATCCTGGTAGCTGTTGACTATGTGTCAAAATGGGTGGAAGCTATATCGCTTCCAAACAATGAAGGTAAAAGCGTCATCGCCTTTTTCAAAAAGAACATATTCTCCAGGTTTGGTACACCAGGGCCATAATCAGTGATGGAGGTTCCCACTTTTGCAATAAGTTGTTCAAAGCATTGCTGGAAAAGTATGGTGTTCGTCACAGTATAGCAACTCCGTATCATCCACAGTCGAGTGGGCAGGTTGAAGTGTCCAATAGAGATATTAAGCAGATTCTGTCAAAGACTGTGAATGCAAACCACACTGATTGGTCAAGAAAGCTCGATGATGCTCTATGGGCTTACCGTACATTATTCAAAACTCCCATAGGTATGTCTCCTTACCAACTTGTGTTTGGAAAATCATGTCACCTACCTGTAGAGCTTGAGCACAAGGCGATGTGGGCACTCAAAAAGCTGAATCTTGATTGGGGTGCTGCATCCAGTCAAAGGATGACGGAGCTGAATGAGATGGATGGGTTTCATCTCAAAGCTTATGAGAGTTCAGCCTTGTACAGGGAAAAGATGAAGAACTACCATGATCAAAAGATAGAAAAGCGCAGTTTTGCTACTAGTGATATGGTCCTCCTCTTCAACTCAAGGTTGTGGTTGTTCCCAGGCAATCTAAAATCAAAATGGACGGGTCCATTCAAAGTTGTCCAAGTGTTTGCCCATGGCGCCGTTGAACTTGAAAACACATAAGGGACCATATTAAAAGTGAATGGCCAGAGGATCAAGCTCTATGTAGGCCATCAGGAGATGGTAAATGAGCTAATTTAGATATGGGGTCTTGTCGAAGTTTGAGTAGGCAAGACAACTGCGTCGTGCCGCAACGTTAAATCAAGCGCTACTTGGGAGGCAACCCAAGTTGTAGATTCTAACCATGTTAGGATTTCATTTTTTTACGTATAGGGTCCGTGTCCAAAAAGAGTCGATAAAAATAAAGGGAAGTCGTAACGTTTGTGACGTGTGCAGGAAATTAAGACAAGTTTTGCAGAACATTAAGTGCAGAAGGGTCTACGGGTCCCATCTACGGAACGTAACTCAAATGAGGAACCATAAATGGCACCAGTAGACTCGAATGTTCCGGAGCAGTTACAGCTTTAAAAGTCTACGGTTGCACAGTACGAGCCATACATCATTCTACGGACCGTAGTCTGCATCCGTAGACCCCAGGTATGTTTTGAAATTTTGTCAAGTGTTAAGGCACATTGATGGAGCTTATTGACAGTCCGTCGAACCACCTACGGCCCGTCGACGGGAAACCGTAGACGTCAGTCAGGGTTTAAAATTGACCTGACCCATGGGTTCCAATTATAAAAACCCCATTTTCTTAAATTCTTCCCCCATTTCCCTCTACTCCCAACCATTACACCCCATCCACTTTCCACCCCTCCATCTACCAAACACCCTTTCATTCACCCCCTCCCCCATCTACATATACTCCACATCAAATCACTATTTCTCTCCTTCTTTGTCAATTTTCTTTCTTCCATTTTCATTCTTTTCTATTCCACCACCTCCACTGTTTTTATTCATCATCTCGTGGGTTCGGAGTTTTCCTCTTGCATAGTTACGACATTTTCATACATAACATAAAAGGTATGTGATTTTTTGGCCATTTACTTTAATTACCAAACTGGAAATTAGCTTGGGCCGTGTCATGGGTAGTCACTTTTGTGCGAAATTGTAATTATGTGTAGTTTTTAATGTTTATGAGGTGTTTTATGATAAGGGAAATTGAGTAATTGCTTTAAAATGCATGAAGTTGGTTTTGTTTGAATTTTGGACCGAGGGGTTGCCTATTTTAGTGATCAATGCATTAGAGAGTATAGTTGAAGCCTTATGATTACATAATTACTTGATTCTATGATTGTTCGGCTTGATATTGTGGTGTTTGCTTGGTTAGAATTGTGTTTGTGAAAAAACAAACTTGGTATGACTGACACTATGTGGTCGACGACCATTACCTACGGTTCGTAGGACAACCTACGGACCGTAGGTCCTTCCCGTCAGTCTTTCTCTCCAGATTAGGCAACATTATTTTTGACAGTTTGATCTATGACCCATAGATCCATTGACGAACCGTCCTGCAAATCGTCAATTGAATTTCAGAAAGTTGAAAATAGGACTCCCATATCTACGGTCTGGTCTACGGCCCGTAGTTCTGTCTACGGTCCGTAGTTCCTTCCCGTAGATACCAAAAATAGTGGCAGCAGTTTGTTTTCTTTTCTTGCTTTCTTTTTCTTTGCTTTTTTTTTCTAGTTACTAATGATGGCTCTACAGGTACAATGCCTCCGAAAATAGCACAACACTATAAATGGAAGGCTACTACTTCTACTCCTGCACCAGCTCCTCCGGCCCGACGTCGGTTGCTCATAGATGAGGATTCTGATGAGGAGCTGAACGGGTCTGAATATGACCCACCCTTGGGAGCCAGCTCCCCCAGGTCACCCCGGACCACTAGGTAGCAGGCCAGTCAGATGGCTACAGTACAGACACCAGAGCAGTCTACTTCCGGAGGAGAGGAGAGCACTTCCCAGTCTGACGAGGAAGTGCATAGTTCGAGCAGGGGTGGAGAGGCTTCTCCGGCCGGAGCTGCCCCTATCCTCCCTCCAGTGGCCCCATCCGCTGCCCAGTCTGAGCCTGCGTCCACTTCAGGGTCGAAGCCTGATTCCGATTCTGCCTCTGGGACCGGTTCTGGTGATGACGACCTTGGCAAGGAACACCCAATTCGGGTTACAGAAGAGCCCAACCTATGGTGTGTCCCGGGCATATTTCGTATTTATCAAGAAGCCATCCTACAGAATGCCCAAAACAAGTCCACTAGGCAGATAGAGGAAAAACGGTGGGTTCTTACAGGTAGCCTTCACACTATTCCCCAGATACATGAGCTGTTCAGGAGGAATCGCTGTGAGTGGATGGCTGAGATGCTTACTAAGTATAGTCCGATCATGGTCTGTGAGTTCTATGCTTCCTATGCTGCCATTGTCCTTCAAACTTTGCCACGGCGGGCAAAGCCATTAGAGCAGCCACCACTCCAGTCTACCTTAGTCTGGGACATTCCCGTTGACATTTCTGAGGCCACATTACACCGTTTTATTTACAGCCCTTTACATGCTCAGCCTATCAACACGGCCGAGTTTGATTATCGGATGCAGCAGGTCCGCGGTCGAGTTATGAGAGATGCTGCGCTGTGAGAGTCCTTGCTGAGATGGTTGCTGGCCACATTGCTTAGAAGGGAGTCCATGTTGAGTGGGTTCGAGACATGACCCTGCCGATTAAGAAGGTCACACTTAGTTTTACAGCAAAATTCTGGTGGTCTATCGTACGTACCCGGTTGTCCCCTACTATGGCAAATAACCAGCTGACTTAGGACCGGGCTGTGATGGTTGCCTGCTTGATGGCAGGCCATGAGATTGATTTTGCCCGTGTGCTCATTGCGATGATACATGAGCGTGCCTTCTGGAAGACGACGACCTTGCCCTTTCCTTGCCTCATTTTTAGGTTGTGTCGTGAGGCGATGGTCCGCGTCTATTTTACTGATTCATACATTACGGTGTCTAAGACTGTGGATATTGGTCTAATCCGAGATGACACCAACCCTGCCGCACCGTGCAGGGGTATTCCGGTGGAGCTACCACCCATGGGAGAGGCCTTGGCGCCCGAGCAGGTTGATGTTACAGCCCCCGTACCTGTAGATGAGCCACAGGGGTCCATGCCCCCACCTACTGTTTCAGCTTCTATAGCAGGCACACCCCGGGCTCCACCTACTACAGGGGCTGCCCTACTCCCCATCGCTAGAGTGAACCGGTTAGAGGCTCAGATGGTGGCTCTTCTACAACATATTCGCCCGTGGATGCAGAGATCGGTAGAGGAGTCTGAGGCCCGGATCGAGCAGATGGTAGATACCAAGATACTCGCAGTTAATCAGAGGATTGATGCATTCGAGAGCCGGATGATGGAGAGGTCCCAGCCTGGGCCTGTGGTTGATCTAACGGCCTTCCAGTCGGAGTTAGCCAGTCTCCGTGCTGACCTTACCGCCTTGGCTGCTGCGAAGATTGCTGTCCTGACACTTACACCAGAGCGTGATGCTATTGATCTTGTGCGGACTGCACTGTTTGGGGGAGAGCAGCGGGCTACTGAGCCCTCTCGTGGGGTAGGTAAGCGTACCCGTGCTGGCCTTAGCACAGAGAGAGACCCGGATGAGGTGCAGCAGGCCAGCAAGAGAGAGAGACGGGCTCTAGAGACTACCCAGCGCCAGTCATTGATTGATGAGCAAATGCGCCAGGAGCGCGAGTGGGCGATGGCAGCAGGTGCATCTGGTTCGGGGCTTGCTACTGATGGTGTACCCCACACTACTACTATGGGTACTACTGATGGTGCCCTATTTGATGATCTCGTGGGCTCCGTGCTACCGGACCCACCAGCACTTGAGTGATCCTCGGCGCTTATGCGCCACAGGTTTGTCTCACCCGATGTTTTTAATTTTCTTGTGCATTGAGGACATTGCACTATTTTCTTCGTGGGGGTGGGGTAAATGGGTTTGGCGTTAATGTGAAGTCTGAGTAGCATAACTTATAAATCCTTCCTTGGGGTTTTCTTGCCTGTGTTCTTTTTCCCTAAGGAACTGTTTAAATTTCTATTGA
This sequence comes from Solanum appendiculatum, assembly GCA_018342035.1. NCBI lineage: Eukaryota > Viridiplantae > Streptophyta > Magnoliopsida > Solanales > Solanaceae > Solanum > Solanum appendiculatum. The sequence continues at coordinate 243,207 of JAGDQO010000428.1, forward strand.
ACCGGCATATTTAGGATTGTGATTGTGCATAAGTAATCTGGAAATAAAGCATGATGGCATTAGTGTGCATGAAACTGATATCCCTCCAATTTTAATTTTTTTTTGCTTTGTGCTGTGAAGGTGAATTGAATGAGTTGAATGTGTTGGATCTTTGCATGGCATGATGTAGTATCGGTATGCCACTATTACTTAAGCTATAGCATTAACTAGGTTCATTGGTGATTCGATAATTACAACAAGATGTCATATGTGTGTGAGAGTTTTTGATGATTCATATGAGATGTGCCAATCTAGAACTTGCCCTGTTAGTCTTACTAAGGTAATTTGAACTAAACACTAGGAGGTGATCATAGGCCATTGATTGTTTAAGTCCACTCAAAACCTAAAATGAATCAACAAATCACGTGTGAAAATCTTTTCCTTTGATCCAAATGTCTGAGCCTAACGAATACCATTCTTTCTTTACATCCAGTTCACCTTCTCTTTAAAGTATTGTGAAATATTTCTTTTGACCCTGGTCCCTCCGTGGACATCGTGTACCTCAACATAGGCCAAAAGCCTAAGTTGAGGGTGGCTACTGCAAAGTACCTGAATTCTGGCCCTGGTCCTTTCTAAGGATAATGTGTACCTTAGCCCACACTAAATGTGTAAGTTGAGGGTGGCTATTAAGAAGGAAAACAAGAAAAACAAAGGTATGAATAGAGTTGTGTGTAAAGCAAAGGAAGCAGAGAATGTATGAATGACAAAAAGTCAAAGAAAAAAAAAAGAGTGACATGAATCAAAAGCTGTAATAATAAGCCACACTCAAGCTGATGAAAGTCTTAGGGAAAAGAGTATGAAGTGTAAAAAGAATGAATGAAAAGTGGCAGAAAAAGAAAGGTAGTGAGCCAACTTAGAGGTGAAGGAAGGGTAGGGCAAAATCACGTAATATCCCGATATACCACACCTGGCCCCGAGCTTACGTTACAAGCCAATAAAGTCCTATAGTGATCCTAGTAGGAAGTTTGAAAAGACAAAGTAAAGAAGATAAGGGAAAGCCTATGGTATTGTGCACATATTGTATTGAATTCGTTCTGAGTGTGAGTGTATACTAAGTCCCGGGATTGATAAATCAAAATTATGTGTGAAAAAGGGGATTTCTTTGTAGTGAGGGCACAAGTTGTGATTATTGGAAAGTTGATGCCTTGGTAAATTGCTAGATGTGTATGTATGTGTGTCTATTAGTACGTCAATGTCATGTATTTGATCCTCATGAGTTAGCTTGTTGGGTTTGCAAAGAATGCGCACTTAGTTGGGAATGAATAAAGAGGAGGAAGATTGAGGTAATTGCTGTATGATTGCTTGAAGTTTGGGTTGCTTGTAAACTTGTGTCGTTTAGAGTTTGTTTTGTTGCTTGAGGACAAGCAAAGATTTTAAGTTGAGGGTGTTGATGTACCTTGAGTTTACAGTACTTTTGATGCATTAAACTTAGAATTTTGCATGATACTTAAGTGGTTTGGTAATAGATTTGATGTTATTTGTGCTAAATTTACAGGGAATAGGCTTTTGGAGTAGTTGAGAAGAATAATGAAGCAGCAGTTGATTTGTTGGTGATGAACGAGACAGTCTACGGACCATCAATGACTTGACAGGTCGTCAGTTGGGGTCGTAGGTTCAGGAGCCTGAAGAAATTGGCCAAGTATGGAATGACGGACCAAGATGACGGTCCGTATATCCTGCTACGAATCGTAGATGCCCAACCGTAGAAAATTCAGAGAGGGTCTCCTGCAGAGCTTGAATGATGGAAGAACAGGACGGGTCGTACATGGAATGACGAATCATAGATCAAAACCGTAGAAAAAAACCATCAGGATTTTGAACAACTGCTGATTGATGGTTGGAACATACGAGCCGTAAGTTGACAACCGTAGATGACACTGCCCAAGCCGAATTTCCCCAGATTTCCTTTTCCTAGTTTAATTAGGATTTATTTTCTATATATACCCTATGTAAACTTCGTTTTAGGGTTGTTGAATATTGTTTGAATATTAAGTTATTTCTTTGGGAATTGCTTTTCATCTTTGGAGAGGATTAATTCTTAAAGCTTGTTTATGCAAAGTACTTTTGATTTTCAATTCAAGATTGCGGAATCCATCTCTATTCACTGTAAGTTCATGATTTCTTCAAACCCAAATGTGAATTGTGATCAAACAAGCATGAGTAGCTAAATTCCACAACTAGGGTTGTGGGAACCATGAGTAATTAACAAAAGTAAACTTAATATTGTGTAATTCTTGAATGTGTTTATGCATGCTTTTGTAAATCTCTTTGCTTAGAACGTTTTCTAATGGTTGCAAACATTAGAACATCTCCTAGTTCTTGCGAACCCGGTATAGGCAGTAATGAACATCTAAGAGATTTTGCAACAGAGATTTAGTCATCGCTAATCCGCTATCTAATAACCCAACTTAGAAATAGTTGTGGGTTAATCTGGGTCAAAGGTAAGGGTTGGTAAATCAACACACGTAGACAGACCAAGTTGCGGAGTGAAATTCCCTATTTAGAGGACCAATCACTTAGGGATACATAACTTACTGATCATGCATGCTAGACATTGAAAAGAATTACCATTGTTAGGTTTACTGCGTTAAGAGCTTATGGGGAACGCGTAAACCCTCGTTTCATTCTCAGATAGATATCTCAAACTGCAAGTTTTGTGCTTTGGTTACTTGTTACCAATCAAATCGTAAATTATTATTTCTTTCAATTATTGCAAATTCCCCCCTTTTTACTTCTTCTAGAAATAATCTGACTAAACATACACTTAATATTAGTTAGCCTAAGTCTGAACCATATTCCTCGTGGGATCGACCCTAACCTCTGTTAGGTTCTATATTTGACAAGTGACCGCTTATACCTCCTTAGGGAGGTGTATTTTGGGCATTATCAGGAATCATTAGAGAAGGTGAAATTCATTCAAGAAAAGCTTCTAGCAGCTCAGAGCAGGCAGAAGGACTATGCAGATTGGAAGGTCAGGGAATTGGAGTTTACGGAGGGAGAGCAAGTGTTACTGAAGGTTTCACCCATGAAGGGTGTGATGAGGTTTGGTAAGCGAGGTAAGCTTAGTCCCAGATATATTAGTCTGTTTGAAGTTCTTATGTGTATGGGAAAGGTGGCCTATGAACTGGCTTTGCCTCTAGGTTGTCGGGAGTACACCCGATGTTTCATGTGTCTTTGTTGAAGAAATATCATGGTGATGGAAACTATATTATTCATTGAGATTCGGTCCTGCTTGATGAGAATATGTCTTATGAGGAGGAGCCTTTAGCTATTCTAGATAGAGAGGTCCACAAGTTGAGATCAAAGGAGATTGCATCTATCAAGGTCCAATAGAAGAATCGTCGGTTGAAGAGTCCACTTGGGAGATTGAGGCTGATGTGGGCAAAAGATATCTACACCTTTTTATCAATTCAGGTACCCTTTCTTACCCTCTCCTTCTTTTGATCGTTCGAGGATGAACTATGGGTAACTTGGTATCTATTGTAACGATCCATTAGGCCGATTTGAGTACTAGAGCTTCTTATTTCATAAAAAACTCTTTTGATAGATTCTAAATGGATATTTTGGACTATTTGTAACTACAATTATATAATTAATGGGGTAATTTTAATAATTAATTTAATTGGTGGCTAAAGAAAATAACATTAAAATTAGTAGTGGGTCACTTCTACCACTCCCATAATTAGTCAAGTATCATAATAAGGATGGTAAATAATATGTTGAAGAAAAAGAAAATAAAAGAGTCGCACAGTCGTAGAGAAAGATTGGAAGGACCACTTCAGGTAAAACCTTAAGACGTTTAATCCATATATAAGTGTATGTCAGATTTTAATTAATGTTACTATATGTTGGCTTGGAAAGAACTAGGTTTCATATCTTATCAGAGTGTTGACTTTATTTTTGGAGAGTGAATGGTGTTCTGGTAGAAATTATTAACAAATATTAGTGGGTGCCTAATTCCACCGGAGATTACATTCTTTTGGCGTCAGGATGGTACTTTTAGTAGCGAGTATATAGATGTATAGGTAGTGCTACGATTTGAGTTACGCAACGAATAATTGGATTTGCAAGACATTGAGTTTCAACTTTTAAATTATTTTAATTATCTTATTATAAATCTAGTTTTGGTATATTATGATAAGTAATTAAATGTAAGTGTATTGTATTATATGAATTCCATTAAATTTATGATAGTAGAGGAATTGAGACATAACCCTAGGCTTTAAAAATTAGGAACATATGAGACTTGATATATTAGTTGATATAAAAATTTAGGAATTTAATTATAGATTTGGGTGGGTTTTGAGTTTATGCTAAATATATAGTAATATGGGTATTTATAAACTGGTTTGCTTATGAATATTGTATACTTGATAGATTGGAAATGTTTTGAGGCACTGAGAAAAGGAAAAATATTGGGGAATTAGCTTGCTTGACTTCGATTCTTCGATAGAGGTAGGTTATGATTTATTCTATGTAATAGAGAGACTCTTAATAGTGATTGATATTCATTGAGTGATATTGTAAAATTTTCTATGTACTTGATTGTTGTGGTTTGAATGATTCATGTGTTGTTGTAATTGGTCTGTAATCCCAAGACTGCGAAATTCATAATCTTGAATTTATTCTATTAAAGTGATGCCTTGAATAAAGAAGACTTAATGAAATATTGTTAAGGAAGTAGAAAGAGATGATAAAGAATAATGAATTAACAATATATTTGGATCGGGTGTCATGTTTTGACACAGTAACACATCAAATAAAAATATATATAAAAAAACTTAATGTACCCAATCTTAAAGAACTCATTTCCCAAAAGAGAGTGGTATGAAGTCCTGAGTCCTCATATATGTTCTTGATATTGTGGGCTGATTGCGTACTTTCTTGGGTGTTGTTGTCACTTGTTCATATTGTTTGTTGCTTTCCACCTGCTAAGTGATATAGTTGATTTTATACTACTATTTTATGCATATCAGTTTCTATTTTGAGTAGGACACTGATATCTATTCAGTACATGTTGCCCTGTACTGACCCCTACTTGTATTTTTCTTTGTTTTCCTTTTGTGGAGTGCAACGAGTGTATGAACGGCTTCGACTTACCCTCAACTCTAGCCAGTCCTAGTACATTAGATTTCAGGGTGAGCTATTCCTTCTAGCTCGTGTTGGATTCTCTCGGTCATGGTATGATGTCCTTAATTTTTGGACATAAACTATTCTATTTATTTATTCTTGTGTCTTTAGTACTATTAGACTTGGTATTTTTAGAGTAGATGTCATTGATGTGATGACTTTCACGTTTTGAGAATAATATGGAATAGACTCTAGTGGATTTTTTTGTTTCTCATATTAATACGTTTTAAGCTTCCGCATTAGGATTGTATTTCGTAAATTGAACAATTAATATAAGTTGGGGTTGGAATTCGTTGGTTCACTCACCTAGGAGGTTAAGTGCGGGTGCCACTCATGACTCCTTTTGGATTGTGACAAACTTGGTATCAAAGCTTTAGGTTCGGTGATCTCATCACACAAGGACATGTCTAGTAGAGTCTTGCAGAATAGTACGGGGAAACCTTTACTTTTCTTCGGGAGGCTATAGGACTTTAGAAAAAAATATTCATTTCTTTCTTTCGTGCTATTACTTGTATCCAATTGGTATCTAGGTGATACAAATTGATATCTGACCTTCTTCACTCTATTTCCCAAATGGTCAGGACTAGAGCAACAATTGTGGAAACACCAACACCACCAAGAGAGAATGCATCTGAGTCAGCTACTACGGTTGTAGCCCAAGGGGGAGTAGTGATGAGACTCCGTGGTAGAGATCGCGGGAGAAAGCCCACCAGGGGCAGAGGTCATACAGCTGGGCCAGCCAGGGATTGGGTAGTGACCCCTCCATCGGCCGGTGAGGTAGCAAGAGAGGGTGATGAAGTGGAGGATGAGCAGATTCATGAGAAGGAAGCACCACCCTAGCCTACTCCAGAGATGATCAATCAGGTTCTCGCCCATCTCAGCGGGTTATCTGATCAGGGCCAAGCACACTAGTGTTTTATGCACCCGCACCTCAGGTTCAGGGAGTACAACATGCAACTGTTGTGGCTTGTCACATGGATGCGTCCTTGGAAACAAGCACGTTTCCCCGATTGACTACAGGACCTATAATGACTAGCGACCAGCATGATCTCCTTATTAAGATTTTAAAGTTGATAACCTCATGTCTTCAAGGGTACTAAATCTGAAGATGCTTATGATTTCCTTGTTGATTGTCATGAGCTGCTTCATAAGATGGACATAGTGGAGGGATTTGGTGTTGAGTTTGTGACAAACCAGTTTCAGGGGGATGCCAAAATATGGTGGCGGTCTCATGTTGACTGTCGACCAGCAAAGGCACTACCTATGACTTGGCAACATTTTCTAGCTTCTTCATGGATAAATATATACCCCCGGACTTTTAGGGATAGGAGGAGAGAGGAGTTTCTTAATATAAGGCAAGAGAGGATGTCAGTTGCAGCTTATGAGGCCAAATTTCGTGCTTTATCCAGGTATGCTACTCAGCTTTGTTTAAGTCTGCAAGAGCCGATTCACCACTTTGTGAAGAGATTAAGGTAAGATTTACAAATTCCATCTTTACAGGTGGCTACTTCTGTAAATCTTTTTAGGAAGTTGATTTTGTGATAGAGGTAGATGGGGTGAAGCCAGATGATTTCACCAAGGTGACGACGTTCAAGAAGTTTCGTAAGGGAGGCGAGTTTAGTGGTTCTTACTCCAGAGGGCAGAGTTTTAGGGGTTATCCATCCCGTCCTATTCAGTCTTCATTGCAAGTTTTAGTTGAGGGTCCATCACAGACCAGTCAACCCTTTTATGAGTTTGGGGGTTATCTTCAGTTTTCTTCGTCTTCACAAAGACTTACTGTAACACTTCAAATTTTTAAAGAAGGAAAAATTCCCAAATTTCATAATACAGTCCTCTACGGCGAGGCTAGTCATGATCGCCGAATTACTCGGCGATGCGCCAAAAGGCGCCCTCTAGCCATTTTGGACTTGAAATGTTCATCCAGTGTTCTGTGCATTTAGGCGAGCTGGGTCGAGCTTACCATTCCATTCGGCGTGTCATTGAAGTGCCCATTTTATCACCGAGTTGACTTAGTCTAGGAGCCAAATCACAGGAACTTTCGGTGAGCTGAAAGCTCACTCGGTGAGTCGCCAGAGGCTTTTGCAAGCTATAACTTTTTCAATTTTTGCTTGGCAGATTTTTTTAAAAGGGTTTTTTGGTCTTTTCCCTAATTAATTAATACCTAATCTAGGTCAGTTTAGTCCTAATCCTAGACCCTATATAACTGAATTAAACCCTAAAACTATCAATTTCTATTCATTCTCCTGAATCCCCTAAACTTGACCAAATTCATCCTCTCTAAATATTTCACTCTCTAAAATCAAGGAAGAAGAAGAAGAAGCTAGGGTTCTTCAAGTTCAAGTCTCCTTTTTTCATCATTGCTTAGGGATTCAATCAAGGTATGTAAGGAGTTCATCAATGGGTTCCATTGACTCATTGAGCCCCCAAAGATTCTTCAATTCTCTAATTCAATTTCCCAAGTATTGATTAGGTTTTCACTCAATTTCTCATGGGATGTATTTGTATGGATTCAATTACATTATTATAATCTTATTTTGATGATTTGGACTTAATTACATGATTTTCAACTAATTCTATGTGAACCCATGCATTGATCTATGAATTTTTACTATGAACCGTAATTTACATGAATTTATGAAGAAGCTTGAATTTATGAATATGTTATATGAAATCATGCATGTTTTTATGAAAGCAATGATTATGACTCAAGTAAGATTATAGATGAAGGTATCTATATGTTCTATGAAGCTTGGACACATGACATGAGTGACATCTAGATTTTCCCTCAATGCTTTTTGGGCTATTTTCCTAAATTAGGTCTTGATTAGTATGGTAGCCGATTATGCCATCAATGATTATAGATCACGCTTTTAAAAGTATTTCCATTAGTAGTAGGGCATTTCTAACATGAAGTGAATGACTATGGGCCTTAAAAGCTATTATGAAAAGATCATGGATAGTGAAAGATTTTCTCACGTATGGTCAAATGAGCTATTCTAAATGATGTAAGCTTGGACTAGTCCATGGAAGATGAAACGTCTATTCTAATGAATTTTAACTTGGATTGGTAACTCCATTTGTACCTTTCCGTGGATAATGAGATAAATATGATCAATGACTATTTCGTGGGAGTTTACTTAGCACCGAGAGGATATTGAGATGGAGGCTCTCTCGTAGAAGAGACCAGGCCTCTAGTAGCAATCTCCTTATCTCATAAACTATGTGTCACGATAGGATGATTGTAGTACATAGACATTAGCTAGTGGATCTACTTAAGATAGAAGTTTCATGGTCCTTACCTTGGCATGTAGGACAACCCCTTTTCGGTGTTAGGAGGACACCAGATTCCATGTTATAGCTCACATGGTTTATGTCGGTTAATGGTAAACTTACCACAAAATGAACTAAGTAAGTCACTAATGTTTTATGAAGCCTCCTTTATGATTTAAAGATGCATTGACCGTGTTCATGATTTATGAATCTTCTTAAATGATTTTACTACGTTCTAACTTGTTCATGCATTTCATGTTTTTGATTATGTCCCCTTATGATCATGTCCCATGTTTTATTACATTTCCCTCATACTTGGTACATTCTATTTACTAACGCATACTCTTGCCTACATTGTTTCACTAATGTAGGGCGTGGAGACTCTTCTCCCTCCACCCGTGGCTAGTAGATACGTTTGAGCTTTGAAGACTTGGTGAGTCCTCATACATTCGAGGACGATGTCATATTTAGCTTTATGTCTTTTTTTTCTTTTCGGATGTTGTAAATGATGCATGGGTTACGTCCCAATCACTCTCCTATTGTACTAGATGGCTTTGAGACATATGTTAGATTTCCATTGTTTTTGTCAAACTCTTATGATATAAAACTATCTTTTGAACTCTTTAAATTCTATGATCTTGTATGATGTATGCTAAGTGGCTTGTATAGGGCCTTTCGGGGTCTTGTATGCCACGTCACGTCTAGAGGGTACTTTAGGTTGTGACAAACTTGGTATTCAGAGCCCATGGTTTTAGAAAGGTCCTAGGATGTCTCATAAGCCACATCGAGTAGAGTCTTGTTCGTGAGTGTGAAACGCGCCACATTTATGAATAAGAGGCTATAAGATGTTTAGCAAACTCCACTTCTTTCATTACTCTAAAGTCATGCCATAAAGTTTATGTCTATAAAGGTCTTCCTCTCCTAACCTCTATTTGTACTTTTCAGAATATACCTCCACGAAGGAATTCCATGAGAAGAAATGCTCGTGAAAATGTGAGACAAGAAGTTCCTCAAGTACCTGCAACCCTTTGGCCGAGGAAGTGACTAATGATAAGTTTCGAGCTGCATTTCGTGCATTGGCCCAAGCTATGATAGCTCAAGCAAATAGGGAGGTTGTGGCTCCCGTGAATCGAAGGATGGGAACGGCAGCATCTAGAGTGAGGGTCTTTACTAGGATGAATCCTCCAGAGTTTCATGGTTCCAAGGTTGAGGAAGATCCTCAAGAGTTCATCGACCAGATTCATAAGGTTGTAGAGATTATGGGTATCACTCTGGTAGAGAAGGCGGAGTTGGCCGCTTACTAACTCAAATGTGTTGCTCAAATATTATTTGAACAATGAAAGAGTGAGAGGACGGTTGATGCGGGTCTTCTTTATTGGGAGAAATTTAAGGTTGCTTTTCTTGATAGGTTATTTCCCCTTGAGATGAGGGAGGCAAAGGTACTTGATTTCATCAACCTTCGTCAAGGGGATATAAGTGTGAAAGAGTATGCTTTGAAATTCACACAATTGTGCAAGTATGCTCTAACTATGGTAGCCGATCCAAGGGCAAGGATGAGTAAATTTGTGTCGGGTGCTTCTAACTTGGTGATCAAAGAATACCTAATTGACATGCTTACTATGGAGATGGATGTCTCCCATTTGATAGTTCATGAACAACAAATAGAAGAAAAAAAGCTTAAGGAGAAAACTTGGGATTCAAAGAGTGAAAGAAAGGATGATGGTGATTCTTCACATTCAAGGTCCGACGGAGGTAATCGTTCTCAAGGCAAGGGTTCTAGTGAGCAAATGTGGTCTGAGTGTCGAAAGTGTGGAAGAAGACATAAGGGTGAGTGCCTAGCCGGTTCTAATGCATGCTTTGGGTGTGGAAAGAGTGGTCACAAGATGTGAGATTGCTCATTTCTTAGTACTAAGGGAAGGGAAGGTAGGCAAGTTCAACCTAGTGGTTTCGATTCAAGTACCCCAAAGCAAGATAGGTTTTATGCTCTTCAAACTCGAAAAGATCATGAGGGTTCCTCGGATGAGTGATTGGTAAGTTATGGTATTTTAGCTTGTGGTTATGCATTGCTTGATATTGAGTGTTTCATTGGTTATGGTATAACTCTATGCATGGTTAGTGTGTTTAAGGTCGACCTTGAAATCTTTGTGGAAACTTCTTAAGAGTTTACTTGTATCAATGGTTCTGTGGTTGTTAAGACTTTGGTGTTATGCTTGAGTTGATGGAGATGGATTTGAATAGGGTTAGTGAGGTTTGCTCACAAGGGGGAGATAGTGTGCTTCATGGTTGAGATACGTGAGTAGAACTATGTTGATTTTGGAAGAGTTCCTTGTTATGGTTTGGTATGTGAAAGGTCGGAGGTGATGTGATGTCTTAGTATCCCAATCTCTTCCTGCTATCTTTGGGTCTAGCTTGAGTCCTTAGCCTCTCATGGTTCACTTTTAAGGATTCTTGCGTTCTAGTCATTCTTATGTTTTCTTCATGCATGCATGCTCATGAAAATTTTGATTTAGCTTGATTGATTGCTTCATGATTATGTCCATTTGAGTATGGTTTGCATGTATGTCTTAAGAAATGATGTTTTGAATATGTTGTAACTTGGAGTCGAGGTTCCTCCTTGGTTAGGTGCATTTTGATGAAGTTGCATTCATGTTGGGTTGTTAGTTTCTCTCCTACTCTTTTTGTGCTAATTCGAGTTCCATTTGAGGACGAATGTCCCCAAAGGGTAGATAATGTAACACCTCAGATTTTTAAAGAAGGAAAAATTATCAAATTTCATAATATAGTCCCCTTCGATGAGGCTAGTCATGATCGCCGAATGACTCGGTGATCCGTCGAAAGGCGCCTTCTCGCCATTTTAGACTTGAAATGTTCATCTAGTGTCCTGTGCATTTAGGTGAGTTGGGTCGAGCTCACTGTTCCATTCGGCGTGTCACCGAAATGCCCATTTTATCACGGAGTTGACTTAGTTCAGAAGCCAACTTGCTTGAACTTTTGGTGAGCTGGAAGCTTACTCGATGAGTTGCCGAGTAGCTTTTGCGAGCTACATCATTTTCAATTTTCGCTTGACAGTTTCTTTTAAAAGGGCTTTTTGGTCTTTTTCTTAATTGATTAATACCTAATCTAAGTCGGTTTAGTCCTAATCCTAGACCCTATATAACTGAATTAAGCCCTAAAACTATCAATTTCTATTCATTCTCCTAAATCCCCTAAACTTGACCAAATTCATCCTCTCCAAATATTTCTCTCTCTAAAATCAAGGAAGAAGAAGAAGAAGAAGCTATTTCTATTCATTCACCTAAATCCCCTAAACTTGACCAAATTCATCCTCTCCAAATATTTCTCTCTCTAAAATCAAGGAAGAAGAAGAAGAAGCTAGGGTTCTTCAAGTTCAAGCCCCATTTCTTCATCATTGCTTAGGGCTTCAATCAAGGTATGTAGAGAGTTCATCAATGGGTTCCTTTCACTCATTGAGCCCCCAAAGTTTCTTCAATTATCTAATTCAATTTCCCAAGATTTGATTAGGTTTTCAAACAATTCCTCATGGGTTGTATTTGTATAGATTCAACTACGTTATTATGATCTTATTTTGATGATTTGGACTTATTTACATGCTTTTCAACTAATTCCATGTGAACCCATGCATTGATCTATGAATTTTGACTATGAACCCTAATTTACATGAATTTATGAATATGTTTTATGAAATCATGCATGTTTTATGAAAGCAATGTTTATGACTCAAGTAAACTTATAGATGAAGGTATCTGTATGGTCTATGAAACTTGGCCACATGGCATGAATGACATCTAGATTTGCCCTCAATGCTTTTTGAGCTATTTTTCTAATTTCGGTTTTGATTAGTAGGATAGCCGGTTATTCCATCAATGATTATAGATCACGCTATTAAAACTATTTCCATTAGTAGTAGGGCATTTCTAGCATGAAGTGAATGACTATGGGCCTTAAAAGCTATTATGAAAAGATCATGGATGGTGAAAGATTTTCTCACGCATGGTCAAAGGAGCTATTCTAAATGATGTAAGCTTGGACTAGTCCATGGAAGATGAAACGTATATTCTAATGAACTTTAGCTTGGATTGATAACTCCATTTGTACCTTTCTATGGATAATGAGATAAATATGATCATTGACTATTCCGTGGGAATTTTCTTAGCACCGAGAGGATATAGAGATGGAGGCTCTCCCATAGAAGAGGTCGGGTCTCTAGTAGCAATCACCTTATTCCATAAACTATGTGCCACCATACGATAATTGTCTTAGATAGACATTAGCTAGTGGATCCCCTTAAGCTAGAAGTTTCATGGTCCTTATCTTGGCAAGTAGGACAACCCCTTTTCGGTGTGGGGAGGACACCTGATTCAATGTTATAGCTAGCTCACATGGTCTATGTCGGTTAATGGTAAATTTCCCACAAAATAAACAAAGTAAATCACTAATGTTTTTTGAAGCCTCCTTTATGATTTAAAGATGCATTGACCGTGTTCATGATTTATGAATCTTCTTAAATGATTTTACTACGTTCTAACTTGTTCATGCATTTCATGTTTTTGATTATGTCCCCTTATGATCATGTCCCATGTTTTATTACATTTCCCTCATACTTGGTACATTCTATTTACTAACGCATACTCTTGCCTACATTGTTTCACTAATGTAGGGCGTGGCGACTCTTCTCCCTCCACCCGTGGCTAGTAGATACATTTGAGCTTTGAAGACTTGGTGAGTCCTCATACATTCGAGGACGATGTCCTTTTTAGCGTTATGTTTTTTTCTTTTCGGATGTTGAAAGTGATGCATGGGTTACGTCCCAATTACTCTTCTATTGTACTAGATGGCTTTGAAACATATGTTAGATTTTCGCTATTTTTGTCAAACTTTTATGATATAAAACTACCTTTTGAACTCTTTAAATTCTATGATCTTGTATGATGTATACTAAGTGGCTTGTATAGGGCCTTTCGTGGTCTTGTACGCTATGTCACGTCTAGGGGGTACTTTAGGTGGTGACAACTACTCTCATTTCCAGGACTTGTTATGGATTTGATGAGGCTGGGCATATCAGGAAATATTCTTCGAGGCAGAGTCAAGCTCTGTATGATCAAGGTTACAGAGCCCAGCAGTTAGAGGTAGAGGTGTTATGGTATAGGCCGTCATTCTAGAGGACGTGTTGGCCAAAATAATAGTGGTCACCAGTTCGGCCTGGGTGGCGGGTAGGTTTGAACTACTGGAGTGCAGCCTGGCAGGGGCAATGGTCAAACAGGCGACATAGTCTATTGTTATGCTTTCCTCGGGAGGCTAAAGGTTGAGGAATCTGATGTTGTTATCACAAGTACTCTTTTGGTCTGCGATCACATGGCTTCCGTATTGTTTGGTCCTGGATACACATTTTCTTATGTATCTTTCTCATTATGTAAGGGACTTGAATTGCATTGTGACTTGCTTGACTTGCCTATTCGTGTTTCTACTCCTATTGGTGAGTCTATGCTAGCTGAGAAAGTGTATAGGTCTTGTCTTGTGACTTCTGTGGGGAGCAAAACTTATGTAGATTTGATTATTTTAGAGATGGTTGACGTTGATGTAATTCTGGGTATAACTTGGCTTGCTCCAAATTTTGCTATCTTAGATTGCAATGCTAAGACCGTGACCTTGGCCAAGCCTGGAGAGATCTGCTGGTGTAGGAGGGTGACTATGTCCCCACTCCTATTCGGATTATCTCTTTTCTTCATGCTAAGAGGTTAGTGAGTAAGGGTTGTTCAGCTTTATTGACACATCTCAGGGATGATACTTCTAAAGTTCCTTCGATTGAGTCTATTTCGATAGTACGTGAGTTTGTGGATGTTTTCCCTGCAGACCTGCTTGGTATGCTATCGGGATATTGATTTTTGTATTGACCTAGAGCTGGGGACTCGCCCCATTTTCATTCCACCTTACAGAATGGCCCAAGCTCAGTTGAGGGAGTTGAAGGCCCTACTTCAGGAATTGTTCGGTAAAGGTTTTATTACACCGAGTGTGTCTCCTTGGGGTGCTCCAGTTTTATTTGTGAAGAAGAAGGATGGTAAATTTTGGATGTGCATAGACTACAGCCAGCTGAATAAGGTGACTATTAAGATCAATTACCACATTCCTCTCATTGATGACTTGTTCGATCAGTTACAGGGTGCTTGTGTCTTCACTAAAATTGATTTGAGGTTCGATTATTATCAACTGAAAATATAGGCAGCAGATGTGCCAAAGACTTCTTTTCGAACAAGCTATGGGCATTATGAGTTTTTAGTAATGTCATTTGGGCTTACGAGTGCCCCTGTTGCTTTCATAAGCCTGATGAATGGAATTTTTAAGACATATTTGGATCTCTCCATTATTGTATTTATTGATAATATACTGATCTACCCAAAGAGAAGAAAATAACATGAAGAACATTTGAGAATTGTATTGGGATTGTTAAGGGAGAAAAGGCTTTATGCCAAATTCTCCAAGTGTGAGTTCTGGCTTAATTCAGTGTCCTTCTTGGGGAACGTGATTTCTAAGGATAGAGTGATGGTGGATCCCCATAAGATTGAAGCAGTGAAGAGTTGGGTAAGGCCCACTAATATTTCAGAGGTAAGGAACTTTGTTGGTTTAGCTAGCTACTACTGTCAGTTCATCAAGGGATTTTATTCCATTGCTTTCTAGCACACCAATTTGACCAAGAAGAATGTTCCATTTGTATGTTCAGATGAGTGTGAAGAGAATTTTTTGAAACTTAAGACTTTGTTGACTACTGCACCGATCCTTACCTTGCCTGTGGAAGGTAAGAATTTCATTGTTTTTTGTGATGCATCTTATTATGGTTTAGGTGTAGTCCTAATGCAGGAGCGAAATGTAATTGTGTATGCCTCAAGGCAATTGAAAGTGCATGAACGTAACTACCCCACTCATGATTTGGAGTTGGCTGCAATTGTATTTACATTGAAACAGTGGAGGCATTATCTATATGGGGTCAAGTGTGAAGTGTATATAGATCATCGCAGTGTACAATATGTGTTCACTCAGAAAGATTTGAATTCGAGGCAGAGGAGGTTGATGGAATTGCTGAAAGACTATGATGTTACTATTCTTTATTACCCAAGAAAAGCTAATGTTGTTGTTGATGCCCTGAGTAGAAAAGTAGGGAGCATGGGGAGTTTAGCCTATTTACAGGTTTCTAGACGCCCATTGGCTAGAGAGGTCCAAACTCTAGCTAATGATTTTATGAGGCTAGAAGTAACTGAGAAAGGAGGATTCTTGGCCTGTATGGAGGAAATATCTTCTTTTCCTGACAAGATTAAAGGAAAACGTCTTGATGATGAGAAGTTGAGCCAAATTCATGATATGGTATTGCGAGCAGAGGCTAAGGAGGCTGTGATTGATGAGGAAGGCGTCTTAAGGATTAAGGGGAGGGTATGTGTGCCCCGTGTAGATGATTTGACACACACTATTCTTATAGAGGCTTATAGTTCGAGGTATTCTATGTATTTTGGTGCAACCAAGATGTATCGTGATATGAGACAACATTATTGGTGGAGTAGAATAAAGCGTGACATTGTTGATTTTGTTGCCCAATGTCTGAATTGTTAGCAGGTAAAATATGAACACCAGAGGCCTGGAGGGACACTTCAGAGAATGTCCATTCCTGAATGGAAGTGGGAAAGAATTGTAGTGGACTTTGTTGTTGGTCTTCCAAAGACATTGTGTAAGTTTGATTCTATAGGGGTAATTGTTGACAGGTTAACTAAGTCTGTGCACTTCATTCCGGTCAAGGTGACTTATAATGCAGAGAAGTTAGCCGAACTCTATATCCGCAAGATTGTTCGATTACATGGATTTCTGATTTCTATCATATTAGATAGAGGTACACAGTTTACTTCTAACTTTTGAAGGACCTTGCAAGATGAGTTAGGTACTAGATTGGATCTTAGTACTGCATTTCACCCTCAGATCGATGCATAGTCTGAGCGAAAAATTCAAGTGCTAGAGGATATGCTTCGTGCGTGTGTAATAGATTTTGGTGGTCATTGGGATCAATTCATACCCTTGGCAAAGTTTTCATACAACAATAGTTATTACTCGAGTATTGATATGGCCCCATTTGAGGCACTGTATGGGAGGAGATGCAGGTCTCCCGTTGGTTGGTTTGATGAATTTGAGGTGAAACCTTAGGGTACTGATCTTTTGAGGGAATCATTAGAGAAGGTGAAATTCATTCAAGAGAAGCTTCTAGCAGCTCAGAGCAGGCAGAAGGACTATGCTGACCGAAAGGTCAGGGACTTGGAGTTTATGGAGGGAGAGCAAGTGTTGCTGAAGGTTTCACCCATGAAGGGTGTGATGAGGTTTGGTAAGCGAGGTAAGCTTAGTCCGAGGTATATTAGTCTGTTTGAAGTTCTTAAGTGTGTGGGAAAGGTGGCCTATGAACTGGCTTTGCCTCCAGGTTGTCGGGAGTACACTCGGTGTTTCATGTGTCTATGTTGAAGAAATATTATGGTGATGAAAACTACATTATTGGTTGGGATTCGGTCCTGCTTGATGAGAATCATTCTTATGAGGAGGAGCCTGTAGCTATTCTAGATAGGGAGGTTCGCAAGTTGAGATCAAAGAAGATTGCATCTATCAAGGTCCCGTGGAAGAATCAGACGGTTGAAGAGTCCACTTGGGAGACTGAGGCTAATATGCGCAAAAGATATCTACATCTTTTTGTCAATTCAGGTACCCTTTCTTAGCCTCGCCTTCTTTTGATCGTTCGAGGATGAACTATGGGTAAATTGATATCTGATGTAACGATCCATTAGGCTGCTTTGAGTGCTATAGATTCTTATTTCATAAAAAACTCTTTCGATAGATTTTAAATGGGTATTTTGGACTATTTGTAACTACAATAATATAATTAATGAGGTAAAATAATTAATTATTTGGTGGTTAAAGAAAATAACATTAAAATTAGTAGTGGGTCACTTCTACCACTCCCATAATTAGTCATGTATCATAATTAGGATGGTAAATAATATGTCAAAACAAAAAAAAGAGTCGCACAGTCGTAGAGGAAGATTGGAAGGACGACTTCAGATAAAACCTTAAGACGTTTAATCGATATATTAGTGTATGTCAGATTTTAATTAATGTTACTATATATTGGTTTGGGAAGAACTAGGTTTCATATCTTATCAGAGTGTTGACTTTATAATTGGAGAGTGAATGGTGTTCTGGTGGAAATTATTAACAAATATTAGTGGGTGCCTAATCCCACTGGAGATTACATTCGTTTGGCATCAGGATGGTACTTTTAGTAGTGAGTATATAGATGTATAGGTAGTTCTAGGGGTGTCAAAAGACTATAAAAAACCGATTGAATCGACCAAACATAATCGAACCGAACCGATTGATGTTATTTTTTCAATAAAATCGTGGACTTTTATTTTAGTGTATAACTGTCACGAACAATTGAGATGGTCTTTTTAATTTATGAAAAAAACCAAAAAAAATTCGAACCGAACCGAATAACTTTACATGTATGTAAGCATATTTTATATATTAATAATGTGTTAAATTTAATATATAAATATATTTTATAATATTTTTCAAATATAAATATAACCTAGGTCCTAGACCTCTGTGACTAGACAACTTTGGGTCTTTGCTCTTTAATTAGCCTTTATTTAATTAAAATTAAAAGATACTGTAATAGATACTCTATCAAACAATACAACAAAACTTATGCAAACACTCTTATTAAATGTTTAAGATCAAACAATATGGTTACAAGGCTTTAAATTCTTGTTTTCTTGGTGAAGAATTAAATTTCTTCTTTAAGAACATATTTACGAAATAAATTTTTTAATAGTAGTATATTTTGAGGTTATATTTTAAAAGAAAAAAATTGAAAATAAACCGAACCGTACCGATACCGAAGAGAAACCGATACGATTGGGATGGTTTAAAAAATCTAATTTTTGTTATGTATTATAAAATACCCGAAAAATTGGGATGTCACAATTTTAAAAAAATAACCGACCGAACCGTACCATTGACACCCCTAGGTAGTGCTACGATTTGAGTTTCACAGCGAATAATTGGGTTCGCAAGACAATGAGTTTCAACTTTTAAATTATTTTAATTATCTTATTATAAATCAAGTTTTGGTATATTAAGATAAGTAATTAAATGTTAGTTGTATTGTATTATATGAATTCCATTAAATTTATGATATTAGAGGAATTGAGACATAACACTAGACTAAAAAAATTAGGAACATATGAGACTTGATATATTAGTTGATATCAAAATTTAGGAATTTGATTATAGCTTCGGGTGGATTTTTGAGTCTAGGCTAAATATATAGTAATATGGGTATTTACAGACTGGTTTGCTTATGAATATTATATGAGATAAGTATTGAAAACACCCCTAAACTTGGCGTGGATTATTACTTTAGTCCCCCAACTATTGACAGCCTTAAAAACTCTCATCTACTTGATTAAGTGCATTTAAAAACACCCTCTTATGCCACATATGCATATATGTGTAATTTTCTGCTTACGCGTACACATAGATATATGTAATAGAAAAAATATTTAAATAATTAAATGCTAAGAATTTAGCAATTTAAGAAGATAAATGAACTTTTTTTCTTTTTAAAATTTATTTTTTCTCATCACCCCACCCCATCCTCTACCCAGTACCCCAACCTCACACCTCACTACCCATCCACTCCCAAAAAAACATTTTTTAAAACTTTTTTTTGGTGGAGAGTAGGGGAGGTAGGGCGTGGGATAAGAAAAAAAATTATTTTGTAAGTACTTTTTTTGGGAGGGGGGGGAGGGAATCGGGGTACTCGGTGGTGTTGGATAAAATAAATTTTAAAAAAAAAAATTTTGCGCGGGGGGAGGGGTGAGGGGGTGGGGTGGGTGATGGGGTTGGGGTACCTGGGTAGGGGATAGAGTGAGGTAAGAAAAAAATTATTTTTTTAAAAAAAATTCTTCATTACTAAACTTTAGCATTTAATTATTTGAATGTTTTTTCTTCTTTTTTTTCTATCTATATCTATGTATACGTCACATCAGCAGAAAATTCCACAAATATGCGTAGGTGGACGCCATGTGGCATAAGAGGGGTGTTTTTAAATTACTTAACCAAGTAAAGGGGTGTTTTTAAGACTGATAATAGTTGGGGGACTAAAGTAATCATTTACGCCAAGTTTAGGGTTATTTTCAATACTTATCTCAATATTATATACTTGATAGATTGGAAACATTATGAGGCATTGAGGAAAGGAAAAGCATTGGGGAATTAGCTTGCTTGACTTCGGTTCTTCGGTGGAGGTAGGTTATGGTTTATTCTAGGTGATAGAGAGACTCTTAATAGTATTGATAGTCATTGAGTGATATTGTGATATTTTCTATGTACTTGATTGTTGTGGTTTGAATGATTCATGTGTTGTTGTGATTGGTCTGTAATTTCAAGACCGCGAAATTCATAATCTTAAACTTTTTCTATTAAAGTAATGCCTTGAATAAAGAAGGCTTAATGAAATATTGTTAAGGAAGTGGAAAGAGATAATAAAGAATGATGACTTAACAATATATTTGGATCGGGTGCCACGAGTCGGCACAATATTAATGAATCGGGTGCCACGAGCCGGTACGATATTATTGAATCAGGTGTTACATTCTGACACGGTAGCATTAGAGAAAAATATATAAAAACAACATAATGTACCCAATCTCAAAGAACCTATTTCCCAAAAGAGCGTTGTGTGGAAGCCTGAGTCTTCATGTGTGTTCTTGATATTGTGGACTGATTGAGTACTTGCTTCGGCGTTGTTGTCACTTGTTCATGTTGTTTGTTGCTTGCCACCTGCTAAGTGCTATAGTTGATTTTATACTATTACTTTATGCATATCAATTTCTATTTTGAGTCGGCTGATGATATCTACTCAGTACATGTTGCCCTGTACTGGCCCCTACTTGTATTTTTCTTCGTTTTCCTTTTGTAGAATGCAACGAGTGTACCAGCGGCTTCGACTCGCCCTCAGCTCTAGCCAGTCTCTAGCACATTAGATTTCAGGATGAGCTATTCCTTCTAGCTCGTGTTGGATTCCCTCGGTCATGGCATGATGTCCTTAGTTCTCAGACATAAACTATTCTATTTATTTATTATGGTGTCTTTAATACTCTTAGACTTGGTATTTTGAGAGTAGATGTCCTTAATGTGATAACTTTCAGGTTTTGGGAATAATATGTAATAGACTCTAGTGGATTTTTTTGTTTCTCACATTAATAAGTTTTGAGCTTTTGCATTAGGGTTTTATTTCGTAAGTTAAACAATTAATATAAGTTGGGGTTGGAATTCGTTGGTTTGCCCACCTAGGAGGTTAAGTGTGGGTGCCACTCATGACTCCTTTTAGGTCATGACAGAACTTGCCCATTTTCTGGTGCAGACTCAAACAATAAAGGACTGTTGTTAGCATTAAGCTCAAAGGAGCGGTGCAACTAAGAAATTACAGAAAATTCATATTGGAGATGTTGAAATCCGGTAATACTAGGACATACTGCAAGTATTAACCTTGCACTTGGAGTAGTATTCGACATATGTCGGTTGATTTTTTTGAAGAGTCCGAGAAACATAAGTTTAGTAAGTGTTGCTAGTATAATTAATAGATCTTTACCTAGGAATCGAAATAGGACCAAACCAAACTAAAAAACAAAAACAAACCAAATCAAACAAAATAGTTCAACCAAATTCAAATACCCACAAACCCAAAAAAAAAACAATCAGGCCTTTCCACTGGAAAGTATCAGAAATAAAAAGCAATTGAAATATAACAAAGTTTATGAGGATTTTGAAATAAAAATAAGAACACAATAATCAAAGAGACAAAATCACGAGATAATTATACACAAGAATTCACCAAACTTTCTGAAAAGAGATTAAATCAAAAAAGAAAACTCACCAGAGTAAACTCAAGAACAATCTTCTCAATGAAACAATGAGGGAGAAAACTTAGCTTAAGTTTTGGGGAAACCTAAAGAGGCGCACTTAAATTTGTGGAAAAAGAAAATAAAAAATTGGGGAATTTCTACAATTTTTTGGCTGAAACAAAAAGACCGCGATTTCTTTTTTACGAAAAACTGATAAAAAAAATTACTTTAGCCCACTATAGCATAAGTTATTATTAAATTAAGTACATTAGTAATAAAAAAAATATTGTTGCCAAATATTTTCTAAAATAACGACAAATTAATTAAATTGTTGCCATTTATTAAAATTGGGCAACAATATCATGATTGTTGCAAAAACGTTGTTTCAATTTTATTATATTTGGAATTTATTTTATTAATTATAATTAATAATATAATATATCAACAATACTAAAATATTTAGCAACAACAAAATATTGTGGTAAAAAATTAAAAGATATACCAACAATTAAATCAAGTTGTTGCTATTTATTAATATAAGCCAATAATAATATAGTTGTTGCTAATTTCATATTTTCTTGTAGTGACATGAGATAGTAAGTGGTCTCAAACTCTTGTAAGAGACTGAGTCTCTTAATAAAAAGTCGAGAGAAGTGTTAAAAACACTTCTAAACTTGACGAGAATTTAGGAGTATATTTCACTTATGTTGCAAGATAGGGATGTATTTAATTTCACTTAGTCAAATAAAGAAGTGTTTTTAAGGCTGTTAATAGTTTAGAGATGAAATTAATAATTCGCGTCAAGTTTAGGAGTATTTTCAATACTTCTCTCAAAATAAAACAATGATGGAGAACAAATCAAACACGAAGGAGTAGTATAGAATATTAGACGATGTTTCTTGATGCCTTCTGCTGTGACATCGACAGCCATTTTTGGTTTACATGACTACATATAGGACTAAAGAATAGGATAATAAATAATAAAATAAAGGTGGCTTTACATGTGTATGTACAAATTTAATAAGCCTTAATGCTACAAGAGAGAGACAGGCAATGCAATGCAATTAAACTTACCAACAAATATATAGCTCTTTTACACAATGAAACATTTATAAATGTATATTTTCCCCATTTCCGGTGACACTGTCTGTATTTCCTTTTGCTAAGCACCACAATTTATTCAAGTAAATTGGCTTAGTGTTCTGTGTGGTCCATGCCTCGTCAAGAACTAACAATAACATGAAGCAACCAAATTATAGCTTTTAATAATGATAAGATTATAGATATTAAGTGCATGTGATCTAGTGATCAACAAATATGATATATATCATGAGTTATTCGATTAGAGGATCAATTTTAACAAAGATAAAAGACTCTTAAATGTTTTTTTATCAAGATAATCCAAATAGCATCGTTCTTTTTAGGGAAAAGGGTTCGAAATATATCTGAACTTTGACCGAAATTACTGTAACAATCTCAAACTTTGGGCAGGACCTATTACCAAAGATATATAAGTGTCAATTGGACAAGTTACTAATTTGGTCAAAGTTTAGATATATTTCAGACATTTTTCCCTTCTTTTTATTTTTTTGGTTTTCCGAATCGGTGTTTTTATTTTTTGATTTGGTATCCACATTGGAGTCCGACTAAATTCGGATTCGTGTCGGGAAGTTCGACAAATAGCATCGTTCTTTTTATTCTTTTGACTTTTTTTTTATTTTCCACTAGGTGTTTGATATTCACACTAGAGCCCACCAACAAAATCTAGATTCATGTCGGGAAGTCCAACAAATAGCATTGTTCTTTTTATTTTTTTGGTTTCCCACCTAGTGTTCGGTATTTACATTGGAGTCTGACTAAATATGATACATTCCCTAACAAAGGCGACTTCATAACCAAGAAGATTCGAACTCAAGATCTCTAATTAAGAATGAAAAAGTACTTACCACAACCTTTATTGGTGCATCGTTCTTTTTGTTGCTATGTAATAAAAGGACATCAAGTAGTACATTTAGCATAGACAAAAGAATCATGTACTGTACCATAAGAATATTGAATGAAAATTTCTCCTTCCCTTCCCCTAATTTTTTAAGAAAGAAAAAGAATATTGAAAGAAAGGAACAAAATACTAATTAAATGATTTAATAGAATGCTGTAATGGAGGAGGACCTTTTTTTTTCCAGCTTTTCTTTCAACTTTTTCTGCGTAATTTAATATGTAACAGCAAAGTAGTAGTAATAATTAATTGTTGTTTAACATTATTTGGTTTGTCGAAAGAAATAAGTATTTTAATCGAATTTGTCGGTGTCTGTTTGCTAAACACCGGACGTTGCTTAAAACCATGGGCGTCGATTAATAATGTCATTACTTAAAAAATTACTATAAAATACTAACGTTTAACTTTTGTACGAGACCGCGTAAATTTTTCCACAAGTTGGCTTAAAGATGATTAGAGGCAATTATTAATCCTAATAAGTCGAACGAAAATACCTAAAAATACAAGTCTTATAAAATATTATTTTTCTTCGTTTCAATTTATGTGATGTAAATTGATTTTATACAGAGTTTAGAAAGAAAATATTTTAAAACTTATGACACAAAATAAATCATAGATATTTGTATGGTTATAAATTATTTCATTCAAAATAGAATAATATTTTAAAATTAAATTATAACTAAAAATAAAAATAAAATTTTATTTTGAACTGACTAAAAAAATAAGTCATATAGATTAAGATATACGAATAATATTTAGTGATAAATTACTTTGAACAAACTTTTCTACAAGTGACGCGGAATACTATTTACTGCGGCGCACGAGTTGGAAAGTACCACAAGCCAAATACCTTTTCCTAGAAAGTGGAGTCCGAAGAAGCCGAAATCCAATAAAGCCCAAAAGGGAAACTTAAAGAGATTATCACCGGCCTAGTGTGGCCGTAGCTGCTTAGAGGGTGGCTATTTAAGACATAATAAAATTTTTATCAAATATTGTAATATTTAGTTGTTTCATAATTAGCTTCATATTTATGAGATTGAAGTTGAGAATTCAAGAATGAAGTTATACACTTCAAATATACAAGTTTAAAATTGGATTTGTCAAATCCTAATTTCAAATCTATATATTTGAAGTTGTCTTATTATATGTGTAGTTTATATGTTTGAAATTATGATTTTTAGTCCACAATTTCAAACTTATATATGAACTATGAAATTTGAATTATCAAGTCTAACTTTAGACTTGAATATTTAAAGTTGACATTAGTCCATGCCTAAAATTAGCATACTCTAGCCTAGTAGAAGAATTGAATTGTAATAGCATACTTGGTAGTTAGTCATAGATATCCATTAATTTGAATTTTGAATTATGAAAATTTGGTATACAGTTTGTAATGTATAAGACTCTTCTAGGTGCAGAGTTTGTATTCTTGTAGGAGTTAACCACATTGGTTGTTCATGTATTTTGTGTCTATAAAAGTGCACCTTGCTCTTTCATTATTTGAATAAGATCGATACTCTATTTTACCACATTCATCATGGTATCAGAGCATTAGTAAATAATAACAAAATAATGACACAGAACAATAATAAAGCAGTCAATTCTCCATACATGCTGCAACCTAGGGGTGTGCAAAAACCGAACCGATCGATAAATCGAATCGAAAAAAAAGTGTTATTGGTTTATTGCTATTGAGTTATTGAGTTAACGGGTTTTTAATGATTTTATAGAAAAAAATTATCGGGTTATCAGTTCGGTATTGGTTTTTAATATTGAGTTATTGGGTAAACCGATAATCCATTAAGACTATAGTAATTTACTACTTTTACCTATAGATAAATATTAAATATTAATATCAATACTTTACTAGTTACTATCTTTGTCCTTAGTCTTCAATGACTTTGAGTTCACAACTTCACATTATACAAAATGTCAAAAACTAGAGTAACAACCCAATTCTTCTTAATTTCTCTTTGTGTTACACTTGTATAGTTCTTTTCATATTTGTTCTTATTGTTTCTATTTTATGAGCATTTATAAAGTTACATTCTTGTCTTGTCGCGTCAAATTTATTAGGGAAGTCATATATTTGTTTTATAAGCATTTTCTTAATGGTTAAATCGAAAACCGAACTGTTAAGGACCAAAATCGATAAATCGAAAACCGATAAAAAATATCTTATTGATTTGGTTATTGGTTTAGCATATTTAAAAGCCAAAAGCCGATGAACTGAATCGATAATACATAAAACCAAACCGAACAGACCGATACACTCCCCTACTGCAACCAACTGATAATCTTGGAGTGTCTCTAGTCACATGTTTGCTCACGCAAGCTAACTATTCGATATGGCGGAGGTCCATGAGGAATGCCTTGTTGGTTATGTCAAAGTTAGGCTTTGTTGATGGTAGTCTTCCGCGAACCACAACAAGTTGTACAAACAAAGCTACATGGATTAAGGGAAATTCTATGATAATATCTTGGATTTTTAACTCTCTTCATCCCTCTCTTCACAGTAGTGTAGCTTTTTTTGATACAACAGGTGAACTTTGGAAAGATTTAGAAGAGAGATTTTCACAAGGGGCTCCCCGAGTTCACCAGTTAAAGATGGAGATCGTGAATACACAACAACATGATTAAACAATGAGTGTTTACTACACCAAATTGAAGGGATTATGGAATAAGTATGAATCGTATTGCCAATTAACAAACTGCAATTGTGGTGCCATTGAGGAATATGCGGCAGAAAGGGAAACGAGAAGGTTCATCAATTTCTTGTGGGATTGAATGAAAAATTTAATGTTGTTCGATCTCAGATCTTAAATACTGAACCATTACCAACTCTAGCCTGTGTGTATGGATTAGTTTCACACGAAGAACAACAACAACAACTCACTACAAGCAAAGGAAATAATTTATTACGGGGGGCAACATTTGCTTCAAAAAGAAACACCAAGACTTTCAACTCTCATCAATTGCCAGGTAACCATGATGTCTCCAAACTATTTTGTGATCACTATAAACAACGGAGACACACCAAGGATGTGTTTTGAACTACATGACTATCAAATTGGTGGGAAAACAATAGAAAAGGAAAGGGTAAGTCGTCTAATTCTAGCTGAACATCAGAAGTTGAACATATGGATTCTTCCCCAATAAGTGGTTTATCAAAAAACAATATAACCAACTCATGTCCCTTTTAAGTCTCGATAACTCCAAGGGTATCAATTCAATGACTAACGTTGCTGATAAGGCTGTTACTTTTCCTGTAGCTAATTGTGAATGAATATTAGATTCGGGAGCGTCTAATCATATGACTTGTCATTAGAATTTTCTGTCTAATGAAAGAAAGCTTATCTTTAATTCTAATATAACTATTCCTGATGGTTCATCTGTTACTACTAATACTTGTGGAGATGTGACTCTTAATTCTTCAATAACCTTAAATCATGTTTAACATGTATCCATGTTTGCCTGCAATCTTGTTTCTATTAGTAAGCTGACACAATCATTAAATTGTGTAGCTCATTTTTCCCCTTCCTTTTGTGTTCTACGGGACCTAGCCACAAGGAAGCTGATTAGCATGGGTAAACTGAAGAATAACCTTTATTATTTCCAAAGCCAAGCACTAGTTTCAACTCTTTTGTCAAATAAAGACCAAACTGTTTTGTGGCATCAACGTCTTGGTCATATGTCTTTTAGTCATTCGTCATTCATTTCGGAACTCTAGTTTTTAAATTTTTATAAGTTCAGATGATTATTGTGATGCTTGCCACTGAGCTAAGCAAATTCGGAAGTCATTTCCTGTTAGTTCTATTAAATCTAATGAAGCCTTTGATTTGTTTCATTGTGATTTATGGGGTATCTATCATTTACCTCCATTGTCAAAGTCTCATTATTTCTTGACTATCGTGGATGATTTTACCAGAACTACTTGTGTGTATTTGCTTAAGTCTAAAAATGAAGCTTCTTATTTATTGATTTCCTTTCTTGCCATGGTACAAAGACAATTCAATCGTCTTGTTAAAATCATTCGTAGTGACAACAACATAAAGTTTACTAATAGTTCACTACAACAATGTTGTCACGAAGAAGGAACTGTAAATCAGTTTTCTTGTACCTCTACACCCCTACAAAATGGTGTAGTAGAACTTAAACACCGACATTTACTTGATATCACTAGATTCTTAAGGTTCCATGCTGGTTTACCAATAAAATTTTAGGGAGTGTGTGTTCTAACAACAACTTATTTAATAAATTACACACCAACACCCCTTTTATGTGGAAAAAGCCCATTTCAATTGTTATTTTCCTCAAAACCTTCTTATGCACATTTACGTGTTTTTGGATGCCTCTGTTATGCTTCAGTTATTCCACGATCTCTAATAAATTTCATGATAGAGCCACACCTTGTATTTTCCTAGGTTATCCATCTGGTCATTAAGGTTATACGGTCTATGATACGAAAACATATCAAACATTTGTTTCTCGTGGCGTGATTTTTCATGAGAGAGTATGTCCTTAAAAAAATTACTCTTTCTTCTCTTAAAAAGCAACCACGAGTGCCTTTGCCATTGTTGATTGATGATCCTAATCAAAATTTGTCAACCCAAAGTCCACCACAAGAAAATCTCAATTAGGCACAATACATCCAAATATGGCTCCAAGTGACACTATAATTGTGCAACAATCACAAGTCCATATTATTGAACCATCAAGAGAACCTACTGTTCCAACTCAAACTCAACGCACCAAAACCCAACCAGATCATCTTAAAGATTTTCTGGTCAAACTCCCAAACAATAATAAAGGTTCTTCTTCAGGCTCATCCAACATAGCTTGCTCATGTATTGGTCCAGCTTACCCTTTATGTCACTATGTTTCCTACTACAATTTTTCCACAGCTCATACATGTTTTCTTTCAGCCATTACCCACCATAATGAGACAATGCCTTACAAACAAGCAGTACAGGTAGAACACTGGAAGCAGGCCATGAAAAAAGAGCTAGAAGCGCTTGAACAAAACCACACGTTGACCTTAGAACATCTCCATGTAGATAAAAGAGCTATTGGTTGTAAATGGGTCTACAAAATTAAGTTTAACTATGATGGATCAATTGAGTGCTATAAGGCGCGTCTTGTCGGTGAAGGATACAACCAAGTAGAAGGTTTAGATTATAATGAAACGTTTGCTCCAATTGCAAAACTTACTGGAGTTCGTACCCTTGTAGCTGTTGCATTTGTTCAAAATTGAGATCTCCATCAACTGGATGTTCATAATGCTTTTATTCATGGAGATTTCCATGAATAAGCTTACATGCAACCACCACCTGGATATTTGTCGGCTGAAGATAATAGAGTTTGTCACCTTCGTCGGTCACTTTATGGATTAAAGCAGGCCTCAAGGCAGTGGTTTGGTAATTTTTCTATTGTTATCTTAATTTTTGACTTTACATAATCCAAGGCTGACACTTATTTATTTTTGTATTGATGAGGAAATTCTTTCGCAGCCATTCTTGTATATGTAGATGATGTCATTGTTGTCACCAATGATTCATTCAATTTGAAAGCTTTGAAGGGCTACTTAGCATCGTAGTTTCCTATAAAGGATTTGGGTCCTCTTAAGTACTTTCTTGGTCTAGAAGTTGCTAGCACTTTAGAAGGAATAGTTCTTTCACAGCTAAAATACACGCTGGATATCTTTAAAGAAACGGACATGCTGACATCTAAACCAGTAAAATTTCCCATAGAGCATCATCACCATTTAGATTTGGATGAAAGTTCTGCTCTTCAGGATCCTGAGCTCTTTCACATATTAGTTGGGAGGCTGATTTATTTCTCTGTTACTAGGCCTAATATTTTTTATTCACTTCATTTGTTATCTCAATTCATGTACTAGCCTCGACAGAACGATTGATTATTAGTTCTCTTCGAATATTGCGTTATTTAAAGCTTTCATGAGGCCAAGGTATTTTCCTTTCAACATCAAGTCCTCCGTCTATAAAAGGATTTCATGATTGTGATTCAAATTAGGCAAGTTGTCCACTCACCCATCGTCTAACCAGTGATTATATCATATTTCTTGGTCATTCACCTATTTCATGGAAGAGCAAGAAACAAGTAACAATGTCGCGTTCTTCTGCTGAAGCAGAATACCGTTCCATGGCAACAACAGCTTGTGAGATCATTTGGTTACTCTAATTACTTTCAGACTTATATGTCCCTTATTCGGATCCAGTTTCATTATATTGTGATGGTCAAGCCGCATGTTATGTTGCCAATAATCCAGTTATCATGAACGAACTAAGCATATTAAGGTAGACTGCCATTTTTTTCAGGACTGTATTCAATGGGGTTTGTTGGTTTGTCAACACATTTCAACACAACAACTACTTGCTGATGTTTTTACTAAAGCTTTAGGTGCACACCAATTTCAAATATTAATTTCCAAGTTGGGCATTCGGGGCCTCCATGCTCCAATTTGAGGGGGCATAATATCGTACTTGGTAGTTAGTTATAGATATACATTAATTTGCATTTTAAGTTATGAAGAATTGATGTACATTTTTTATCGTATATGACTCTTCTAGGTATAGTGTTTATGTTCTCGTAAGAGTTAACCACATCGATTGTTCCTTTATTTTGTATCTATAAAAGAGCACCTTGCTCTTTCATTATTTGAATAAGATCGATACTCGTTTTTGCCACATTCATCAATTTGCAAGGAATAAAAATACAAAACTTTTTTATGGTTAACAAACTTTTATCACTAATGTGAAACGTGTATAAAATATGCTCTTTTTATTTATTTTTATTTGTCTATTATTATAAAAATAGATTTTTATTTTTACTTGTCACTTATAGCATTGTAGACAGTGAAATTTTTTTGATAAATTCATATTAAACTTTGGATTATATCATAAATTCATGATATGTTGACCAAGTCAAATTATTGGTTAATAAAACTGGATTACTATTTAAGTTAAAATTATATTACTTAATGTCACGATTGAAAGTACACCCTAGACGTGACATAAAATAAGGATCCTGAGAGGCCCTACACAAACCACTTGACATACATACAACACAATGAAATAGAAAAAAAAGTAGAATTTTAGTAAAAAGTCTCTCATATCGTAGAATAGTTTGAACATACGAGAGGAATTCTATTCATAGTCTTGACAAGCCAATCTAATACATCAAAATAAGTGGTTGGGATGTAACCCATACACCACGTACAATGTCTAAAAACTAAGGCATAAGAAAGCATAGTGAAGGTGACAGGATCCACGAAATATGAGGACTCACCAAGTTTTCACGATCGATCAATCAACTAGCCATGGAGGAGGAGAAGCGTGAGACCTTACATTATTAAACAATGTAGGCAGAAATATGCATTAGTACATGGAATGTACTAAGTATGGGGAAATGCATAAAAACATGAAACATGAGCATATGAGAACGTTAGAACATGATATGCATGACCAAGCTAAATCATAGTAAAAACTTTGAAAAGAATCATAAATCATAAACATTGTCAATGCATCTCAAAACATGATGAAAGCTTCATAAAACCTTTGAAGTAACTTAGTGCATTTTGTGGGATATTTACCATTAACCGACATAGACCACGTGAGCTATAACGTGGAATCTGGTGTCTTTCCCCCACACCAAAAAGAGATGCCCTTACTTGCCAAGGCAAGGACCATAAACTTCTAGCTTAGGTGGATCCACTAGCTATGTCTTCTAAGACAAATCCTACGGGGGCACATAGTTAGGGATAAGGAGATTGCTACTAGAGACCCGGTCTCTACTAATGGGAGAGCCTCCATCTCAACGTCCTCTCGATGCTAAGTAAAATTCCAATGGAATTATTCATTTTCATAAACATATCATCATACTTGGAAAAGTACAATTAAGTTATTAATCCAATCTTAAATCATCATAGTAGCTCCTTACATCATAAATCTTGCATGTGTGAGAAAATCTTTCACCAATCATGATTTATGAATATGTGAGAAAACCTTTCACAATTTAAGTGATTCTTATCTTAAAAGCAACCTTAGATCATTAACATCTTTTTAATAAAACATGCATAACTTCCATAAATCATATTCATAACTTCATAGACTTTCTTCATAAATTCATAGTGAAAATCATGAATAATGCATAGGTCCATATGAACTCAATTGAAAGATGTGTAATTGAGTCTAAACATGCATAGGAAGATTGAAATTGAACAAGTAAATCGAACTCAAATAAGATGCATAGAGATTGCATGAACCATAATCAAAATTAGGTGAAATTGAATTGGAAACTTGGAAATCTTTTGGTACCCAATGGATAAATGGAATCCATTGGTGAATCCCCACATACCTTGATGATCAAGGCCCAAAAGAAATGGAGGAAAAAGGAGACTTGAATCTTGGAACTCTAGCTTTCTTCCTTGAGCTTGAGAGAAAATCGGGGAGGATGAACTTGGATGAGAATTTGGAATTTGAGAGAATGAGAGGGTTTGGATAAAATTAGGAGTTGAAAGGTAGTTATAGGTCTTAAAATTAGGATCAAAATGACATAGTATAGATATTAAATGTGTAGGAAAAAACTAAAAATACCCTTAAGGAATAACTATAGAACAGTCCTACGGTTTGGACCGTACAGGTCAACCGTAGAACCAACTTCAGAAATCCAAAATTTGGCCAACTTTCCATGAAACACTTCTACAGACATCAAACTTTCTACGGTCCGTAGACCCCATCTGTAGTCCTCAACTTTGAGTCTGAAATTTCACTAAGTGTTGAACCTTCCTATGGAACACATCTACGACTCATCCGATTTTCTACGAATCATCCTCTTCACTCGTAGCTCAGACTTCAGAAACTTGAATTTTCTCAAAACTCATCTCAACTTCTACAACTCACCTTTTACGGCCTGTAAACCCTTCTACGGTCCGTAAATGAGACTCGTCAATCATAGTACCAGTTCTAAAAAGTGAACTTTCCCTTTTCAATCCAACTTTCCAATTTATGAGGTATTACAATATCTCCCCCTTGGGAGCATTCGTCCTCGAATGGGACTCAAGCTAGCATGAATAGAGTAAGAGAGAAACTAACAACCCAACATGAATGCAAATCTCATCATAATACACATAGACATGGAGAATCACCCCAAGCTAAATCATAACATCAAAAATCAAGTTTTTCATGAACATACATGCGTATGGAAATATGAGAATGTCTAAAACACATGAATCCGAAAGAATGAACCATGATGAACTAATACCTCAAGCTAGAATAGGAGTGGATGGAAAGAGATGAGGATACCAGGACATTATATCGGCTTCGGCCTCCCAAGTAGCACCCTCAACTAATTGATTCCTCCAAATAACTTTCACGAAAGCAACTTCTTTATTTCTCAACTTCCAAACTTGACGGTCTAAAATGTCAACCGGAACCTCTTCATAAGAAAATTTTTATCTAACTCCCAAACCTTCTAAATGCACAATGGACTTCGGATCTCCAACACACTTTATTAATAAAGAGACATAGAATACCGGATGTACCGATGCTAAGCCATTAGGTAACTCTAACTCATAAGCAACCTTGTCAATATGTCTTAAAATCTTATATGGGCCCACATATCGGGGACTAAGCTTTGCTTTGTTTCCAAACCTCATCACACCCTTCATAGGTGAGATTTTCAAATAAACCCAATCATCAATTTCAAATTTAAGCTCTCTTCTTCTGACATCGGCATAAGACTTTTGTCAACTTTGAGCCATTTTCAACCTGTTTCGAATAAGTTAAACATTTTCCATAGCCTCATGCACACACTTGGGCCCTATCAAAGCGACCTTACCAACTTCAAACTAACCAATAGGAGACCTAAACCTCCTACCATAAAGGGCCTCAAACGAAGCCATCCTAATACTAGAATGATAGCTATTATTATAAGCAATCTCGATTAAAGGAAAATGCTCATCCCAATTACCTTGAAACCAGTCACGCAAGCTCTTAACATGTCCTCTAAGGTCTGGATAGTACACTCGGCTTGTCCATCGGTAAGGGTGGAAAGCCGTGCTAAGTTTTACTTGAGTACCAAAACCCTTCTGAAATGACTTCTGAAATTGAGACGTAAATTGAGTACAACGATTGGAGATAATGGATAAGAGAACTCCATATAACCTTACCATTTCCTGAATTTAAAGCTTGGCATACTCTTTGGTTGAAAACAAAGTCTTTACAAGAAGAAAGTGAGTCGATTTTGTCATTTAGTCCACAATAACCTAAATCGAGTCAAACTGACAATGAGTACAAGGTAAACCCGTCATAAAGTCCATATTCCAATCTTCGTACTTCCACGTAGGAATGTAAATATTTTGAGCCAAACCACCCGATTTGATGCTCAACTTTCACTTGTTGACAATTCGGACATTTTGCCACAAATTCCGTGATATCCTTCTTCATCTCATTCCATCAATAGACCTCCCACAAGTCGCGATACATCTTGGTATCTCCCAGGTGAATAGAATATCAAGAACTGTGACCTTCTGTCAAAATCTGATTTCTCAACTCATCAATATTCGGGACACATAACCGACCTTGATATCTAAGAATACCATCTCTCCCTTGGGAGAAAGTCTCAATGGCTTTCTGGAAATCAACTACTTCAAGTCAACCATAACTGGATCAAGATCTTGCTTAACTTTCACATCCGATACAAGAGATGATTTTGAATCATTTTGATCAAAAACTCCACCTTCATTGGAATCAGCCAAACACACACCCAATCGGGCTAATATTTTAACATCACGAACTAACTCCTTCTTACCACACTCAACATGAGCAACATTACCCATCGATAGTCGACTAAGAGCATCCACCACCACATTCGCTTTACCTATGTGATAGAGGACACTCAAGTCGTAATCCTTTCATAGCTCAAGCCATCTTCTTTGGCGAAGATTCAAATCCTTTTGAGTGAACAAATATTTCAAACTCTTGTGGTCGGTAAACACATCTACATGAATGCCATATAGGTAATGCCTCCAAATTCTTAGAGCAAACACTACCGCCGCTAACTCCAAATCATGAGTCGGATAATTCTTTTCGTGCACCTTCAATTACCTTGAAGCATAGGCGATGACTTTCCCATGTTGCATCAAAACACAACCAAGACCAATCCATGAAACATCACAATACACTACAAAGCCATCCTATCCTTCCAAAAATGTCAATATAGGGGCTGAAGTGAGTCTATCCTTCAACTTTTGGAAAATCTTCTCACAAGCTTCCGACCATACGAATTTCACCTTCATTTGAGTCAATGTCGTCAAAGGCAAAGAAATAGACAAAAATCTTTCCACAAACCTTCTATAGTAACCAGCCAACCCCAAGAAACTCTGTATATCTGAAGCGAACAACGGTCTAGGCCAATTTTTAACCGCCTCGGTTTTCTTAGGATCAACTTAAATACCTTCACCTAAGACAATATGGCCAAGGAAAGCAACATACCTCAACCAAAACTCACATTTCCTAAACTTAGCATACAATTCCCGATCCTTGAGAATTTGCAACATAGTACTTAAATGTTCAATGTGTTCATCCTCACTCTGTGAGTAAATCAAAATATCATCAATAAACACAATTATGAACATGCCAAGATATTTCTTGAAGCATCACAATACACTACAAAGCCATTTGATCCTTCCAATAATGTCAATATAGGAGCTGAAGTGAGTCTATCCTTCAACTTTTGGAAACTCTTCTCACAAGCTTCCGGCCATAGGAATTTCACCTTCATTTGAGTCAATGTCGTCAAAGGCAAAGCAATAGAGGAAAATATTTCCATAAACCTTCTATAGTAACCAGCCAACCCCAAGAAACTCTGTATATCTGAAGCGAACAAAGGTCTAGTCCAATTTTTAACCACCTTGGTTTTCTTAGGATCAGCTTCAATACCTTCACCTAACACAACATGGGCATGGAAAGCAACATACCTCAACCAAAACTCACATTTTCTAAACTTAGCATACAACTCCCGATCCTTGAGAATTTGCAACAGAATCCTCAAATGTTCAATGTGTTCATCCTCACTCCGTGAGTAAATCAAAATATCATCAATAAACACAATTACAAACATGTCAAGATATTGCTTAAGACCCTATTTATCAAATCCATAAACACCGTTGGGGCATTAGTTAAACTAAAAGACATAACCAAAAACTCATAGTGACCATATCATGTTCAAAAATCCATTTTTGGAATGTCATTTTCCTTCACCCTAAATTGGTTATAACCCGACCGAAGGTCAATCTTACAGAAGTAACTCGCTCCTTGGAGTTGATCAAAAAAGTCATCTATCCTTGGAATAGGTACTTATTCTTTATTGTGACCTTATTCAATTGTTGATAGTCAATGCACATTCGGAGGGAACCATCCTTCTTTCAAACAAACAATATCGAAGCACCACATGGTGAGATACTCAGTCTAATAAATCTTTTATCCAATAAGTCTTTCAACTGATCCTTTAATTCCTTAAGTTCAGTCGGATCCATTCAATAAGGAGGAATTGAGATAGGCTACGTATTTGGGAGAAGATCAATACCAAAGTCTATTTCCCTTTTAGAATGAATACCGGGAAGATCACTGGGAAACACTTCTGAAAACTCATTTACAATCGGAACTGACTCAAGAGTAAGGGTTTTAGAATTTGTATCCCTAACCCAAATAAGATAATAAATGCAACCCTTAGAAATCATTTTCTAGGCTTTTAGGCAAGATATGAACTAACCCTTAAGAACATAATTTCTCCCTTCCCATGACATGATAGGTTCGTTCAGAACCTTGAATGTGACTAATCGGGTCCTACAGTCTATGGAAGCATAACATGTATAAAGCCAATCCATCCCAACAATAATATCAAAGTCTAACATATCGATCTCTACAAGATCAACATGAGTGAATCTATGAGAAATGGAAATAGGAAAATTTCTATACACTGTCTTAGCAACAATAGAATCAACAACGCGAGTAGAGATAAAAAAGGGATTAGAAAGGATTTTGGGACCAACATCAAATCCCATAGCCACATAAGGAGTAATAAATGATAAAGTAGCACTAGGATTAAGGAAATCATACACATCAAAATGTAAGACTTTCAACATACCGGTCACAACATTCGGAGAACCCTCATGATCTTGTCGAGTCTGAAGTGCATAGAATTTGTTTTGTTTTGGAGCAATTGAACCGGAACCACTAGGCTGAGCTTTCCTACCATCCCTTACCTTAGTAACAAGCAACGGACAATCTCACATCTTATGACCACTCTTTTCATAATTATATCAACTACTGGCCAAACATTTGCCATCATGTTTCTTGCCACACCTAGTGCAAGTAGTTATAGAAGATCCACCACCATTACCTCCTTGAGGTTTTGGGTTAGACACCCTATCCTTGTTGAACTTAGAGGTTGGATAATTAGAAGAATCTTGACCGAGAAACCTTTTCCAGAATTTAGAACGACCATGTCCATCGAACTTTGAATAGGAAAAGTCACCATCACCTGTCTTTGCGTTCTTTGAATCCCTAGACCTCTCCTTTAGATTTTCCTCTTTGGTTTGTTAGGCATGGGTCATCAAATCGAGATATCCATCTACTAAATCAACATGGCGGTTCGACATTCTTTGACAACCAAATCAAAAACACCCGACACGAACTTACTCATTCTTGCCCTAGAGTCAGCAACCATTGTCGGAGAATACTTAGCCAATTGAGTGAACTTCAAAGCCTACTCCTCCATACTCATATTGCCTTGACGGAGATTAATGAACTCAAGAACCTTTGCTTCTCTTCATATCAAGAGGAAATAATTGATCAAGAATCAATCAAGAAAAGCCCCCTTCAAATTTGTCCTAATCAGGAGGAACCACATCAACTGCCCTCTCTTCCTTCCATTGGTCGAACTAAACTTGAGTAACACCTTTGAGTTGGTAAGTGGTCAATTCCGCCTTTTCCACCGTTGACACTCCCATAATTCCCACTCTCTTATAGATCTCATCAATGAACTCTTCAGGATCCTTATCAGCCTTGGAACCATGGAACTTCGGAAGATTCATCCTAGTGAAGTCTCTTATCCTTGTTGATGTCATACCAACATTTGGGTTCACAGGAGCAACGACTTCTGTTGAGCCCCATTTTTTACAAAATGGGTTGTGTAACGACATGACAACTCTTTTAGGATTTAAAAAGAGAAGAGTCACCACCTAACGAACTAAAGGCGCGTTAAGGCACCATTCTAAACTAATTAATTTCAAAAAGGTCTACAAAACCAATGATAGGGTAAGAGTTCAAATTACCTCAAAACGAAGGTGTTAAGCAACTTTCGAGGTCCACAAATATGGGTCCCGGCTGAATCTTATATAATTATGGGGGAGGGGGGGTTAAATATGTGGCAAATAAAGTCATTAATTAATTAATTAATTAATTTAAGAAGAGCTATGTGATTAAAAAAATAAGAGAAGTTCTATTTTAAAACAAGCAAGTAAAATAGATTTTTAATAATTTAACACAAGTCTAGGTGATTAGATGATTAAAATAAGCTAACATGCTATCGTTTAAGTAATAAATAAAAATAGAGACAACTAAAGAGCATTAATTATCTAATTGATTAAAACAAATTATGTGATAAAATAGATAAACTTTATTTAAAGCCAATTGACAAATATAGACAAACTGATTATTAATTAACCGAAAATTTTAAGTGGTAAGATAATAAGACAAGTTAAACTTATTTATTATTAAATAAAATAGAAACGTGAGGCTAACATTTAAATAATAAGGCAACAGTTAATTAAGAAAAATAGATAAGCAAGGCAAGAGATACAAAATCATAAAGGTCGAATGATAAACTAATATATGCAAAAGGAGATAAACACATTTATAAAAAGTTGATTTGTAAAC
This sequence comes from Solanum appendiculatum, assembly GCA_018342035.1. Lineage (NCBI taxonomy): Eukaryota > Viridiplantae > Streptophyta > Magnoliopsida > Solanales > Solanaceae > Solanum > Solanum appendiculatum. The sequence goes on from JAGDQO010000428.1 coordinate 281,552, forward strand.
ATTTAAAATACTTAAGGTTTAAACCAACCCGTAAGAGAATTCAAGGAGCTACAAAGGTTTGTTTCTTTATAGGGATGATACCAACGATATTATTAAAAGCTCTCCTTCATCATAGAAATATTTTTTATTTGAGGCCGGTCTTAGAAAATAATAATAGTATTTAAAGGATAATTGAAAGATTTGATTTAAATATAAGCGCGCGCGCACACACATAGAGATATATATATATATAAATCAAATCTTTCAATTATCCTCAAATACTATTACTATTTTCTAAGACCGACCTCAAATATAAAGCGTTTCTATGGTGAAGGAGCACGATTAATAATGTCGTTGGTATCATCCCTATAAACAAACAAACATTCGTAGTCTCCTTGAATTCTCTTACGGATTGGTTTAAACCTTAAGTACTTTTAAATGTTTACAAATCTTTTTATAATGGAAACCTTTCACGTATAGCCATTCAAAATATTTTAATTATACTACATGGCTATAGTTTGCTAATTACGATTCGTAGCTACAAGTTAGGGGAGGAGAGAGGCGAGCAAGGTTGAGAGAGGGTGGAGAGAGGCGAGTGAGATAGGGTAGAGAGTGGAGAGAGGTGAATTGTATATGTATATCGGTTAGATAATTGTATATAGGTAACTACTATGTATATGTATCAATTATTGTATTTGCATATTTGCATACAATTTGTATTCGTATACAAATGAATCGAGTTAAAACATTTGTATTTGATATACAATCTCTCTTTCGCTTTATACAAACACAAATTATGCATTGTATTTGTATAATTTGTATTTGTATAAAGCGAGAGAGAAAGTCAAACGACAACTGAGCAGGGGAAGATTTGTATTTATATAACTATAAGTGTATAGGATGGAGAGATATGTATTTGTATTTGTATATCCCGTCTCTCCAGCTTTATACAAACACAAACACAAATTATACATTTGTGTTTGTATAAAGTAAGAGAGAGAGAGAGAGAGAGAAAGGCAAAAGAGAACTGGGCAAAGGAAGATTTATTTTTGTATAATTATAAGTGTATAGGGTAGAAAGACATGTATTTGTATTTGTATTTGCATATTCCGTCTCTCGCGCTTTATGCAAACACAAACTATACATTTGTGTTTGTATAAAGTGAGAGAGAGATTGGCAGAAGAGAAGAGAGAGAGACTGGGCAGGGAGAGGAGAGAGGTGAGGGAGAAATGAATGAAAAAGAGGAGAGTGGCGAGCGAGATTTCATAGAGAGGGGAGAGAGGTGAGAGAGAGAGGAAGAGAGGAGAGAGGCGAGAGAGAGAGGATGTAATTATAGCTAGAAGTAAGTTTCGAATTGTAATTAATGCAAACTGTAGCTATGTTAGCTATTTAACTAATATATGTTTGCTTAAGCACGTAATTTCCCCTTTTATAATTATTTTTATATCCTTTTTAGGTAGATTAGTTTATAATTCGACCTTTATGATTTTGTATCTTTTGCTAATTCTCTTGCCTTGCTTATCTGTTTTTGTTCATTAATTGTTGCCTTATTATTTAAATGTTTAGTCTCACGTGTCTATTTAATTTAATAATAAATAAGTTTAACTTGTCTTATTATCTTACCACTTAAGATTTTCGGTTCATTAATAATCACTTCGCCTATATTTGTCAATTGTCTTTAAATAAAATTTGCCTATTTGTAATGATCCTAAAGGTCAATTTTGGTAATTTTTATAATATGACCGTTTTACCACTCTCGAGAGTTGCCCCGAGCCATGTTTGGCTGATATTCAATGTTAGTTTTGCGAAAATTCTTGTTAAGTTGTGGTTTTTGGAAAATTTGGAATGCTAAAGGCTTAAGTGGTCAAAATGTGGTTTTTGAGGTCATTCGGAGTTTCAGAACTTGGAAGGAAATTCTATTGATTCCGAAATGTGGAATTTGGTCTAGGAGAGTTGACGGAATCAGATTTGGGACTATATCGTGGATTTGAAGCCTTGAGTTGAAAATTTGTGAAATTTTGATCATAGGGTTGACTTTGGCCAACATTCGGAAATCGGATGCTCGAAATTTGATTTTGACAACTCCGTTGGATTCAGGAGATGATTTTAGGCCTAGGGGTGGCCTTGGTGGAATTTTTAGAGGTTCCGAGTTTGATTTGAGTTTTTGAAGCTTAAGTTAGTTTCATTGTGCTTTATCGGGTTCCGGGTTAAGGAGACCTAGAATCTGAATTCAAACGGTTCCATTGAGTTCGGAACGTCAAATTTAGTAGGGTAGCATGTATGGTTTGTGTGCTCGGGGTTCCGCACTAATCATGGGGGTCCTTTCAGAGACTTGTTGAATTGCTAAGAATTGCTAGTTTCTGGTTCTGTGTCTGGTGTATTTTGACCTCCATAATCGCGGAGAGTCCCTATGTGAAAGCCTCCGCGTCCGCCGAGTAGGGTCAGTGTGTTGTTCTCCGTGTTCGCAGAGATAGAGTCCGCGTTCACGGAGTTCATTAATGCTTGGAACAGTATTAAGTCGGGAATTTACCCATTTTCTCCATTTCTAACATTTTGGAGCTCTCTTGGGTGATTTTTGAAGAGTGATTTCTTGTGAACCAGTGTGGGTATGTGATTTTTACCTTGAACCTAGATTACCCAATGATTTAAACATGATTTTAACTTGGAAATTGGGTTTTTAAAGTGAGATTCTTGGGGGTTTTGATGGAACTCCGGATTTGTGATAAATTGGTGATTGTGGGCTGGTTTTGATTCCGTTTTCAAATTGGTTTTCACTAATGGTTTTCTAAATCTTTGAGGACCACTTTCATGTAAGAATTTTCGGATTCAAACCCTGTTTTTCGAAATTGGATTTTTGGGTTGTTTTGCCTCTTCTTTCCGATTTTCGTGTTCTTGGCATTGTTAGACCCAAATTTTGATTGGGTTTCATAATTTGAATAGATTGTATTGCCTTGGATTGCTTTCAAAAGGGAAAAGCTCCGGTCGTTGATTGATTGTGAATTCGATTAAGGCAAGTGAACTTTTATAACCTTGTGAATCTTTTAGAATTCTGATTTCCTTTCTTGATTGCGTTGGGGAGTAATGGGTTTGAGGTATGGGTGAATTCTTGTATGAATCAATCTAAAATTGACCGGCATGGTTAATAAAATGGCTTTGTGTGCTAGAGTGATAGGCCAAAGTATGATGGGCCATGAACTTGATATTGTTGTGTAATTGATGAAATGCTATGATAGTCTCGAGGTGATCATGAATTTGTTGAATATGTCTTTTGCTCATCGTGAACTATGGAACTAGACTTGAAAAACTCTTGCTTAGCGATTGATCCTACTTGTGATGGAATGAGTAGTGATATGGAGACTAGGCAATTGATCTTGTTTTGGTTGATGTATTCGATGATGTTGATATATTGTTGATAGTGTGACATGATTTGCATTGATATGAATTGCGTTGTGACTGTGAGCACTATCTTTCTTCTCATTATTTGTGTGAACATGCTTGTGTGCATTCGTTCTGGAAACACTATGATGAGACACGTTGATGATTATGCCGATGGGAAATGGTTTCGGCAAGTGATGATTATGCCAATAGGAAATGGTTCCGGCGAGTGATGGTTTATGCCAATGGGAAATGGTTCTGGCGATGGCGATGGGAAATGGTTCCGGCGATTGATGATTATGCTATTGGGAAATAGTTCCGGCGAATACATGGTCCATGTATGGCCCCTATGGGTTCCGATCTGAGATTCAGCAGATGTGTATCGTAGGGCAGACATGCATTACTCTATTTGTCATTGCATTGCATTATATTGTCTGATTCTTTTAATTGTGGTGTTATGTCTATGCCTTGTGACCCTGGGATTGATATATTGATATTGAGATGAGTTCTTTCATTGATGTTGTTGAGCTATTGTTGACTTTTGTATTATTTGAACTGTGGATTGGAATCTGTTAGGTTGGGCTGATTTTCTGTGCAGGTTGTAGTTATCGGAGGTTCGGCTGGAAGTAAGGGTTTCGTGATTCTTTTAGATTTGCCTCGTTTTATTAGTTATTTTTCTGGTTACCGTGTTATTTGTTACTCACCCTTGCTTCTACACTTGTGTAGGTGCCGAGCCCGAACCGTGATCTAGTACTCTCTTCTCCTTCTCCGAGGTTTTTTTAGGACATTTGAGCTGTAGCCGCCCGATGCTGGCGATCTCTGTCGGCCTTTTTACTTTTTTCTTTGTTTCTACTTGAGATACAAAGACTTGAGACCTGTATTTTATTTTAACGGTTGGATTTTATTAAGTCGAAAGACTTCCGCTTGATTACTTCTCTTCGTTAATTATGCTATTTTCTGTATAGTTGGGTTTAGGCTGACTTGTCCTGGTGGGATAGGACAAGTGTCATCACACCCGGTTTTTGGGTCGTGACAAATGGTATCAGAGCCAGGTTTCATAGGTCTCACGTGTACAAGCCAAGTCTAAGTAGAGTCTCGAGGATCAATAGAGAGACGTCTGTACTTATCTTCGAGAGGCTATGAGGACTGTTAGGAAACTTCCTTCATTTCATTCTCTCTTATCGTGCGTGGTTCTTATCGCTTGTGCTGAGTGTCGCATATTGTTTTGGCATATGCTGAGTACCAGAGCTTCTCTTTCGAGCGATAGAGGGGAGGCAGTCCCCGAGGCCATGGTTGAGGGCCTAGTAGAGGTCGGGGTAGAGCCCGAGTTGGAGGCCGTGCTCGTGGAGCAGCACGTGGTAGAGGCCGTGCCAGAGGAGCGGCACCTGCTAGAGGCTGTGGTAGAGAGCCTTCCCCAGAGCCACACATTGAGGTTGGTGAGGACTAGATTCCTCCAAGGTTCTAAGCACCGTTATTTCAGGAGACCTTATTGAGGATGTTGGGAGTTATGGAGAGTTTTACTCAGGGTGCTGCAGGCACGCCACAGGGTTCGCACACTACAGCAGAGGTACACACCCCAGAGCAATATCAGGGTCAGAGTGTTCAGGATCAGGTGGGTCAACCACCGTTGGTCCCCGCGCTAGCTGTAGGTGCATAAGATGATCCAGATGTAGTTCTAACAGTGGAGGACCAGAAGTGTTATGAGAGGTTTCAGAGGATGAAACCACCCCAGCTTCAGGGTTGTAAGAGTGAGGATGCTCATGAGTTTCTGACCTTCTGCCATGAGATGCTTGGGGCGGTGATGATGGTAGATGCGAGGGGTGTCTGTTTGCTTGCTCTCCAGCTCCGTAGGCCAGCCAGGGAGTGGTGGAGGTCTTGGGCAGAGTCCATGCCTGTGGTATCTCCTCCGGTTGAGTGGAACGCTTTCTCCAGTGCTTTTCGTGATCACTTCATTCCTTGGAGTGTGCGTGAGGAGAGCACGCTGAGGTTTGAAGGTTTGACTCAGGGTGGCATGTCTGTTGTAGAGTACGAGGCACGTTTCTGTCAGCTGTCTCGTCACCCCACGTCTGTGGTTCCAGATGAAGCGGAGAGGGTTCACAAATTTGTGAGGGGTTTGACCTTCTCCATCAGATCTTATGTGTTCAGATCATCCCGTGAGGGTGCTTCCTTCCAGTCCATCGTGAGTATCGCCAGAGAGGCGGAGTTGTTAGTTCGAAAAGAGTTTGGGGATTCCAAGAGGGCCTATTCTAGTGGTCAGTTTTCTGGTGCCTCGTCTAGAGGCAGGGATTCTCAGAGGGGTGCTAGCTCATTTAAGCGTCAAAGGTCGGTTCATGCTTCCATGCCAACGGCTGAGGGTGGGCAGGTGTCTCATGGGTCTCACAGTTCAGGCAGGGTGGCCGTGGTACTTCATCTGGTTCATCACAGCAGATCACTGTTCCGAGGTCGTGTTATATTTGTGGGGATCCGGGTCATTTGATGCTATAGTGCCCTCTACAGACTCATTCAGGGCTCTATCGTACTTCCTCAGGAGCTCTAGAAAGAGATCCAACGCCTCCGGCTAGAGATCGGGGTAGGGGTCAGATAGCTGGTAGAGGCGGCAGAGCTTCAGGTAGTGGTACAGTGGCTCAGCGTAGAGGTAGAGGTGAGGCTCAGATAGGAGGTAGTAGAGGAGCCCAGTGTTATGCTTTTTCGGGGAGACCTGAAGCTGAGTTTTTTCATGCAGTTATCACAGGTATCGTCCTAGTCTGCCATCAATCTGCGTCTGTGTTGTTTGATCCAGGGTCTACTTTCTCCTGTGTGTCTACCTATTTTGCATCTGAGTTTGATTTGGTATGTGATCGTATGCCTGTGCCTGTGCATGTTTCTACATCCGTGGGTGAGCCCTTAGTGGTGGATCAAGTGTATCGATCATGTCCTATTTCTTTGGCTGGGTACAACACTTGGGTAGACTTGATTATTCTGGGGATGGTAGATTTTGATGTGATTTTGGGTATGGATTGGCTTTCTCCCTATCATGCAATTCTGGATTGTCATGCTAACACTATCACCTTAGCGATGCCTGGTGTTCTGAGGGTAGAGTGGAAGGGTACTAGTGGTTCTTACCCTAGTAAGGTTATCTCCTACATCCGAGCCCAGAGGTTGGTTGATAGAGGGTGTTTGTCCTATTTGGCTTTTATTCAGGATACTAGTGTTGAGTCACCTCCCATGGAGTCCATTCTTGTGGTTTAGGAGTTTGCTGATGTGTTACCTACTGATCTTCCTGGTGTTTCTCTGGATAGAGACATTGATTTTGCTATTGACTTGGAGCCGGGCACTAAGCCCGTCTCTATTACCCCGTATCGTATGGCTCTGGCTGAGTTGAAGGAGTAGAAGGATCAGTTACATGACTTGTTGAGCAAACGGTTTATTTGCCCTAGTGTGTCACCTTGGGGAGCACCGGTTCTCTTTGTTAAGAAGAAAGATGGCTCTATGAGGATGTGCATTGATTATAGGCAGTGGAACAAGGTAACTATTAAGAACAAGTATCATCTTCCTCGCATTAATGATTTGTTTGATCAGCTTTATGGTGCGGGATTGTTTTCTAAGATTGACTTGAGGTCTGGGTATTACCAGTTGAAGATTAGGCCATCAGATATTCCTAAGACAGCCTTTCGGACTCGTTATGGCCATTATGAGTTCTTAGTGATTTCTTTTGGGCGGACTAACGCTCCTGCGATGTTTATGGAGTTGATGAATGGAGTGTTCCATCCGTACTTGGATTCCTTCGCGATCGTGTTCATTGATGACATTTTGATATATTCCCAGACCGGGAAGGGTCATGTCCGTCACTTGAGATTGGTGCTTCAGACTTTGAGGGAGAAGAGGTTGTATGCCAAGTTCTCCAAGTGTGAGTTTTTTATTGATTCCGTGGCATTCTTGGGAAATGTGGTGTCCAATGAGGGTATTAGGGTTGATCCGGCCAAGATTGAGGCAATTAAGGGCTGGACGAGGCCTACTTCTCCTACAAAGATTTGGAGTTTTTTGGGGTTAGCAGGCTACTACAGATGGTTTGTGCAGAGCTTCTCTGCTATCGCAGCGCCTTTGACTAGATTGACTCAGAAGACTGTGGATTTTCATTGGTCCGATAAGTGCGAGGCGAGCTTTCAAAAGTTCAAGGCCCTGTTGACTTCAGCTCCTGTGTTGACTTTTCCCCAGGAGGGTGTGGGTTTTACCGTGTATTGTGATGCCTCCAGAGTTGGCTTGGGAGGTGTATTAATGCAAAAAGGGAAGGTTATTGCCTATGCTTCTATACAGTTGAAAACTCATGAGAAGAACTATCCTACCCACGACTTAGAGCTTGCGGCGGTAGTATTTGTACTTAAGTTGTGGCGACACTACTTGTATGGGGTTCATTGTGAGGTCTTCACCGATCATCGGAGTCTTCAGTACATCTTTAGTCAGAGGGATCTGAATTTGAGACAGCGTAGATGGCTTGAGTTACTGAAGGACTATGATATAACTATCTTGTATCATCCTAGGAAGGCCAATATGGTGACCGATGCTTTGAGTAAGAAGGTTCCTAGTATGGGGAGTCTCGCCGCGATCAGTGTTGATATGAGGCCCTTGGCTAGGGATGTTCAGAGGTTAGCCAGTAGCTTTGTCAGGTTGTAGGTTTCTGAGGAGAGCGGTGGTTTGATTGCGTTCATTAAGGCTCATTCTTTCTTAGTTGAGCAGATTCGTGAGCGACTGTTTGAGGATGAGAAGTTGTGTCTCATTCGAGACAAGGTAATGAGAGGTGAAGCCAAGGAGGCTGCACTTGACTCTGATGGATTTTTGGGGATTGGAGATCGGATTTGTGTGCCCAAGGTGGGCGATCTTTTTAGACTGATTCTAGAGGAGGCCCATTGCTATAGATATTATATCCATCCGGGGACAGTGAAATTGTATCATGATATGAGTCAGCATTACGGGTGGTGTGGTATAAAGAGAGATATTTCATACTTCGTATCTAGATGTTTGACGTGTCAACAGGTCAAGTGTGAGCACCAGCGGCCTGGAAGTGTGTCTCAGAGGATGCCCATTCTTACTTGGAAGTGGGAGCGGATCACCATGGACTTCGTTGTGGGTTTACCTACCACCGTGGGTGGTTATGATTCTATTTGGGTGTTTGTTGATAAGCTGACTAAGTCCGCTCATTTCATCCCAGTTGGGGTGAAGTATACGACGGAGAAGTTAGCCCAGCTCTATATCAGTCAGATTATTAGACTTCATGGGGTGCCGATATCTATAGTCTCGGATCGGGGTTCTTTGTTCACCTCGCATTTCTGGAGAGCTTTACAGCATGGTTTGGGTACTCGGTTTGATATGAGCACAGCCTTTCACCCTCAGACAGATGGTCAGTCCGAGCGGACGATTTAGGTACTTGAGGACATGCTTCGTGCTTGTGTGATTGACTTTGGTGCTAGGTGGGATCAACATTTTCCCCTAGCAGAGTTTACCTACAACAATAGCTATCATTCCAGCATTCAGATGGCACCTTTTGAGGCGTTGTATGGCAGATGGTGTAGATCACTGATTGGATGGTTTGATTTGGCAGAGATGGATTCCTTAGACATTGACTTTCTTAGTGATGGCATGGATCAAGTTCATTTGATTCAGGGTAGGCTGTTGACTGCTCAGAGTCGACAGAAGAGGTATGCCGATCAGAGAGTCCGAGACTTAGTGCTCATAGGAGGAGATCATGTTTGGCTCCGAGTATCACCCATGAAGGGTGTTACGCGGTTCGTAAAGAAGGGAAATCTTAGCCTAGATTCATTGGTCCTTTTGAGATTTTGGACCGAGTGGGAGAGGTGGCTTATAAATTGACCTTACCACCTAGCTTGTTAGCTGTGCATCCTGTGTTTCATGTCTCTATGCTTCAGAAGAACATCCCAGATGAGTCGCATGTGATTACACTCGATTCTATGAAGTTGAGTCTTGATTTGACTTATGAGAAGGAGCCTACAACTATTCTTGATAGACAGGTCCGTAAGATTAGGACCAAGGAGATTGCTTCAATGAAAGTGCAGTGGGGTCACCGTTCAGTTTGAGAGGCTACCTAGGAGTCCAAGTCTGACATGCGTGCCAGATATCCTCAGCCTTTCGAGGCTTCAGGTACTTTCTTTTACTTAATGTTCGAGGACGAACATGATTTTTAGTAGTGGATAATGTAATGACCCTGAAGGTCAATTTTGGTAATTTTTGTAATATGACCGTTTTACCCCTCCCGAGAGTTGCCCCGAATCATGTTTTACTGATATCTGATGTTAGTTTTGCAAAAAATCTTGTTAAGTTGTGGGTTTTGGAAAATTTTGAATACTAAAGGCTTAAGTGGTCAAAATGTGATTTTTGAGGTCACTCGGAGTTTCGGAACTCGGATGGGAATTCAGTCAATTTCATCAGTTACGGGTTGTGGAATTTGTTCTAGGAGAGTTGACGGAATCCTATTTGGGGCTGTATCATGGATTTGAGGCTTTGAGTTGGAAAATTGTGAAATTTTGATCATAGGGTTGACTTTGGTCAACATTCAGAGATCGGATGCTCGCAATTTGATTTTGACAACTCCGTTGGATTCGGGGGATGATTTTACGCCTAAAGGTGGCCTTGGTGGAAATTTTAGAGGTTTCAAGTTTGATTTGAATTTTTGAAGCTTAAGTTAGTTTCGTTGTGCTTTATCGGGTTTCGGGTCAAGAAAACCTCGAATCTGAATTCAGATGGTTCCATTGAGTCCAAAACATCAAATTTAGTAGGTTAACATGTGTGCTCGGGGTTCCGAATGAATCCCGAGGATCCTTTCGGAGACTTGTTGAATTGCTAATAACTGTTGGTTTTTCTGGTTCTGTGTCTGGTGTATTTTGACCTCTGCGTTCGCGGAGGGTTTTTGTCTGTGTTCGCAGAGGGTCCCTGTGTGTGAACCTCCGCATCCGCGGAGTAGGGCCCGCGTTCGCGGAGTAGGGCCCCCAGCTTGCGTTTGCGGAGGGTCTGTGTGTTGTTCTCCGCGTTCGCGAAGAAAGTGTCCGCGTTCGCGAAGAAAGTGTTCGCGTTCGCCGAGTTCATTAATGCCTAAAACACTGTTAAGTCGGGAATTTACCCATTTTCTCTATTTCTAACATTTTGGAGCTCTCTTCGGCAATTTTTGAAGAGGGTTTTCTTGTGAATCAGTGTGGGTATGTGATTTTTACCTTGAACCTTGATTACCTATTGATTTAAACATGATTTTAACTTGGAAATTGGGTTTTTAAAGTGAGATTTTTGGGGGTTTTGATGGAACTCCAATTTGTGATAAATTGGTGATTGTGGGCTTGTTTGGATTCCGTTTTCAAATTGGTTTTCACTAATGGTTTTATAAATATTTGAGGATTACTTTCATGTAAGAATTTCTGGATTCAAACCCCGTTTTTGAAATCAAATTTTTGGGTTGTTTTGTCTCTTCTTTCCGATTTTCGTATTCTTGGCATTGTTAGACCCGAATTTTTATTGGGTTTCATAATTTGAATAGATTGTGTTGTCTTGGATTGTTTTCGGAAGGAAAAAGCTCCGGTTGTTTATTGATTGCGAATTCGATTAAGGCAAGTGAACTCTTAAAACCTTGTGAATCTTTTAGAATTCCGACTTCCTTTGTTGATTGCGTTGGGGAGTAATGGGTTTGAGGTATGGGTGTATTCTTGTATTAATCAATCTAAAATTGACCGGCGGGGTTAATAAAATGGCTTTGTGTGCTACAGTGATAGGCAAAAGTGTGATGGGCCACGAACTTGATATTGTTGTGTAATTGATGAATTGCTATGATAGTCTCGAGGTGATCATGAACGTGTTGAATATGTCTTTTGCTCATTGTGAACTATGGGACTAGACTTGAAAAATTCTTGCTTAGCGATTGATCATACTTGTGATGGAAGGAGAAGTGAAATGGAGACTAGGCAATTGATCTTGTTTTAGTTGCTGTATTCGATGATGTTGATATATTGTTGATAGGGTGACGTGATTTGCATTGATATGAATTGCGTTGTGACTGTAAGCACTATCTTTCTTCTCATTATTTGTGTGAACATGTGTGTGTGCAATGGTTCTGAAAATACTATAATGAGACACGTTTATGATTATGCCGATGGGAAATGGTTCCGGCAATTGATGATTATGCTGATGGGAAATTCTTCCGGTGAGTGATGGTTTATGCCAATGAGAAATGGTTCCGGCGATGCCGATGGAAAATGGTTCCGCCGATGGGAAATGGTTCCGCCGGATACATGGTCCATGTGTGGCCCCCATGGGTTCCGGTCTGGGATTCAGAAGACATGTATCGTAGGGTAGACATGCATTGCTCTACTTATCATTGCATTGCATTATATTGTCCGATCCTTGTAATTGTGGTGTTATGCTTATGCCTTGTGATCCTAGGATTGGTATATTGATACTGAGATGAGTTCTTTCGTTGATGCTGTTGAGCTATTGTTGATTTTTGTATTATTTGAACTGTGGATTGGAATCTGTTAGGTTGGGCTGATTTTCTGTGCAGGTTGTAGTTATCGGAGGTTCGGTTGGAAGTAAGGGTTTCGTGATTCTTTTAGAATTACCTCATTTTATTAGTTGATTTGCTGGGTACCGTGTTGTTTGGTACTCACACTTGTGTAGGTGCCTAGCCCGGACCGTGATCTAGTACTCTCTTCTCCTTCTCCGAGGCTTTTTGAGGACATTTGAGAGGTAGTCGTCCGATGCTGGCGATCTCTCTCGGCCTTTTTACTTTTTGCTTTGTTTCTTCCTGAGATACAAAGACTTGAGATCTGTATTTTCTTTTAACTTCTGTAATAGTGGCTTGAACATGTGATACCCTGTTTTGGGTTGGATTTTGTTAAGTCGAAAGACTTCCGCTTGATTACTTATCTTCTTTAATTATGCTATTTTCTGTATTGTTGGGTTTAGGCTGACTTGTCCTGGTGGGATAGGACAAGTGCCATCACACTCGATTTTTGGGTCATGACACTATTTTATCTCATAATTTGTTTTAATCACTTAGATAATTAATGTTCTTTGTTTGTCTCTATTTTTATTTATTACTTAAACGATAGCATGTTAGCTTATTTTAATCATCTAATCACCTAAACTTGTGTTAAATTATTAAAAATCTATTTTTCTTGCTTGTTTTAAAATGGAACTTTTCTTGATTTTTTTATCACATAGCTCTTCTTAAATTAATTAATTAATTAGTGACTTTATTTTCCACATGTTTACCCCCCCCCCCCCACATAATTATATAATATTCTGCTGGGACCTATATTTGTGGACCTCGAAAGGTGCTTAACACCTTTATTTTGAGGTAATTTGAACCCTTACTCGATCATTGGTTTCGTAGACCTTTTTAAAATTAATTAGTTTAGGATGGTGCCCTAACGTGCCTTTAATTCGTTAGGTGGTGATTTTTCTCTTTTTAAATCCTAAAAGAGTTGTCACGTCGTTGTACAACCCGTTTCTCAAAAAATGGGGCGCGACAGAATGACGACTCTGCTGGGGATATTCCTAGGTTCTAACCATTTTGTGTTTTGTGTTTTATGTGGAATTATTTTTTTATGTGTCTTTACTTCTCAATTTATTATTTATTTATTACATGTTTAATTCCTTTCTTTTCCCCTTTATCACGCCAAAAAGCTTATCGTTATTCTGTTCAATTTTTCATGTACTTATGAACCACGTTTGACCTGATTTCCTTTTTGGATCCGTAGGCTAACCATTGTTGGGTCCGGCCTTTATCATTTTTTTATTCTTTCTATATGGTCTTTCAAAATAATTTTTAAAATTCAAATCTAGGGTTAATTGACTGACACTTGAATATAATTGACATACAGATCTAAAGTTGAGCCTTAATATTCAAATATAAGACAATTATTTTCTTTTTGAACTGGTAATTTTCTTTATGTGAAGCAGGACCACAAAGACCTCACAAGTCAAACTAGGACATAATTTTTTAGGGAACCTCAAAAATTCCATGAGAAGGCAACATCCAACACACAAGGAAGTGGAAAATATTTTTATATTCTAAATGGGGGCAGAGATTTTTGAGAGGTCCTCAAAAATTTCGTAACAATAAAGTGCAAGTCTGAAGTACATGAGATCAAATTAGTGACAAATAGGGGGGAAAAAGCAAAGGTATGACTTTGTCTTACCTTTTAAAACTTACAATTTTCTCTATGAGTGTAGAAATGACAAATACAAATCTCTCACGATGCTAAGCTTTCTCCTTTCAAATTACAAATAAAAAGGTGAGGCTACGTATTGTCCTTATAAAGTAGATTGGGTTAAGCTCTACCCTTTCAAAAAGTATTCGAGGCTAAGCTTTTACATTAGAAGTTGATTGGGTTAAACTCTACCCTTTAAAGAAGTACCTGAAGCTAAACATTGTCCTCTAGACGTTGAATGGGTGAAGCATTGCTTTCTCAAAATAGATATGCTTTCTTATCTCCTCTTGTTATTTTTGTTCTCTAACATTATTATTCTATTTGTAAGATACTAAATTGCATTGCCAATTATATTGCATTTGACCTACTGAAATTGCACTCAGCCTACTGAAATTTTGTTGCTTACTTTATTGTATTTGGCATATTGAAGTTGTATAGCCTATTGAAACTACATTGCCGACTGAAAATTATATTTCCTACTAATTGCATTTGACCTACTGAAATTGCATTGCCTACTGAAAATTGTATTGCCTTCTAAAATTGTATTTGGCCTACTGAAATTGCATTGCCTACTCTATTGCATTTGTCTTATTATATTGCATTGCCTACTCTATTGCATTGCCTACTCTATTGCATTTGTCTTACTATATTGCATTGCCTACTGAAAATTGCATTGCCTACTAATTGTATGCGGCCTACTGAAATTGCATTGCCTACTGAAAATTGTATTGCCTACTAAAATTGTATTTGACCTACTATATTGCATTGCCTACTGAAAAATGCATTCCTTACTATATTGTATTTGGCCTACTATATTGTGTTTCCAACTAATTCCATTTGGCCTTACTTATTTTGCATTGCCTACTGAACATTACATTGAGCCCGAGAATTGCATGTGCCTGAGAATTTGCATTGTGCCCAAGAATTGCATTGTGCCCAAAAATTTGCATTATGCCTGGAAATTTGTATTTTGCCCGAAATTGCGTTGTGCCCGAGAATTTGCATTGTGCTCGAGAATTGCATGTGCTCGAGAATTGCATTGTGCCCGAAAATCTGCATGTGCCCGAGAATTGCATTGAGCCTAAGAATTGCATGTGCTCAAGAAATTGCATGTGCTCGATAATTGCATTATGCCCAAAAATTGCATGTGCCTGAGAATTGTATCTATGTTAAGCCCGAGAATCACATTTGCGTTGAACTACTGTTGAATCAAGCTATGAAAATCATATTGAGCCTAAGAAATACATCTATATGGAATTTCTATCGAATCAAGCAACAAGTATCACTTAATGCCCGAATTGTGTCGAAACAGATACGCTCTTTTTTATCATTATTTATGTTCCGAAGGTGTCATAGTCTAAAGGCACCATCTTTACATGGAATACAGACATCATCTCATGGCCTAAGGATTTACTTTCTGCTTATCATGTTTCAAAGACGTCATAGTCTAAAGACGTCATTTACATAGCCTACAGACATAATCTCACAGCCTAAGAAAATACTTTTTGCTTACCATGTTCCAAAGGCGTCATAGTCTAAAGGCATCATTTACATGACCTTCAGACATTAACTCATAGCTTAAGGATTTACTTTCTGCTTATCATGTTCCAAAGGCGTCATAGTCTAAAGACATCATTTTCATAGCCTGTGGACTTCACTTCATGGCCTAAGGATTTACTTTTACATATCATTGCCCTATGATTTATAGTCTTAGATGTCATCTTTATCGTCTTTAGACAAATATCATGGTCTAAACGGAAATATGTATTATGTTTATAAGTTATCTTGTGTCACGGCCCAAAAATGGACGTGATGTCACTTGTCTATTCCCACCAAGACAAGTCAGCCTCAACCCAACGAAAACGAAAGAAATGCATAAAATAGTAAAGCAAGAACAAGATACAGCGAAAAAAACTTATTCTTTCTATTAAAATCCCCAAATCTGGTTGTCACGTGTACAAGGCACTAAATACATAAAATGTAGAATTAAGAAATAAGTACAAGTCTCCATCTTTATTTCTCAAATAGAAAAAAGCCTAAAAAAAAGGAAAAGAGGGCCCGCCGGGATGATGAGCAGCTACCTCTCAAGTCCTTCTCGAGGCCCAGAAAAAGAGAAGAAGAGCGATCACACTATACCGAGCTCAGTGCCTACACAAGTGTAGAAACAAGAAGTGACTACCAACAACACGGTACCCAGCAAGCAACCTAATAAACAAGTCATCTAGCTAGAAATTGAATACCCCTTACACTCCAACCGAACCTCTTAAAACTACAACCTGCACAGAAATCGGCCCAACCTATCAATTCTACAATACACGGCTCACAAGGCCCAATATCCACAGTTCAATAATCACAAACAACAATGAAGCGAATCAAGAAAGTCAATCTCAAAGTCAAGTAGTTCAGTCACAGCAACAAGTACATCAATCACAAGTAACAAGCAAGTCACGCAAAAGCATCGAATGTATCAAGTCGCAATAATCAATCTCTTGCCGGAACCATTTCCCATCGGCACAATAACACTAGTCAGAACCATTTCCCATTGATTTTATATCAAATCACTAGCTGGAACCATTTCCCATCGGCTTTATATCAAATCACTAGCGGGAACAATTTCCCATCGGCTTTATGAACACTTGCCGGAAATGACCTCGGCATCACAACACTCACCGAAGAAAATCTCAACATCATAAATCATCACATGTCTCATCACGGTGTTCAACAATCAATGCATACAAGAAACTTACACCACACGGAAGAGACAACAAATCATACAATTCAAGTCCACATTCATGCTTTCAAGCATTTCATCAACCAATCAACAAGGGTCACAATAAGGCAATTCACATCATCATGTTCATCACATAGCCTTTTTCATTTCAACCCCTTTTTAGTCATTTAGATGTATCAAGTGGACAATTTAACCCTGCACCTCATACTCCCAACACACAAGCAACGAAGGAAGTACAAAAATTCTACTAGAATACAAGGTTTAGGAGATCACTTGCCTTAAATCAATCGATAATCACTCCAAGAGTTTATCTTCCCCTTCCGAATCACTTATAAAGCCACACAATCTATATACAAGCAAGTATTCACAATAAACTTTCGAAAACAACAATACGCACATCAATTTTTTTTTAAAATGGGTCAATCAAAACAAAATCCAATTTCAAAAATAAGGTTTGAATCTGAAATTTAATACTAGAAAATGTTACTCAAGGCTTTAGGAACTCATTGGTGAAAATCATTTCGAAAAGGGACTCAAAATCAGTTCACAATCACCATTTTACTAAGTTCTTGGGTTCTTGAAGATAATCTCAAATTTCTCATTCCAAAAGCTTGATTTAAACACTTAAATCCATAATTAATAATGGGTAATAATTAATAATGGGTAATAGAATATTTAGAGTTAAGAATCGTTACCCAAAAGTTTTTTCTGAAAAATCTAGTTCAAATTGCCCCCAAAGCTCTCAAAACTTAAAAATGATGAAATGGGGTTGAAACCCCAATTTTAGAAAAACATCCTGCCCAGGACTCAATTGGTCATCGCGATAGCGACCCAGAGTCACGCGATCGGGATGAGTAAAAATAGTCAATTCATAAAAGTTGACCATCAAGATCGCGATGCACCTCAAATTCGTGTTTCACAATCGCGACAAGGGAGCCTCGCGATTGCGATGACCAAAATGGTCATGCACCAGGACCAGAAACCAGCAAAACAGACAAGTCATAAAATCTTTCGAAAGGGCCCTCGTGATTCGTTTGGAATCTCGTAAACACAAACAAAATATGCAAATCAATTATACTCGACGTTCCAGACTCAACGGAACCGTCAAAACATGAATCCAAGGTCTCCTTGACACGACATCCGTGAAAACCACAAGAAACTAACTCAACGCCTAAAAAAGCTAAAACGAGCTCGGAACCTTTAACAAATCAACCAAGACATCACCTAGGCGTAAAATCATCCCCTGAATCCAACAGAACTGTCAAAATTCTGATCCGAGCATTCGAAGCCCGGATGTTGACCAAAGTCAACTCAAAGGCTAAATTTTCATAATTTCACAACTTAATCCTCAAAAAGCCTCCGAATCTAAAATCGACAACTATCACAACTCAGATTCCACATTTTGGGACTAATAGAATCGATAAAATTTCATTCCGACACTCGAAACTTCAAAAGACTTCAAAAACCACTTTTAAGCAACTTGGCCTTTCAAAAGCACAAACTTACCAAATTCTCAACTTTTAACTCAAAGTTCAAAATCAATTTTCAAAACTCAACATAAAAGACTCGGAATCGATATCGGGAGCGCAAAATGATAAATTTCACGGAAAAATAAAAAATAACCAATCGAGTCATTACGTTTTGCTATTTATTTGATATATTTGCTGTAACCATTTTATTTAGTTATATTATAAGCTATAGATTCCAAAGACTCGCACATCACGAGCAAGATCTATTCTACTTCTCATTTCGAAGATACGACCTTTTACTCTTATATATCTATCACTACTTTGAGTCATTCTATCATTTACGCTATTCATACTATTTCAAGCTCTAATCTTATCAACTCAAGCTATATCTATTCTATTTGAATCTCGTATCGTTATTTCATTTTTTTAGGAACTTAATTCGTTCCTAAAATTAGAACTACACACGACCTGATTATCGTAAAACTAGAGATATGTAGATGATTTAAAATCAAAGTCTCGGCCACACCATTTTCACAACTTCACATCACTCCACATGGTCCCTCTAATACCATTTCATTAGTCAGTCAAAATCGGCTACTCAGTCAACGTTGTTTGCCCAACAATTCATCTTTCATTCTCGAGCAAACAAGGGACAGTTGTTGGCCCAATTTTGACCGACCTTAAATTTTTTTGGATTGCTATTCGATTAAATACGTATTTTAGAATTTATTGCCTTTAAGTTTATATTTAGTTTTACCCTATTAACTATATACTTTAGTATCTATAATTTACAAAATTATTGTTTTTATCTCCTCGTTCCTTCTTTGTATTTATTTATTAGTATACGTACCCGCGCGTCGCACGGACATTTAAAATGTAATAATATTTTAATTTTAAAATAACTAATAAGGTTTGTCATTCACTTTGTAATCTGTTTTTTAAATAATGTAATAAATCATTAAATTATTTATTTGAGCAAATTAAATTAATATTATTAGTACACAATTTAATATTTATGATATTAATTTTAACTTTTCACATAAAATGATTTATATCATAAGATTAAAAATTATTTTGATACGTTTTATATTTTTTTTATTTAAAATCAAAAGATTCAAAAATATCTTTAATGTTTTAAATAGGCCAAAATTAGAATACAAAATAAATTAAAATAGATCGTGAGTAATAAATATGTTCATATTAAATACAAATATGAACATAAAATTTAATACATAAAATTAATTTAAGCATATCTATAGTTATAATTGAAATTAATTAAATATAAATCGTGAAGCAATTCTTTTATTTTATACTTTAATTAGATAAATGTTCTTGTAAGCACGTGTATATATATTTGACACTTGTATTCTTGTGAAAATAGAGAGCGGAGGACGTGCACTTATTTGAAGAATATTGCAATATGTTCGAAGGCTTTTATGAATTAATTCATAAGTTATACTATTTTAATTGATTTATATGCGTTTGATTTTTTCCCATACCACACCAAAAATAATAAGGAAATAAAGTAAGAATAATAATAAAACAGCAAAATAAAAATAGCTAAATGAGATATGAGTTTTATTTATGAGTATAGCTTCGTGATATAAAAACTATATTTCAAAGTAACTATACATTGTTTGAATTTAATCATTGTGATGAAGATTTTTAATCTTATTCAAACATGAAAAGATAATTATCATCCCTAATTTAATGTTATGATAAATTATCAAATTATCTTAAATCAAGAAATTATTTTCATATTCTTCCCACAAATAATTATATTGGGACATAGTCCATGATAGCCTTCTTCCACATTGAGTTATTGAATTCATGTGATTATTGTTGATGCAAATCCTCAAAATAAAATAATAGTAATCAAGATGAATGACACTGTAAAACAAATTAATTCAATTTCATTAGACGATGGCTGATTCAAATTATAGCAGACTAAATTCAAAAAATAATTGTCATGTCAAACTTTCATTAAAAATTGGACTAAGTCCACAATATGTCACGCCCCGAGCCTACACCCTGAGCGTGACCGGCACTCAGGAACCATTTCTGATCCTCAAGCGCAGGTCGAATGACGTCAGTACATTGAATGTACTGGTAAGTGATAGGGCTAGAGTAAGCAATTAACTTACTAGGATGACTAAAAACAACATAAGTGGATCAATACCTGAATATGAAGTGAAAATCATTTACGCTTGACAGTAAGGTATGCAATGAAAGCAATAGGAATGACTAAGAGCAACTCAACATTATATCAATACTTGAATAAGACATGAAAACTCTTTAAGCTTTACAATAAGATATGCAATAAAAGCAATATGAAAAAGAACATATTTTACTTGTGGAGAGTTTCTCTAACCGACAATCATTACTATGAGCCTAGAAATGATACAACGTTTCGCCCACATTGCAAGGGCCATCTTATACCTTGCCGGGGTATAGGATGATATTGTGACTATGGATCCATCTAATAGGCCTTCGCAGAGGCAGTGAGGAGTTGCATGAAGAATCAATGCTATCCTATCCTACGCTGGCTACGTAGTTTTATGGCACTTCCGAGTAATAAAAGACTCTAATCTAATTCGGTGCTCAATACTACTCCCAAAATAATCATTATAACTTTATGCTCAATACACCCTTTACAAAGAAGGGACTTTTTACTTTACTCAAGTACGTTTGAAAACTTTAGACATACTTGCCTCTTTGAAACATGAACTTATGAACTTATCTTTCAAGTCCAATAATCAACATAGGAACTTATCTATGTATATAAAAATAACATTTGAAGCTCTTAAATTTTTATGAAATAGAACCTTAAACTTTCCTCTTTATCTTACATTAATTTGGAATGTAAATGAAGACATGTGAGTAGGGTAATGCATGAATTTTTGATGATAAATGGAGCTTATAGGAGTTAATATAGAGTGGGAAAACATAGCCACAACTTAAAGGAACACACCCAAAAATGGGCCCTGGCGACCCCTGGCACACTGCTGGTGTGGGGTGCCAGGCCCCAAACTTTAGAAGAAAGTTTGGGGCGCACTGCTGGCACGGGGCGCCAGGCCCCAAACATCAGAAGACACTCTCTGGCGCTATGGTGGCGCCCTACCTCACCCCCTGCCCAGAATTTTTGACGAATTTTCTTGCTCAATTCCATGTCCTAACTCATCTAGAATCGATTGGTTTCTTCCACACTCTCTTTGATTCACAAACCCAACACAAAACTATTGAAATCCCACTCAAATTCTATCAAGAAACACCACTCATTCGCAATACTCTCACCTCAAGAACTCAAAACCTCCATTGATTAAGAATGAAGCTTAAAACTCAAGAACTCTTCCAGAATGCTTACATAAACGATTATATGAGTGACTTAACGAAAGATTTGCATGATTGGCTTGAGGATGAAAAAATCCACCACTATGGGAAGCCTCACATACCTGGAAAGAACAAGAGTTTTTTGCAAAATCGACGGATCTTGAAGAATGCTTGAAACACCTAGCTCTTTCTCCTCTTGAACTCTTCTCTTATTTTTTTTCTAATGGTTTGGGAACAACTAAGAGTGGTTTAGCATCTGATTAGACCCTTAATTGGGTGAGGAAAAATGTGGGTAGGCCTATTGGGGTAAGGAAAAGTCCAAACTACCCTTTTCTTAAACGGATGAAAAGCCTTAACTAGAGATGCTTCACTCAAACGGGCATAACATTTTACTCCTAGCTTCAAATGGAGCAAACTTGGTGGCATTGGAAAGAGAACTCAAAGACCTTCGATTTGATAGATCATGAGCCACCTAAATCATTATATGCTGAAAGCTATGATCATTTTAAATTGACCTAAGTAGAATCTTAACTCAAAACTCACTCGGTAGGGAAGCTTCCAACTCAACTTTGTGCTAGGGGGTTCTAGTGACCCAAATTGATATCCAAAATCATCTCCACACTAATGAATTGAACTTATTATCTAAGAATATCTAAGAACAATTAAGAATCACTTGGTACGACCTTATATGAAATTCAAGAATGGTTCGGGTCTGAACTTTAGAAATTTTTGGGGTATTACAATATCTCCCCTTTGGGATCATTCGTCCTCGTATGACGGTTGGACTGAGAATGGAAAGGAAAGGGGTTTACTCTTACTATATTTCTTACTTCTGAACTTGCTTACTAACATAGGCGGAACTGACTAATACTGAGAGTTTTGAAACTGAACTTGAGCACATAAGTCATGAACAATATGAATTGAACATGGTCACTCTCTATCTGAAATTATTTGACATGAAGCACGGATATCCTGGCACGAAGTAAGAATATGACTACTATGCCTCGAGTGATATAACTAGTAGCTTCTAAGCTTAGCAACACTCATCAACTATACTCTCCTTTCTGATTATTACACTTTATAAGCTACAACTTATAGCTCCCACCAGAGTATATGACTACTCTTACAACATCTAAGTCAAATCGCTTGCTCTTATTGTGTTCAAGCCTAATCTCTTATTCACAAGGTGTGAAACATGAGGTGGTTATACTTACTTAAACCACAAGATTTAGGTGCTATACCTCTATAGGGAATCTCCTCCCAAGACCTTGAGCCCACATCAAGAACCACCTAATGCATCATGCATTTATCCACATGTTAATAACACCGTATTCAAGCCTAGAACTACAACCATTCCATGAACTCCTACTGACCAATCCTTTTCAGAATTTCTCACTCTCTCATCATCTATACCAACTAAAATTCCATGCATTACTATCAGGAACCATCTAACTACTCTCATCTAACTATTACCTGAAGTAAAACCTCATTCATCCTTCCTCCACTTTTATAACCTTAGATGGTATAAACACACTATTGCTACCAACATAAGAAACATCAACCTCTTCCTTCTATCATCACTCAACGAGTATCATCGACATCACCCTCTTAACTAAAAAGGATCACTGAAAGAGCTTTAGGGTGAAAGATCATAAGCACGATTCATTCGAGAGTTCTGAAATAAGATTATGCATGACATAACATTATTTTGTTAGCCATTGAGAGTAAAGCATGAATTTGCGATACTGAGCATACTATGGGACATGAGTACTTATATGAATAGATTCATATCATGAGCCTGTTATCCATAACTTTATGTAGTAAGATTAAGAGCAATGGGCTAAAGTATTTGCCCCTCATTCTGTGAACTGAGCATAGATGTGAATCTGTCTGAAGTGTATGAGCATAGGTCATGAACAGAATTATGATATTAAAGGCATCAACAAGATGTTGTAATGACTGAATTTTGAGGAATACGCTAGAGTATGAATGGATTGATATATCACCATAACTCTCTCTAACATCTCACTATCTGATTCTCAACACTTGACTTGGTTTCTCATCTTATCATCTCCCCCTTGGGTTTGATGCCGACACTTTAAATCTATGGATTTATTCCATCATCTCTAAACTGGTCTACATTTAATTTACTCTAATACTTAGGAAAGGCTTATCTCATGGCTACTGAACTCTCTAAGTGTAAGTACAAGGGCTCCTTCTAAGATCTCTTTCTCAGATGCTTCTCTTAACCTCTTCTCAATGGTTTATAAAGACGCATAGTCTAACTCTTAATAATCTGACTTCTCCTTCTTAGCCCACTAATTCCATCCTTCTAAGTTCATATATAGCTAACTGGAGGAAGCTTGAACTATATTCGAAAGGCTCATCATTGACTATATATGATCTCTCCGACCAAACTCTTAAGGGTAATAAATAATGCTTTCAACAACCTATTCCACATTGACAGCTCAAATATACTATCTAGGCACACATGAAAAATCATTAACTTAATTGGAACCTCGTCTGACTACCTACGATCTCAGGTTTACCTCATGATGCTCTTGCTAATCTATTGACTTAGCCACACTCCCTTGCTCTCATCTAAGAGTCATAATACCACACTTGTACCACTCACACTTATCAAAAAGTAACACCTTATTTCCACACCTACTTTATGTCAAACTACCAGATCAATTCTCAAAACTAACATCATCACCCTTATGTTGCCATCCATTTTATCAGGACACTCATCTCAAATTCAAGCTTAGTGTCTATTACTAAATGCGAATATCAATATACTTGCTCGCATACTATACTAACTTATAAATACTAGATAAAATTACTAAACACTCACTCACTAAGACCTCATGACAAGTAGTCAATCTTTATCTCTCTGTCTACATACTTACAGATTACTGCCACATTCGTCTTCACAACTTAAGTACTACTTACCCACTTACTATACATCATTACTTAATTAGTTCTATAACCCTTTGAATATCATGGGGCTCTCCTTTTAAAAAAATCATATGCTTAGCTTAAATCCATCACCTCACGAGTACTCGGCTCTTCTATTCAACACTTATACTCGGTTGATACTAATGGGTTAACCCCTCATCATAACTTCTCTCTAGTTAAAGTATACTCAAACATATTCATACTAGTAACTCTTATTCTACCTTCTATCATGAACTCTACACAAACTCATCACTCCTTAATCAACCCATAAGGGAAAACTCCTCATTAATAACTTACTGGGTGCATGACTGCAACAACACAATTTACCTCATCACTATCTCCCTTTCTTAGATTACTATACCTCTGCATGCATATCTTCTAACTCTAGGAACTTCTACTACTGTTGCTTATAACGTCGCAACTCATACTATTTTTTTCTGGGTGAAAATACGACCCAAGCTTTAGAACTTACTCTCCTCTTAAAGGATATCACCTGCAACAAGACTTAGAGAAGAGAGTCTAGGAGTACATCTCGCTTTTAGCTTGAACGCACGAGTCATATGAATTAAGAGTGCATTCTTTCGAATCTCAACACTTAAGCTCACTCACGGGCTTCTCTCAAGCCTCTCTATAGTCTCATGACTTTCTGAAAGTTTTTGCTGGGAGCAACTCATTGATAAGGATCTGGGCTTTACTTTTCAACTACCTTGAGTATGCGGGGTAGTCAAATGAATTTGAGAAACGCACGAGTACGAATAAGTTCCTTATGACACAGTTCTAGTGCACGATTTAGAGTATGAAAGAAGGGAAATTTTTCTTAAATGTCTGTAGTTCCTCATTTATAGAAGTGGGCCCTCACAACCATAAATAAGATCCTACTGACACGGCTTCATAGACACCTTAGGATACTTGAACTCTGTGCTTTGATACCATGTTTTTCACGCCCCGAGTCTACATCCTGAGCGTGGCTGGCACTCAGGAACCATTTCTGATCCCCAAGCGAACCCTTGGCCTGTCTGCATGACTTACATGATTCTAAATAATACGTGGAAGCTTAAAATAGATGAACATTTAGACATTCATGAAATTCTTAACATACTGCCTTGCAAATACTTATCATAAGTCATAAGTTAAATAACTATCCTGAGAAAGACAAGGGAAACTTCTAAATCTACCTGTCTATGAAGCCTCTAACAATGTAAGATAAATGTCGGGTTAAGACCCACGACACCTCCAATAATACTAAGCTGAATGAAGATGAAGTCTCCCGGAAACAAGGGGGCCTCACTAAATATTGTCTGCGAATTAATAGTGATCTTAACGAAACGCATGTTGATGATCCTGAGTACTTGTATCTGCATCATAATGAGATGTAGGCTGAATGACGTCAGTACACTGAATGTACTGGTAAGTGATAGGCTAGAGTAAGCAATTAACTGACTAAGATGACTGAAAACAACATAAGTGGATCAATACCTGAATATGAAGCGAAAACCATTTACGCTTGACAATAAGGTATGCAATGAAAGCAACAGGAATGACTAAGAGCAACTCAACAGTATATCAATATATGAATAAGACATGAAAACTCTTTAAGCTTTACAATAAGATATGCAATAAAAGCAATATGAAAAATAACATATTTTACTTGTGGGGAGTTTCTCTAACCGACAACCATTACTATGAGCCTAACAATGATACAATGTTTCGCCCACGTTGCAAGGGCCATCTTATACCTTGCCGGGGTATAGGATGATATTGTGACTATGGATCAATCTAATGGGCCTTCTCAGAGGCAGTGAGGAGTCGCATGAAGAATCAATGCTATCCTATCCTACGCTGGCTTCGTAGTTTTATGGGACTTCCGAGTCATAAAAGACTCTAATCCAATTCGGTGCTCGATAGTACTCCCAAAATAATCATTATAACTTTATGCTCAATACACCCTTTACAAAGAAGGGACTTTTTACTTTACTAAAGTACGTTTCAAAACTTTAGACATACTTGCCTCCTTGAAACACGAGCTTATGAACTTATCTTTCAAACCCAATAATTAACATAGGAACTTATCTATGTATATATAAATAACGTTTGAAGCTCTTAAACTTTTATGAAATAGAACCTTAAACTTTCCTCTTTATCTTACATTAATTTGGAATGTAAATGAAGACATGTGAGTAGGATAATGCGTGAATTTTCGATGATAAATGGAGCTTATAGGAGTTAATATAGAGTGGGAAAACATAGCCACAACTTAAAGGAACACATCTAAAAGAACGGAGAAGAAATGGGCACTGGCGACCCTTGGCGCGCTGCTAGCGTGGGGCGCCAGGCCCCAAACATCAAAAGAAACTCTCTGGCGCTATGGTGGCGCCCTACCTCACCCCCTGCCCAGAATTTTTGACGAATTTTCTTACTCAATTCCATGTCCTAACTAATCAAGAATCGATTAGTTTCTTCCACACTCTCTTTGATTCAAAAACCCAACAAAACTATTGAAATCCCACTCAAATTCTATCAAGAAACACCACTCATTCGCAATACTCTCACCTCAAGAACTCAAAACCTCCATTGATAAATAATGAAGCTTAAAACTCGAGAACTCTTTAAGAATGCTTACATAAACGATTATATGAGTGACTTAACGAAAGATTTGCATGATTGGCGTGAGGATGAAAAAATCCACCACTATGGGAAGCCTCACATACCTGGAAAGAACAAGAGTTTTTTGCAAAATCGATGGATCTTGAAGAACGCTTGAAACACCTAGCTCTTTCTCCTCTTGAACTCTTCTCTTATTTTTTCTAAGGGTTTGGGAACAACCAAGAGTGGTTTAGCATCTAATAGACCCTTAATTAGGTGAGGAAAAATGTGGTTAGGCCTATTGGGGTAAGGAAAAGACCAAACTACCCTTTCCTTAAACGGATGAAAAGCCTTAACTAGAGAGGCTTCACTAAAACAGGCATAACGTTTTACTCCTAGCTTCAAATGGAGAAAACTTGGTGGCGCTGGAAAGAGGACTCAAAGACCTTCGATTTGATAGCTAATGGGCCACCTAAATCATTATGTGCTGAAAGCTATGATCGTTTGAATTTGGCCTAAGTTGAATCTTAACTCAAAACTCACTCGGTAGGGAAGCTTCCAACTCAACTTTGTGCTAGGGGGTTCTAGTAACCCAAATTGATATCCAAAATCATTTCCACACTAATGAATTGACCTTATATGGATTCTTTCATAAAAAATTTTGAAGTTTTTAAAATTTTAATTTTAAAACAGATTATTCAAATTTTTATCTTTATAAAAGAATTAAGATGATTATATCACGTTAAATTTAAGTAATTGTTTAACAAAAATTAATTTTAAATATTTTAGTTTCGAATTTAATATAGTTCTAAATTAAAAATTGATTTTAATTTATAAAAATTAGCATTTTTTGTGGTGCATTATTAATTTAAAGAGCATTAGCATTTCATTGTTATGGTAGAGATATGAAATCCTTATTATATTTTAAGATAATAGAAATTAGCTTTCTTCTGCAATTGAGAATGTATAAATGCCGAAAAAAATATGGTGGGCATCGTATTAGAAAATAATATGATATAATGCAAAAAATAATAATCACAACGCAAAAATATTACATTATTTATTTTCATGAGATCTTTAAAAACTTCAACTTTAATTAATATTTACATTTATTTTCTAAAGAAATGCAAAACCATCCTTAAACGTTTTTTGAGAAAAACTCAAAAGGAAATTCTGCTTTATTTTTCCTTTTTTCAGTAATCTCTTCTAATCTCGAGAAAATTTACTTTTAGGAGTCGGTAAAGTTCAAATACATTATATCTTTTAACTTATAATGTATATGTTATTTCAAATTTTAAATTGGGACCAATTCACATTTTAAATAAATTAATATATCAATTATTGAATATCTAAGGAAAAAGTTAAAAATTTATTGTAATCACTTAGGAACATGTAATATTTAAAGTCTATATCATCTTAGTCAATTCAAATTCAGATATTTCTTCTTCTGCCGTATCAAGAGGAGTATTTCTCGACACCAAAATGCAATATACTTACCGAGAATATAATATATATTGATTAGTAAACATTATCATTCCAAAATTTTAAAACCCAATCACTCTATTAACAGTAACCCAAAATTTTAAAGTTCAGTTACTATAATTTTTTGAAATTTATTTTTTATTGCATTAAAAATTTGAGTTGAAAAGAAAGTAATTCTATATGTAGAAAGTACTTAATCAAATTGTGCATGAAATAAACGATCAAGAATTTGAAGAATGGTTGACGATCGAATATCTTTTCGTAGCATATATCAAATGGATCTAAGATTTATTCTTCGGTGAATTTCACCTGTGAACACCCAATTTTTTACCAAAATTAAAGTTTTACACCTTTTAATATTTAAATATTTATTTTGGATCTAAATTAGAAATTTTTATTTTTATCTTATTTTTAAAATATTTGAAAATTACAAAAAAAAAAAAATAGAGTCACATTTTAGGCTAAGTTTTATTTTTTTAATTTCTCCAAAGAAAAGAAAATCTATAAAAAAATATATATGTTTTTACTTTTTATATAGATTCAATAAATAAGTTAATGTTTCTTAAATATATTTTTAGATTAGCTATTTAACCTTTCTTATATTTTTGTTAGTTCAGAATAGTTAAATAATATATTTTTTATCATTTTTCTTATTATTATAATTTATATTTAATAAGTGACCTAAACTCCCCAAACCTCTAACCAACCCCATTATCTCAACTTACTGTTCCCTTTTCTCCTCAACTCCTAATACTTTCCCACCCCTACAAATACACAGATACCACAACGTGAAAAAAAAAGAAAGAGGAAGAATAGGGAGGAACGGACAAAAAGAAAAAAAAAAGAAAGAAAACAGAGAGTAACGTGAGAAAAAAAAAAGCAAAGTTAAGATTTTTCCTTTATTTGAGAATTAAGCTTGAGTTCGAGGTTTTGATTGTGGTTTTGGATTCGTGGCTCTTTAAAGTTAATTTATAATTAACTTTGAAAATAAGTAGATCGTAGCAGTTGTTTTTTTTGTGGTGAATCAATTTTTCACGAAGAGGTAATTCTAAATTCTTGTATGATTTAAATGAAATGATTGTACAAAATTCGATTCCAATATTATGAAGTTCTTCGAATTGCATGTTATTATTATTATGTAATATCACTTTCTGATGTATGCTGAGAGTTTATTTTGAAAATTTACGAATGCTTAATTAAACGTAGTTGGAGATATTTCTTGCTAAAAATTAGATAAATAAAAGATGCATCATATATTTTTCATCATTATTATTAAATTATGCCCTTTAGATGTAATTTATATTGAATACCGTGATATATAATTGTTAAATTTGAACCGTTAGTGTTTCTTTTTAGCCTAGTTCTCATTTAAGAGAACTTTGTTAAATTTATTGTAGACTTGTTAGATTAGGATACAAACTAAAGTTTATGAGGAATATGCTTTAGTCTTTTTAGTTTATTTATTTTGATAAAATAGATTGCATTTAGAATAAGCGTAAGATGATTATTACTTTAATACGGATTGTTAGGGTATATAATTAAGAGGAGATATGAATTTTATTTAGGAATTCATTATCGAAAGAAGAAAGATAATAATAATAATAATAAATAAAAAAATAAAAAAAGGAGGATAAGAAAAGAGGTAGAAACACAAGTAACAGGAGAAGAAAAGAAACAGAGGAGAAAAAGAAAAATTATTAGGAAAAGGAAAAAATTGAATTAAAAAAAATTAAGTAAAAGAAAGAAAAAAAAAAGAAGAATGAAAAAAAGAAGAAAGAAAAAAAAGTACAGAGCATTTTGTTTTTTAAAAAAATAAAAAATAAAAAATAAAAAAATATATATAAAGAACAGAACATTTTTTTAAAAAAACAAGTAAAAAAAAAAAAGAAAAAGAACGTGCAAAAAAAAAGGATGAAACAGATGTGAAATTTTTTTTTTTAAAAAAAATACAATGATAAAAGTAAAAAGTAACAACGTATAAAAAAAAAGTAAAAAAAAATAAAAAAGCAGAACGTTTTTTAAGAAAAAAAAGTAATGAACAATCAAAAAATAATAATAAAAAGAAAGAAGAAATTAAATTTTAAAAAAAAGGAGAAAACAAAACAACAATTGGAAAAAGAAAAGATGAAAAGAAGAAGAAACTTTTATAACAGAATGTAAGAAAAAAAAATTTTAAAAAAAAAAGGTCCAAAGAAGAAGAAACAGAATGAAAGAAAAAATAATAATAAATAAATAAATGTAAAAGAGGAAACACGTTCGAAAAAAAAAGAAGTAAAAATCTTCTTTAAAAATTCAGAAAAAATACTAAAGTACACACTTTTAAATATATTATTTTTCATTTGTCCCTATATCTTTTAAAAATAACTAAAATTCCTTATTTTAATAATGTATTTATATTAATGTATCTGTGCTTATATTAATGTATTCGCGCTTTCATTAATGTATCCGGATTGAGTTAATTTTTATTTTAATAATGTATCTGTATTAATGTATCTGTGCTTGTATTAATGTATCCGCGCTTTCATTAATGTATCTGGATTGAGTTAATTTTTATTTTAATAATGTATCCGTATTAATGTATTTGTGCTTGTATTAATGTATCCGCGCTTTCATTAATGTATTCGGATTGGTTAATTTTAAGGAATTATTGTAATTAGAAAAAAAGTAAGGATAGATAGTAATTTCATCTTTACACGATGTGATTTATGTAACTTACCCTAAAATTTAATCTTAACTAGAACCGTCAAAATGGGCTTGGCCCGTTAAGTCGGCCCAACCCAACCCTTGAAATAAGTAGGGTTGGGCCTAATTTATTAACTATATATTATCTCTTCGACCAAACTCTCAAGGGTAATAAATAATGCTAACATCAGCCTACTCCATATTGACAGCTCAAATATACTATCTAGGCACACATGAAAAAAAATCATAAACTTAATTAGAACTTTGTCTGACTACATACGATCTCGGGTACACCTTCTAATGCTCTTGATAATCTAATGACTTAGCCACACTTCATTGCTCTCATCTAAGGGTCATAATACAACACTTGTACCGCTCACATTTATTGCAAAGTAACATCTTAATTCCTCACCTACTTGATGTCAAACCTACTAGATCAGATCTCGAACTAATATCATCACCCTCATATTGCCATCCTTGTAATCACGACACTCATCTAAAATTCAAGCTTAGCGTCTATTTCTAAACACAGATATCAATATAATTGCTCGCTTACTATACAAACTTACAACTACTAGATAAACTTAAGAAACACTCACCCACTAAGATCTCATGATAAGTAGTCGATCTTTATTTCTCAGTCTACCTATTTACAGATTACGACCACACTTCCATTTCACAACTTAAGTACTACTTACTCATTCACCGTATATCATTGCCTAATTAGTTCTATAACCCTCTGAGTATCATGGGGCTCTCTCTTAAAAATCATAAGTCTAGCTTAGATCTATCACCTCATGAATACTCTGCTCTTTTATTCAACACCTATACTTGGCCTTCACTAACACAATGCTACATTGACATAAACTCCCTTCTAGTTAAAGTATAATCTAACTCATCCATACTAGTAGCTTAACTCTTACTCTATCTTCTATCATGAAATCTAAAAAAACTCATTGCTTCTTAGTCTAACCATAAGGAAAAACTCCTCATTAATAACTTACTGGGTGCATGACTGCAACTACACACTTTACTCAATAACTATCCACATCCCTTAGGTTACTACACTTCTAAATGTATACTTCTAACTCTGGACACTTCTACTACTTATTGGCTTATAACATTGCAACTCTTACTATCTTTCGGGTGAAAAATACTATCCAAGCTCTAAAACATACTTCCTCATAAGGGTCTCAATTGAAACGAGGTTTAGAGAAGAGAGTCTGGGAGTACATCTCGCATTTAGCTCAAATGCACAATTCATATGAATTAAGGGTGCATTCCTTCGAATCTCAACACTTAGGCTCACTCATGGGCTTCTCTCAAGCGCCTCAGCAGTCTCATGAATTTCTGAAGACTTCACCTGAGAGTAACTGATCGATAAGAATTCGAGCTTTTCTTTTCAACTACCTTAGTATCAGGGGTAGTCGAATGGATCTGAGAAACGCATGAGTTTGAATAAGTTCGTTATAACACAGTTATATTGCACGATTTAGAGTATGAAAAAAAGGAAACTTTTCTTAAATGTCTGTAGTCCCTCATTTATAGAAGTGGGGCCTTCACAACCATAAATATGATCCTAATGACACGACTTCATATACACCCTAGGACACTTGAACTCTGTGCTCTGATACCAAGTTTATCACATCCCGAGCCCACACCCTGGACGTGGCCGGCACTCGAGAACCATTGCTGGTCCCAAGCGAACCCTTGGCCTAGCTGACTACTTAACAGAAGACTTACTCAAGCGGTAAAAGGCTTAAAACAAATTTTTTGACATTTAAACTCAAAGTAAAAAACTCAACTCAAACTGTATGTAAAATACTCAATAACATAAGCATTATAGTTTGCAAAATCATCTCAAGAAAATGTAAATATTGAGAGACTCCTCAAATCTATCTATTTATGAAGCATCTAATGTTTAAGATAGGTGTCGGGATAAGACGCAAATGCCTCAAAATAACTAAACTAAAAGTAAATGTGAAGTCCTCCAGAATGCGAGGAGGCTCACCAAAGCTAACTATGAGTGCTAAGTGATCTCAATGAAGTGTCTGTTGATGATCCTGAACACCTGTATCTACATCATAAAAGATGCAGGTCGAATGACATTAGTACATGGAATGTACGAGTATGTAATATGGCTGAATAAACAAATAACTTAACTGAAAGTCTGCAATAGATATAACATGAATTCAACTGAATGTAAAGAATTAAAGGAATGAAATCATTTAACTTTACAAAATTACTTACTCGTCTCTGAACTCAACGTAATAATAAGTGATATACGAAAATACACTTTAACTCTATTTGGGAGATTCTCTAACCGACAACCATCACTATGAGCTATGTCTCATATAACGTCTCGCCCACACTGCCAGAACTGTCATATACCTTGCCGGGGTATAGAACACCTCAACTAAGTGGATCCACTAAGCAATAGTGATTCATCTAAAAAGTATGGTTTTTTACCTATGTAGACAGACATGGTTTATGAGGATTTTGAGTTGTCTAAACTCGTCCCCATATCAGTGCTCAATACTACTCCCAATAATATACTCATGCTCAAATGTATAAAACATACTCTATCTCTGTTTGAGGTACTTACTCAAAATAACCTCTTAAAAGAAGTAACTACCCTGAAATATCTCTGAACTCATAAACTCATTAAGAAATTAAAGTTTCTTTCAATGTAAAAGTTATACATTTGGAAATCAATTAGTTCCCTTAAACCTTACTCAAAACTTCTCTTTAATTAGACTCTACTCAAACTCTGCTTTACTTTAAATAAAATAATAGTTTAAAACAAATGTTTATTGTGATCTGATCACTGATGACTCAGGAAGTCATACTGCATAAACATTGATGGCATATCTAGATGTCATACTGCTACACATTGATGGCATACTCGACTGTCATACTAATCATGAATTATAGTTCTCTTCTCAATGTAACAAAATGATATATTTGGGACTACTTAGTTCCCTTATACTCTTGCTCAACTCTTGGTTAAAGCTCTTTCTCAAACTCCTCTTTACTTTCTCAAAACTCAGTTTAAAATAATTATGTTTTGTTCAAAAAGATTCTCAAAATTTATAACTCAAAATAGGGTTCATGCTGAAATATAGACATGAACAACTTAACTCAAGGATCTCAATAACAATATAGAAAAACTCAATACTCAGAACTCAAGAACTCAGAACTCAACGATACTACTAATCTCAAGAATACTAATTAATAGGGTTCATGCTGAAATATAGACATGAACAGATCAACTCAAAAATCTCATGCATAACATATAGCAATTCAATAATTAGGAATAAAATTTCAAAAAGAATCATGAACTCAAGAACTCAGAACTCAACATCAACTCATCTCAAGAATACTCAAATCTAAGGATAAAACCTAGGTTACTCTGTTACTGATTTGAAAGTAGATGTAGGGCGTGAGGACGAACTAGTCCAACATTATGACAGCCTTACATACCTGGGAAGAACGAAGTTCTTGGTGAAATCGGAAGAACGATTGAAAACCCTAGCTTTTCTCTTCTTGAATCCTTGCTCTAAGTCGTTGAAGTGTTAAAGAACGTAAAATAATGTTTTAACATTGCTTAGACCCTTAATTAGGTGAAAAAGGCTTGTGGGTTAGGCTTAGAAGGGGTGGGAAAAAACTGAACTGCCCCTCTGTAAAAGCTGATAAAAAATATCCACGGGACCATCTACGGTTCGTGGTTTGATCTACGGACCGTAGATCCCATCCGTGGAATTGATATTGAATTTTTAATGCTCAAAAGTCCACTTACGGGTCCAAACGATGGCTTGTAGTAGTACTTACGGCCCGTTGGTTGGATCCGTAGGTTTTGGGTCTAAAAATTTGACTCTCAGAACTCTACCAATGACTTGACAGGACGGGTAGTCATTTAACCTACGCCCGTCGGTTGGAGTCGTCGTTCACAGACTCAAAAAACTCTGATATGGCAGTCTCTGGTAAAATGGTCATAACATTTTACTCCAAGCTCGAAAAAGGCAAACTTTGTGGCGTTGGAAAGAGGACTCAAAGACCTTCAATTTGACAGGTAATGGGCCACCTAATTCTTTATGAGCTGAGAGATATGGTCCTTTGATGTTGACCTACATAGAATCTTATATCAAAACTTAATCGATAAAGAAGTTTTCAACTCAACTTTGTGCTAGGGGGTTCTTGTGACCTTAATTCATATCCAAAATCATTTCCACACTAAAGAATTGATCTTAACACCTAAGAACAATTAAGAATCACCCGGTATGACCTTATACGCAAATTAAAGAATGGTTTGCGTCTTAACTTTGAAATTTCTGGGGTGTTACAGAATAAATAGTTTTAAAAGAAGCTTCAATCAGTAAATCAAAGATCAGTTTTCCCTAAAGAGGGCCTTTTGAGTACTAACTCAACACATATATTTGTATGAGTATTATTGCATATTTTGGGAGCAGTATTGAGCACCAATTTGGGCAGCTATTAGAACAACTCAAAACCCATAAACTGCGCCACCAGCGTAGATAGGATCATGCCGTTGATTCGGGTGACTTCTCACAGCCTCATTGAGGGCTTCTTAGATGATTCCATAAGTTAAGTGTTGTTGTCCTATACTCCGGCAAGGTATAGGATGGCTCTGGCAACGTGGTCTAGACGTTATATCATCATGAGGCTCATAGTGATGATTATCGGTTAGAGAAACTCCCCAAGAAAAGTAAAGTATATTATTTTAGTATTTTGCTATTATTGCATATTTCATTGTAGAGCTTTAGTGATTTCACTTCATGTTCATTCTTTACTTTCAGTCAGGTTACTTTCAATTTCTTTTCAGTTTAGTTATTCATTTCATTCAATTTTATTACATATTGTATATTCCATGTACTGACGCCATTTGGTGTTGCATCATTAAATGATGTAGTTTCAGGCACTCTTGATAGCACACGTTTAGTAAGATCACCATCCACTGGCAGTTGGTGAGACCTCCTCATTCTAGAGGGCTCTAATTTAGTTAGTCTAGTTTATTTAATTTTCCAGTCATTGTTAGTTGAATAGTCAGGTAGTCGTGGGTCTTGTTCTAGCACCTATCTTCAGTTAGTAGAGGCTTCATAGATAGACAAAGTCAATGAGTCAATTCAGTCTTTTGTATTCAAAAGTTTAAACATTGTTATCATTATTCATATTCAGATTTATTTCAGACTTTTGCATGAGATATATTTAATTGATTTTA
Organism: Solanum appendiculatum; assembly: GCA_018342035.1. NCBI lineage: Eukaryota > Viridiplantae > Streptophyta > Magnoliopsida > Solanales > Solanaceae > Solanum > Solanum appendiculatum. Next base: position 317,567 of record JAGDQO010000428.1, read on the forward strand.
AATGCTCATTTTATAAGGCTTTTGCATGTGTGTTTAGTCTTCTGCTCAGTCGTCAGCCAGGCCAAGGATCCACTTGGGACTAGAAATGGTTTTCGAGTTCCGACCACGTCTAGGGTGTAGACTCGGGGCGTGACAAGAATGATGAGCCAGCCATTGACTTTATCAATCGTTGGAGGAATTTGAGCTTTACTACAAAGATCAACCTTAATGAAACTTCTAGGATCAAAATATGCATCCAAGGTATGCGTTGGGATCTTTGTTACATATTGAAAGGCATAAAACCTAAAATATTTGATAGATTAGCAACTTATGCTCATGATATTGAACTGAGTATGGCTACTAGGGGAGACCAATGGTTGCCTGACTTCGAGCTTCATGAATAAAATGTACATGATATTGAGGATAAGGGCAAACTTTCATCCAAAACTGAAATCAAAGTGTCTATGTAAGTTGAGATTCTCCTCGACACACGAGTCCAAAATGCACGTTATAATATTCCTCGACGCACGAGCTTAAAATGCATGTCATGAAACCCATCAAATTTGAGCTAATTCTTTAAGTCAAGAAGCTAATCAAATTCAAGTTAAGTCTTGAAGTCGTGATGCTTCTCAAATTTGAGCAAAGTCTGCAAATTTTAATGCTCATCAAATTAAAACAAAGTTTTAAAGTTATAACGCTCCTAATTGCACGAGCCTAAACTGCAGGTAATATGGCCCCCGATGCACAAGCCTAAAATGCATGTCATAAAACTCATCAAATTCAAGTTAATTTTTTAAGTCACGGAACTCTTTAAATTCGAGCTTAGTATTCAAGTCGTGATGCTCCTCAAAATTAAGCAAAGTCTTCAAGTTTTAAATCTCACCAAATTTGAGCAAAGTCATAAAGTCAAACCTCTCCTTGACACAAAAGCCTCTTTCTCGCAAAAGTCGCCACTGCAGATGAAGATGCACTAAGTTTGTGGCTCATCGCTAAAGTTGTAGCTGCAAAGGAAGATGCACAAAGTGTGGTTCTTCTCCATCAGAGCCACAATTTCAAAGGATAATACACCAAGCATAATTCGCTGCCAGAGCCGCAACTACAAATCAAGATGTATCAAGTGGTTCCTCACTAATTATGATTTATCCCTTACATCTTTTTGGTATGATATTGAGATTGCTTGTAGTCCATCTTATACTTGTAAAGAAAAAAAGGTGATGTATCTCACAGTGCTAATAACTCGATGCTTCAAGTCGACATGATGAAAACTGTGACATACGCTTCCACGCTCATCATGATGAATATAATTCTATTGTCTTAAAAGTTTTGCATTTTTTCTCCATTTAGATGTTGACAGAAGTCTCAAGTATGCGGCTCTACAGTTGCTACTGATTCTCCTTCACCGAGTGATATGGAGAAAACTCTTCATCTAGTCCATATATGATACACATATATGAGAAAGTGCTTCGTGTACTCCTTCGCTAAATCTGAGACAAAAAATCATTATGTACATCTTCATGCAAGTACTACATGAGGATGCTCCATGCGCTTCACTCATAAAAGATAAAATTTTGGATATGTATTCTCCATCAAGCAAAAGATAAATATGCTTCATCGCTGAAGTTGAAAAGGAGTACTCCAAATCTCTTTCTCGCCTAGCCACAAGAGGTAACCCACCAACTATTACATCATCAATTATATGACCATCCTTTGCATTTTCTCAATCTGAAATAGATATCATTTACATCCTCAAACAGACCTTCAAGAAAAGGGAAGATACAAACAAAGAAGTGAGCTCATGAATATAATGTTGTCCAAAATCACACCGAAGTTGATTATAACGCTAACTTTAAATCATTAATTTTGGTTAGTACGAATAGTTTGGTTTTGATATTTGTATATATCATAGCCTTCAAAGTTTAGTTTTTACAGAATCAAACCAATAGTCATTTGGATGTTCCTACACCAAGAAACATATATTTTGGTGAATTTGTGCGAAACTATCATAAGAACTGGCCAAACTTCAAAAATTGATTCTCGATAATACATGAGGGGTTTTACCTTCATTTTTAGATAATTTGTAGAATTTAAAGTCTATTTTCTGTAGAATCAAGTCACTCATCATTCAGATTCTCCTACACCATGATACAGACGTTTTGTTGAGACTACATAGAATTCTGAGGAAAAAAAATACCAGATCCGGAGACCAACATCAAAAAATGATTCTTGTCAATCTATGAGGGGTTTTACCTTAATTTTTGGATACGTTGTAGAGTTTGAAGTCTAATTTCTATAGAATCAAGTCGCATATCATTTGGACAGTCCTACACTAAATACAGACTGTGGGTGGAGACTGCATGGAGTTGTGAGAAAAGAAAGTGTTAGATCTGGAGACTAACTTCAAAAATATATTTCCATCAATCGAGAAAGATTTCTCTTTGATTTTTGACTATGTCATAGAATTGCGAGGTTAATTTCTGATAAATCACACGGATCATGATTTTGACATTTTTACAATAAGATAAATTTTTTACCACAGACATGCTGAGCTGCAAATAAAGTGACGAAAATAATTTTTAAAATAATTATACCCCATAGAGATTGATTTGATCGAGGTTTACGATGTCACAAGTTGGAAACCAACCAACACATGAAGTATTTATAGATGTAAAAAGTACATAACATCTATTCCTGCAAATTATGGAAAAACTTTGAACCGAATTATGGTAAGTTTTCATTGAAACTAATTTACGAAAAAATTCCATCAAAATCAAATATAAAAAGTTTTGAAGTTTTTTGTTCATACAAATTATGAAAAAACTATTGTTGGAACCAAATTATGATAAGTTTCCATTGGAATGAAATTATAATATTTTTATTGAAATCAAATATGGAAAATATTGGAAAATTTCCTGCATACGTATGGAAAAAATCTATAGTTCAGACCAAATTATGGTAAGTTTCCATTGAAACCAAATTGAGAAAAAAAATTCCTTGGAATCAAATATGGAAAATTTTGAAAAATCTCCTCTCTCTCTACACATGAAAAGTTCCCTAATAATATTAGGCTTACGTAAGGAGGGTCTTAAGTCCATACACTTTGTTCAAATGATTAAAAAAACTAGAGGAGAACCTATTGTAAGGGCATTCATCATCAAAGAAAGCAACACCGAATACTTACACCAAAATCATGAGCTTCATATCACTAATTAAAGTTTGTCGACACAATTCTTTCTCTCAAAATTGACAGCTATTTTGTTGTGGATGATCTGAATAAAATCATTAAACGACAAAGAAATACCATGAGATAATTCTTCATGAGCTGAAAACACTTCAAATAAAAAATAAGTTGGCAAATGACCAATGGTTAAATAATCTCTTGCGACTTAGAGAATTCTGTTAGAAAGACTCTGTTATGTGTTAATTTGGCTAACTTCAACATATATTGGCATAGTCATTTCTTATGAAGTTTCAAATACTCTGGGAAAGATCAACTATGTGAAAAAATTATTTGCTTCACAAATACTTCAAGTCTTGTCTTTAAAATTTTGATAAGTTGAGCACCCCCCAATCCTCGAAGCAAGGGGCATTTGTAGACAATGAAGTTTTATAGATAAATCCATATTAAATTTTGGATTAAATCTTAAATTCATGATATGTTGACCAAGTCAAGTTATTGATTAATTAATAAGGTTGGATAAATATTTAAGTTAAAATTATATGACTTAAAAAAAGTTCAAATTACAATTTGGTCAGTTCGTTAAGTTGACAAGACGAGCCCAACTCATGCTCTTCAAGCCTAAGGTCCTCTAAAATTACTTGGAGACAAAAATATTCTCCAAACTCTAGCTCACGCCTATATAAAGGGGTCTTCATAAGACTAAAAACACATAGAAATACATAGAAAAGTTCTTCTCTTCAGTGGTGATCCACAAATCTTTTGCATACAAAGAAGTCTTCGTCTCTAAATTGTGAGCTAGGACTTTACTCATTTACTTGCTTTTTACTTACTAATCTCACAATATTTAACTGCTAATAATCATCTAATAAGTTGCACTAAGATGCGTGTCCTTGGACCTCATATAACTTTAATTGTACTATTTTTCCAATAAAAAGCTTCTCCCACTCTATGGGGCAGGACAATTGTATGTTAATTTAATCTCCAAAACTTACTTTCTTACTAGTTTGAATATTGTTGTTTCGAAGAAATCATTGGTGGCAAGCAACGGTGATCAAATCATTGAAAACTAGACCAACAAAAATATGACAAATGAAGCAGCCATAGGCTTGCAATCCATTAATGAGGCGGTGGATCCAACTGCAATACGGAACGAGCAGGACTTATATGTGGAGTAGACCAAACTTGATATCAGAAACTATCACAATCCAAATTATCGATTTGTGTGGATATCTACTCGATTCTAATTTTCTAGGTGAATCCTTACCATATCCATTCTTTTTTTTTATAGAAATTTTCAAAGGAAATCTATTCGTGATAATTATGAATAATTAACTAATCAATAAAATCAACTCATCCTTATTTTAAAAAGAGTTCGACATTTTACCATGGACCTAGTCTTGATGTGTACAAGAACTTCTAATATAGAGTAATTAACAGAAAAATAAAATACACCAATTCTACCTGCATAAAGAGTATGCAGAAGCCGATGATGAATATGCGCTATTCCAACGCTTCAACAATCTGAAACATACCTACATGGCTACACCTCAAAAGACTCTAGTAAAAGTAGTATCACTACATCACACGTACTGATAGGCATCATCAAGCTACTAGAATTAGTTTCCATGCTAAAACATCACAAAAATCAACAAACAAAAGATATCATAATACCACATCTTATATTATTCCATCATTACATTAACCTCTTGTCTTAGCCCTTTATAGATGATTAGTATAATATTACTACATTCTTAGCTCAATTTATGCCTATGTCATTAACATCCTTCTTACATGTAAAGACTTCAAGGATTATCAACATTGTTTCTATTTACGAATTTATCTTAACTCCACATACACCATCATTCAATTACCAACAGTTAATTTAAGTAGCAAAGGGCACTATACCCATGACACTTATCATCTTTTACTAAACATTGACCACAATCCAAATCAACCCAATACTATCGTTGCCATATTTTAGCCATAAATCTCAGATGTCACAGTAACCAGGATATGCAAATAGGTCACCCTGGGCGTGACCAGCACTTAGGACCATTTATGGTCCCAAGAGAATCCTTGGTCTGGCTTACTACTATACTGAAAGCTATAACAACTATGTGGAAGGTTTTAAAAAATGAGCATGTAATAACTTTATAATCAAACTCAAATACTTTATTTAAAGATCTGAAAATCTGAATTATATATATATATATATGTGTGTGTGTGTGTGTGTATAAACTCGATTGATTCATCTATAAAGCCTCTAACATACTGAAGACAGAATACTGGGACAAGACCTAGGCTACCTGAATACTCTACTAACAATATATGTGAACAACAAATACGCTAGATAAACAGGAGCTCCCCAAAAGTAAGGAGGTCTCACCGAAGCTGGATGAAAGTTATCCTAATGATACTTCAAATGTCTTGAGTACCTAAATCTACATCATAAAATGATGTAGTTCCGAATGACGTCAATTCATAGAAGGCATAGTATGTAAAATAGTTGAATGTAACAATAGGCTAAAATTGAACATATAGAACTGAATGACTAACTCTGAAGCTAGATTGAAATAAAGTCAACTGAATAGTAATGCATGTATGTGTACTTTAACAAAAAACTCCATGATTGAAAATATTCATCTATATCTATCTATCTATATCTATCTATATCTATATCTATATCTATCTAACTATACTACCTTAAAAGCATGAACTCCCATACTTGAATGTTAAATTACTATAATAACCCTAACTAAAAACACTTAATTTAGTTTATTTATTTATTTACTTATTTAATTGTATTATATTAAAAGTAGACAACCTCTCACATTGAAGAGTTGTGGCTTTTCCGATGAGTTGTGACTTTTCCGAAGGATTGTGACTTTTCTGATGAATTGTGACTTTTCCAAAGGTTATGACTTTTTCGGAGAGTTGTGACTTCTCCGATGAGTTGTGACTTTTTCGAAGGGTTGTGACTTTTCCAAAGGGTTGTGTCTTTTCCGATGAATTATGATTTTTTTAAAGGGTTGTGACTTTTCCAAGGGTTGTGACTTTTCCTATCAGTTGGGACTCTTTCAAAGGGTTGTGACTTTTCTAAAAAGACACAATTAGCACTTATTCAAACTACCATTTGTTTGCTATAAATACAGGGGTTTCTTCTTATTTTTACACTACAATTTTTAAAAAATTTCTACTCTTCTTCTTCTTAAAAAATCTCAAGCTTGATTTGTAACAATTGAATAAGAATTGAGGTACCACAACAGGAAGAGTTGGTGAACAAATTGTAGCAAATTATTCATCACTTCGCACTCGTATTTTTCTCCTACGAGTTTCATCACATACATACTTCAATATAACTTATATTATTTTAGAACATTATTACTAATTAGCATGAGATACACGTGCAACGTCCATTGATAAGCTGAAGTTCTTATCATTGAAAATTAGGTATTGGCTTTTTATTAAAGAAAAAAAGAAGAGAACAGATAAATGTGCAATTAACTGTGAACTTTTCTTCACACATAAAAGTTGTATATATAGTGCGCAGGGATTTTCATTTGTTTTTCTTATTTTGTTTCTTTAATTAATTTCTTTTGTTTTTTCATTCGAGAGAGAATTAAATAATTAATGTTTCTGTAACGAGGGAACAGTGACGAATACACACATTGTGGATTATTTTTTCTAATAAAATTAATAGATCAGGATGTGGGAAAGACAATAATAATAAACAAATACGAAAAAGACACATGATTGGGGTAAGATATTTCTTCTTTGTTTTTCTATTTTTTATGCTTTTACTTCAAACGAAGGAGTTTCTTCCAAATTTTGCTAAAACAACGGACATCAACGTAGTCCATTGAATTATTAGTTTTGATGTTAAGTCCAATATTTCAAAAATAGATTTTCACTTTTATTTAATACAAAAGATCAGTTATAGAGATAATATGAAACTATAACCATGATAATAATTATTTTTTAATAGATATGTCAAGTAGAATTATAGCAAGTAAAAGTGAATAGAGAAAGTGAAGTGTTGGTGGCAAGGGATTTCAATCAAATGGAACACTAGAGTGAATATAGCATTAACATATATTTTCGTCTTCCTTCTTCATTGGCTATGAATTGTTCCATATACTTTATGAAATTTTTTAAGTATGAATTTCCTGTTATTTTGTGTTCATTTTAATCTGATAAAATGTTATGTCACAAGATACACTCCTTGTTAGCTATATAAAAATTGAATAAAAAAATAGTGATTGGTCATAAAATGATCGTAAATCAAATTAAAGATTCTATAAATAATACTTTAAATATTATTTATCTATTATTTCTTTTATTGAAAAAGTTTAATGTTTTATATCACGATACAACTTCTGTAAGATACTAGATACTTTAATCGGATAACAACCACATAATATGTATGCGGCAGAAAAAGGAGAAGAGTACGATTTCACAAAGATAAGATAGAAACTTGAAGAAATGAAATATTTTCACCATAGGTGATGTTGTTCATATATTAACATTTTATATATATATATATATAAAACAAAGAATTGGTCAAGCTAAATATTTGACATACAGTCAAACCTCTATTTAACCAACATTTGTTATCACAATATTTCACTGTAATGGTTTAATTTTCTTTAGAACTATTTTTCATGTTATATATTTTGTCTCTATAACATTCTACTTATAACAGTGTCGGCATTCACTATAGAAGTACACTTTTTGTAATATTGGTGTCCATCATTTATGGTCATAACCTCAAGAGGAAAGGCAACTAGTGACCTTTTTAATATTGATATTTTTTTCTATTTTATTGGTTGAATTTGTTTGCAAATACATTTTTTCTTTTTATTACACAAAATCAATAAACGATCATGTTGTGTATTCTAATAGCTAAATGAGAACAAAATGTTGAATATCAATATAAATATATAACAACACCTCACTATAGTTGTCGTGAAATTTTCCAATAGACATTAACAAGGTTTTACTATATTAAAAGAACAATTATCTTTTGATAATTACTCGGTTGTATTGAGTTTTATATTCAACATCATGTTAATAATATATATATACAACCACACTTGAGAATAAACTAAAAAGAAATTCTAACTACGTGAAAAATATAATCAATTAATTAGCAAATTGTGTATACTGATAAACTATAACATGATAACAACAATAAAAAAAATCACATATCCACAATAATTCCACATTATGGAATCTAGAAACTATAACATGAGTGAAGTAAAAAATAATACTACTAAAGAAACGTCACTTTCTCCCCATATTTAAACTTTGAATGTCTTTTGAAATGTTTCAATGATATCTGGTAATTTTGATCTCAAAAAACAAGTAACTCTATGACAATCTATATTAATCATTTAAAAACACTTGTCCTATGTTCTTTTAGTTATAATTATTTATTAAAACGTTTTAATTTAGTAATATTAATTCTATTTTACAACACCATATACTATATGATACGATAAACACGTGCCGTGAAACTAGTAATAGCAAATACTGGAAAAAAAATATAACTTTACTTCTCTTGGGGAATTTCTTACAATCGACATATATCATATGAGCTCATGATGTTCAACACCTAACCTAGTTGGGAGGGATGTCCTATACCTTGTCAGGGTATAAGATCTATCTATGTGATGTGGATCCACTAATTGAGCATCACAGGACTAAAGAAGTTGACCGACAAAAAGGTATACTCAAATCCGTAGTTATGGGACTTGAATGTTCTAAATCTGCATCCTCTCGGTGCTTCTAAATCCGCGTCCTCTCGGTGCTATCCTCCCAAAATAATCTATATATGCCCATAATATATCATGAAAATTGTAACTGAAATCATATTGTGAGTCTTTTCTCAAATCTGTAAAATTGTACTGTTAATGAGACTACGCTCACAACTATATGAAACATACTAATATTCTGATAAAGACAATTCTTTTGAAAAACATATCTATTTCTGATGAAAAGTTGTAAACTTTTATAATTGCATCTTTCAAGTGACTAAAATTTCTTTGAAACATAATCTCTAAAATAGATATAAAAAAATTTCATGAAAATACACTTTTTTGAAATATTGCACGAGAAGTTTAAAATAGGAACACTCTTGTGAAATACTTCTTGAAAATCCATAAACTTATTTCATAAAAATCATGAATCTTCAGAATCATGAAATATATTTAAGAAAATTCGTAAACTTTGCTTAAAAACTCATTAGACATGTATTAGAAATAAACTAAAAAAGAATGACTCCAAACTCATGAAATTCTTACTAAAAATCATAGTACGTTCAAAGAATATCATTAAGAGATCAAGAATTATACTCAAAGATTTGAATTCGTAAAATTCTAACATGATTCATGACCTTAAACAAATACAATGGCTTAGTTGCGGGTAGAACATGGTTCCTGTTCTGAAGGATTAGTTTTAGATACCTTAAATACTCCACAAATCTTGAAGAAGAACCCTAACTTGAAGAAGAACAATCAAGAAACCCTTTCTTGAAATTCTTGGATTTGTTTCTTGAGAATCTTTTATTTGAAAGGAAGAATTCTTGATGGGCTTGCTCAAAAATCAAGTCTTGACCATAGAATTGAGTTCATGATTTCAGTAGAGATAGGAAGAGGACTTTGATGTTAGAATCTTTTAGAAATTCTCGGATTTTTGTTGTAAGATCATGGAGAATACTTACCAAGACTTAGTAGGGTTGAAGAAAACTCTTGGGGGGCTGTTGGGACCGACCAAGAAGTGAAAAGTGAGAAAAGAAACTCAAAATAACGTTTTTATGAAATCTAAAATTTTGATATACATGATATACGGGTGATACACATGGTCTACAGATACTTTTATAGTCTGTAAAATGTTCCATGACTTGTGGATTGATTTCGTGGAAATCAGGTAAAAATTTCAACGCTCCGAACCCATTCCACAAGCAAAAACCACGGCCTTTAGTTGCATCCACGGCCAGTAGTTTCCAGTCGTAGAAGCTGGAAAAAAATTTCTCAGACTGGAGTGTCTATAGTAAAACAGTCATAACTTCTTACTCCGAACTTGGATTTATACAAAATTGGTGGCGTTGGAAAAAAACTCATAGACCTTTAAATTTGTAGATCATGGGCCACCTAACTCTTCATATTCTTAGAGATATGATTATTTGAATTTGAACCTTGTATGATTTCATGGAAAAACTTTGCGAGTAATAGGGGTGTACAAAAACTGAATCGACCGATAAACCGAACTGAAAAAAGTGTTATTGGTTTATTGCTATTGGGTTATTGAGTTAATGGTTTTTAAATGATTTTATAAAATATAATTATCGAGTTATCGGTTCGTTATTGATTTTTTATATTTGGTTACGGGTAAATCGATAACCCATTAAGACTAGAAATTTACTATTTTTACCTATACATAAATATTAAATATTAATCTCAATACCTCACTAGTTATTGTCTTTGTCCTTAGCCTTCAATTCACATTTCATTGTGACTTTGAGTTCATAACTTCACATTATACAAAATGTCAAAATCTAAAGTAAGAGCCTTATTCCTCTCAATTTCTCTTAGTGTTACACTTGTATAACTCTTTTCATGTTTGTTATTATTGTTTCTATTATATGAGCATTTATAAAGTTACATTATTGTCTTGTTGCGTCAAATTTATTAGAGAAGTCATATATTTATTTTATAAGCATTTTCTTATTGGTTAAATCGAAAATCGAACCGTTAAAGACCAAAACCGATAAAAATATATCTTATTGGTTTAGCATATTTAAAAATTGAAAACTGATAAAGCGAACCGAAAATACGTAAAACCAAATCAAACCGACCCGATCGATGCACCCCTAGCGAGTAAGAAAGACTTTGAACTCGGCTTAGTGCTAGAGGTCCCTAATGACCCTACATCACTCCTGATACACTTCCTACACTTGGTAATGAAGATTAAGACATATGAACAATGAGGAAACATACAATACGAGTTTATATTCATACAACGAATAGTTCGGGTCTTAGCTTAGAAATTTTTGGGGTGTTACAATATCTCCCTTGTGGGATCATTCATCCTCGAATGATGTACATGTTGAACTAAAATAGAAAGGACCTACTCTTACTATTTGTATGACTTTTGAACTATCCTGCCAATATAAGTGGAGTTGGTTCATACTATGAGTTTGAAACTCACTACAACATATAAGGAACACACGTTCACATAAGATAACAAGGTTGCAGATCATGACATGAAGTTTCTAAGAATCGCAATAGGAATAAGTTTATCACATCAAACGTTGTCATCAAAATTTCTCATAACCTTTTGGAGAAAGATTCACAGGTATGATTTGTGTGATACATCTGAATGTGTAGCACTAACAAGATCTCAGTACCTTAATCAGTTCACATAGATTCATAATGCACGATTGATATAGATTTCAACATAAGTCATACTCTATATGAAGCTATTTGACAGGAAACATGGTTTCTTTTGGCATGAAACAAGAATAGGGCTACTATGGATTAAATGATACGACTGATAACTTTTAAGCTTTGCAGCACTCCTCAACTAGGCTCCTCCTTCGGACTACTACACTTATAAGCTACCACTTATAAACCCACAAGGATACATATGACTACTTCTACTAAGGTCTAAGTCTAGTTGTATGCTCTTACCATGTTCAAGCCTAACTCAAAGTTACAAGGTGCTACACATAAGGTGATCATACTAATCTAAGCCATGGGATTCATGCTCTATACCATTGTAAGGTCCTTTATCCTAAGAATACTACTTCCACCTCATTCAACCAACCTCAAGTCCTAATAAAGAATATCTTAGTGCATTATGCATTCATCCACATGTTATCAGCACCATATTCAAGCCTATTACTATGACCATTTCATAGACTTCTAGGTAAACAATTCTTCTAAGAATTTTCATCCTTTCTATCATCTCTACTAACTAAAATTTCATAAATATTCAAAAGAAACATACCAATATTCTCATCTACCTACTACATATAGGTAAGTCTAATTTCAATCTTCCTCTAGACTTAAAACCTTACGTGGAATAAGCATGCTACGATCTTCACAAGAAGAGTGTCTACCCTCTCATCTAAACCAACACTTAGCTGCTATCACCACCGCTGTCAAAACTAAAAGAAGATCACTAGAATGGCTTAGAGCAAAAAGATCATAAACACAAATCGTTCAAGAAATCTAATTTGAGAACTTGCATAATGTAGCGTTATTTCACTAGCAATTACATATTTATCATGAGTTCATGAGACTAAGTATAATGTGAAACATGAGAGCATATATGAATAATTTCATATCATAAAGGTTGGTTTTCATAGCTTCATGGAGTAAGAGTGAGGTTGTTGAGCTGAAATCTTTTCCTCTTATTCTAGGAATTGAGTATAGACGTGAATCTATATGAAGTGCATGAGCATAGTTCATGCACATAATGCTTATATGCAAGACATAAGCAGGGTGTTGTAACGATTAAAATCTAAGGAATACCTTAGAGTAAGAATGGATTGTTATATCATCATAACTCTTTCTGAACACATCACTATCTGATTCTCAAGACTTGACTTGGTTCTTCACCCTATCATCTCCCCCTAGGGTCTAAAGCCGACATTCTAAGAGCTTGTTTGGATTGACTTAGAAGTTTGTCAAACCTACTTTCAAGTTATTTTTAGCTTTTGAGAGTGTTTGACAAAGTTAAAAATAACTTAAAATATGTTTTAAATGACTTTTAAAAAAAAAAGATAAAAACCAAAAGTAGGACTCTCCCTACTTTTAATTTTTTGACTTAAAAGTCATTTAAGTTTGGCTTTAAAAAGTTACTTTTTAAAAGCTACTTTTTTTCAGCCAATCCAAACGGGCTCTGAGTCTGCGGACCTATTTCAGATTCTCTAAACTGGCGTTCACTTTACTCTAACAATCAGACAATGTTAATTTTATGAATACAAAACTCTCCATGTGTGCAAATACTAAAATTCCTTCTAGCACTTCTTTCTGAGATACTTCTCTTAAATTCTTCTTGCTTCTATAATCATCTTCCTATAACCGCTACTCTTGTTGACATGTATAGCCACTTCCTTTAACTCTTAATAATTTGGCCTCTTCTTCCTAACCTTCTAACACTCATCTTCTAAGTTCATATCAACCTAATTGAAGAAAACTATATTGAGAGGCTCATCATTATCTATTTATAATCCAACTGGCCCAACACTTAACTCACTACCTCGTCACTAACTTACTAGGTGCATAACTATAATTACATAATTTACTCAATCATTATCTCCACTCTTTTAGGTTTCTACACTTTTAAATTCATTCTTCGAACTTTGGACACTTCTACTACTAATGACTCATAACATCACAAATCACACTATTTTTCGTGTGACAACACTATCCAAGCATTCTAAAACATACTACTCCCTTAAAGGTATCATCTATAGGAAAGTTCAAGATGGGGTCTGAGAGCATATCATATTTTGCCTCAACGCACAATTTAGGTGAACAAGAATAAGGGTGTATCTTTTTTAATCAAATAAAGTTAAGTGCACTATTGGGATCTTCTCGAGCCCTTATGCAGTCTCTCAACATTTAGTTATCTCTATATGAGGGAACCATATGATAAGGATATTAACTTTATAGTTTCTACCATCTTGAAGATGAGGCATAGTCGGAGGAATATTAACTTTATAGTTTCTACCATCTTGAAGATGAGGCATAGTCGGAGGATATGGAGCACCACACGAATATGCAAAAGTTCCTTAAGGAACAACTTTGTTGCACGATCTAAAGTAAGAAAGTAGGGAAAACTTTTCTTAAATATATTGTCCCTCCTTTATAAAAATGGCACCCTTAAAACCATATATAAGATCCTACTAAAATGGCTTCATAGACACCCTAGGATACTTAAATTCAGGTAGCCTTGGGTCTGATACCAAATATATATATATACAGAGGCAGATTCAGGATTCGGAGGCTAGGGGTGTCATATCGTCTAAATAGGTAAACGGGTCGGTTCCTTCAATTTTAGGTTATAATTCGGGTTATTTAATATTTTTTGACTTCTATAAATAAATTGATCAAATATACATATTTAGTAATTTTTTTCTTTTAAATATTCTAATATTAAAGATATGCACCTAAATAGTTTTTGAAATTTTTTTTTAGGAATAAGTGACATTATTCTCTATAACTTTGAGAAAACAAGAGATTTTTCACCTTAAAAGTTCAAATTTGTATACATCATCTAATACCATATAGTTGAGAAAAAATAAAAATTATAGCTTCAATCCAGTTATCTCCATTTAGCGTGACATAAAAGATGGAAAGAACCTTTAAATTCAAAAGCTTTAGCATAATAATATCCATCATTTTAAAACTTTTTCTAAAAAAAAAACTATTTTGAACATATTTTTATTAATATTTATGTAACGTTCAAAATTTAATATTGATGTGTAATTAATATAGAATATCATGCAACAATCGTATTAATTAGATATAGATAAATAAGGAGCAGCAAATTAAGGAACTAATTGAGGGGGCCGAGAAACTGAAGCAAATTAAGGAACTAATTGAGGTGGCCGAGAAACTGAAGCAAAGACAAAAAAAGAGAGGAAAAAGAAAGAGGAAGAGCTGAAAGCACTTCGCACAAGTAAAAGGTCTATAAAACTAGTGCTGTCGTCAAGGGATTCGGACCCTCGACGCTCACATTAAGAATTACACCCACTACCAGTTGAACCATTCGACAAATTGTTCAATAGATGGCAAGTGTAATATATATTCACTATGTTATACTTGTACACATATATATACAAAGTTTTAACCGAGGTCACTGGGTGCCGTGGCACCCCACCCATACCCCTAGATCCACCCCTATATATATATTAAAAATGCTCATTAAATTTAGTGGACCATTTTATTCTTAGGAAAGTCTTCTACTTATATAATGAATAATTATATCTTCATTGTATAAGCCGATAGGTGAAAACAGTTGTTTCATCTTCCTTCCATTACATGAGTTATGTGCAGAAATTGGTTTATAGTTTTTTCATTACTGCATGTAGTTAATATGCAAAATATTTTAAAATTATTGTTTATAATATTATCCTATTCGTATTTTCAATTACCATTTATTTGATCTTTTGAGCTTCTATCATTAAAATGTTATAATAATGTATAGTCTTTTCATATTCCTTGTTATACTTTATATAACTACCTAATAAAGAGTCAAATCATTTTATCATTGTATCCCTTTTTTATCTTTCTGCTAACATTTTCATTTTCCATGAAGACCCATAATTGATTTTCTTGCTTGGGATGTTTTGCTCAAGATAGGTATTTCTTTTCTTGTTATATTAATAAGTATTTTTAGTGCCAAATATTATAGGTGCATGTATTCTGGAATAATAATAAAATACTTACCATATAGTTTAACAATAATTATCCAGCATATGTTACCTTGTTTGTTATTTTTATTATTATACACAATAAATATGAAACACATCTTTATCAAAATATTGTTTTGCTTGTTTTACTTGCCATCCTTTTATGCCTCTTTTTAATTCTTTTTTTTATTCGAAGGGATAATATAAGCAAGTCGTATCAAGACTGTCAGATATGATTTGTACCAATTTTATTTCATAACTCCCATATCAAAATACAATTACATTGGAGTTTCATGTAAAATTTTAACTCTTCTTTTTAGACTTTATTATGTATTTGTTGGAAAATTTGGACCCTAGACTTTGAAATCAATAAAAAGTGAATATATCTAACACAAAGAATATTTCAAATGGCAGAATAATAAACAATTTATATTGTATATGGATATTCCATAACCAAATTTAATTGTACAATTTTGCAGGTCCAATGATATCTAACAACATTTTGTTTAGCCATCAAGTCATTTGATACTTGATGATTATTCATCATTTTGAGTTTGTACTTTTTCTATTTACATATTAATTGCTCATTACGCATATGATAATATTATATATATATATCATTTTTAAAAATCGATACTTATTGAGAAGATCACATGTGCAATCAGAAACTAGTATATATATATATATTCCTAATCCCACTTGAACTCTGCTTTGTCTTTGTCAACTTCAATCCGATAAATAGAGGGGTGCGGCGAGTGTTGTAAGGTCCATATCGAACTTCATCCTCCTTTTTCATGTGACGTAAAATCATTGCAAGAAAATCAAGTCTCTAAATCTCAGACAAACTACTAGCAGTGATATGGAGGAAATGAGTTGTTAAGGCTTTTTTGAGTCTAAGGGATAGACAAGAACATTATGTAATGTCTTTCAATTATTGGCAATAGATCTTTTTTCATTTCCTCTTAAACAACTAATGGTTTGCTTTTCTTTGGTTTATGATACCACCAAACGTTTCGTTTCTGTTTAATTTGAGTTTTAATTACTCTTTTAAAGTAGTCTTCCATGACACCAATTAGCTCGACTTAATCTAGTGCAATCAATTTTTTCGTATTTCTATGGCGTGAAACTGCCTGAGTTCTTTTTCCAATCCTTTCATATACTTACGTTGGAGCATGAATTAGTTGTTATTTTACTCGTCAACATGTTTCTTCTATGTATTGTTTTTCTTAATTAAAAGCATATCATGCTAAAACAGTAGCTCTAGTACGAAAAATCCAACCCCTTTCAAAATACATCATTTCTTGTTTTGCCTAAGGGTATCCTGTTTGATAATTTAAGTTCTTTATTAACATAATGTTTTACAAAAAAAAACAGGAGCCAACTCACAATTTCTGATTAAAGAACAGTTAAAATCTACAAAATAAATTGTTTAACAAATAAGAGAAAGCAGACAGAAAAAATTTATAAGCTGGGTATTTGCAGTTGTAAAACCTTAGAAAAAAAAACGCAAATCCAGAAAATATCGACAGGAATCCTACAATACCAACAGTTTATTTGTGCCTTTTTCCTGTTATCAAAAACCATAAGATAACAATTGAAACAACAAATGCATTACTGTATTTTTAGAATGTAATGACCCGGTTGGTTATTTTTGGTATTTTCATAAAAATTACCGTTTTGCCCCTCCCGATATTGACTCCGAGTTGTTTCTTGATTGAGCTTTGGAAGTTGGTTCCAAACTTTGAGTAAAAAGTTGAGAATTTGATAAATTTTGAGTTTGAAAGGGCTTAAGTTGCTTAAAAGTGGTTTTTGGAGTCTTGGAGTTTCGAGTGTCAAAACAGAATTCCATTGATTCCTAGTTCCGATATGTGAAATCTGATCAATGAGTGTTTTCGGTTTCAGATTCGGAGTCGTTTTGAGGATTTGAGGCCCTAAGTTGTGAAATTGTGGAAATTTAACCTTTGGGTTGACTTTGGTCAACATTCGGGGTTCGAATGCTCGGATTGAAATTATGAAAGTTTCGTTGGTTTCGGGGGATGATTTTAGGCCTAGGGGAGGTCTTGGTTGATTTTTGTGAGGTCCCGAGCTTGTTTTAGCCTTTTTAGGCGTTGAGTTGGTTTCCTGTGATTTTCACGGATGTCGGGTCAAGGAGATCTCGGATGCGTGTTTTGACGATTCCATTGAGTCCGGAACGTTGAGTTTAGTTGATTTGCATATCTGGTTTGTGTTTACGCATTTCCAAACGAATCCCGAGGGTCCTTTTAGAAGATTTTATGCCTTGTCTGTTTTGCTGGTTTCTAGTTATGAGGCATGACCATTTTGGTCATCGCGAGGCTCCCTCGTCGTGATCGCGTAGCACTAATTTGTGGTGTATCGTGATCGCATGGGTCTTGCCGCGATCGCGATGGTCAACTTTAATGAGTTGACTATTTTACTCATCGCGATCGCGTGACTCTGGTCCAATTGCGATGAGCATCTGAGACCTGGACATAATGTTTTTCCTAAAATTGGGGTTTCAACCCCATTTCACCATTTTTGAGTTTTGGTAGCTTTGAGGTGGCAATTTGGACCTGATTTTCAAGGAAAAACTTTTGGGTAATGATTCTTAATCGTAAATCTTCAATTACCCATTATTATTATTGAGTTTATGAGTTTAAACCAAGGTTTTGGATTGATAAATTGGAGGTTCTTCATGAACTAGAGTTTTAAAGTAAAATTGGGATTGTGAACTAATTTTAAATCCTTTTTCGAAATAATTTTTCCTAATGGGTTCCTAAGGCCTTAAATATCATTTTCAAGTATTAAATTTTGGATTCAAACCTTATTTCCGGAATTGGATTTTGTGTTGATTGATCCATTTTTCAAAGAATTGATGTTTTAAAGCAAGTGATCTCCTAAACCTTGTATTCTAGTAGAATTCGTGTACTTCCTTTGAGTTGCTTGTGTTTTCGAAGTAATGGGGATGAGGTGAAGGGTTTAATTGTCCACTTGATACATCTAAATGAATAAAAAGAGGTTGAAATGGAAAAGGCTATGTGATGAACTTGATGATGTGAATTGCCTTATTGTGACCCTTGTTGATTTGATTGATGGAATGCTTGAAAGCATGAATGTTGACTTGAATTCTATGAATTATTGTCTCTTCCGTGTGGTGTGATATTGCTTGTGTGCATTCATTGTGAACACTGTGATAAGACGTGTGATGGTTTATGATGCCGATGTCTTTGCCGGCAAGTGTTATGATGCCGAGGTCTTTACCGACAAGTGTTATGATGTCGAGGTCTTTACCGACAAGTGTTATGATGTCGAGGTCTTTACCGGCAAGTATTAAAATGCCGAGGTCTTTGCCAGCAAGCGTTGTGATGCCGAGGTCATTTCTGGCAAGTGCTCATAAAGCCAGTGGGAAATGATTCCAACAAGAGATTGATTATTGTGACTTGATGCATTTGATGCTTATGCGTGACTTGCTTGTTACTTGAGATTGATGTACTCGTTACGTGTGACTGAACTACTTGACTTTGAGAATGACTTACTCGATTCGTTTGATTGATAATTGTGACTATTGAGCGGAGGATATTAGGCCTTATGAGCCGTGTATTGTAGAATTGCTAGGTTGGACTGATTTCTGTGCAGGTTGTAGTTTGAGGAGGTTCGGTTGGAGTGTAAGGGGTATTCTATTTCTAGCTAGAAGCCTTGTTTACTAGATTGATTGTTGGGTACCGTGTTGTTGGTACTCACCCCTTGCTTCTACACTTGTGTAGGTTCCGAGCCCGGACTCGGGTGATCTTCTCCTTCTTATGATTTCGAGGCTTGTTAAGGATTTTGAGAGGTAGTTGGTTGTCATCCCGGCGGACCCTCTTGTTCCTATACTTTATTCTTAATAGACTGCCCTCATTAATAGACTGCCCTCCTCAGTCCTAAAGATGGTGACTTCATTTGTTAAGTTGTATAGAGAGCAACCTGATTACAACAGCCTAAAGGTGTTTGGTTGTAGTTTTTTTTCCATATATCAAGGGTAGCAACAAGTCCAATCCAAAGATTTACCCTTGTGTGTTCATAGGGTACAACATCTTACACAAAGGATATAAATGTTATCATCCCTCTACAAGGAGGGTGTACGTATCCATACATGTTGTGATTTGATGAAAACACATTACCCTATGTGTCTCCAAGTCAATCTCAGACTAACATTGATGTCTCACCTTATCTTGCTACTTTTGTTGAATCTTTCTCTAAACTGCAGGTACATGATAATCACAATTTAGGGGAAGTACATGCTGATAGTACTCAAGTTACTAGTGAAAATGCTACTACAACAACCCATATACTCCTTGATGATGAGAGTGCTATTGACCCCTCAGGTGCAGGATCAGATGATGATCATAAGGAACAGGTCGAAAGTGATGATCCAGACAGTTGTAATGTGACTCAGATTGATGAGGCTCCAATTGCAGATTTAGGATCAACTAGTGGCAGTAAGGAACAGGTTGCACGTGTAAGTCCAGTCAATGGTGATTTATCAAATCCTACTTTCTTTGTGTCTAATCCACAGGGAATACATTTAGAAGTTGACTTCTTCAAGTGGAATCTGCCAGAGCATCATCAACTTGAAGATACTACACTACAATCAACTACTTCAGTTGACGTACTTCCTACACCACAAGGGCATCATATGATCACCAGACACAAGGCAAAGGAACAACACCTATCACTTGTTGGTCACAGCAGCAAAGAGATCTTGAAGGAACCAAATACTACTAAGGAAGCACTAAGGTCACCTCATTGGCTTGCAGCAATGCAAGAGGAAATCAATGCTTTACATACTAATAAGACATAGTTATTGGTGCCCAAATCTCTTGGTATAAATTTGGTTGGTTCAAAATGAGTGTTCTAGACAAAATTGAAAGCTGATGGAACAATAGATAGATACAAGGCAAGACTTGTGGCCAGGGGATTCTCGCAGCTTGAAGGGATATATTTTGAAGAAACATTTAGCCCTGTGGTTAAAGCCACAACTATTAGGGTGGTTTTATCCATTGTAATCAACTCAAAGTGGGAAGTTAGGCAACTAGATGTCAAAATGCCTTCCTCCATGGTTTCCTACAAGAGGAGGTGTACATGAGCCAACCTCCTGGATTCGTTGATCCCAAGTATCCTCATCATGTGTGTCTACTTAAAAGGACACTGTATGGTCTTAAACAAGCACCAAGAGCTTGGCTTGATAGGTTTAACATGCATCTCCTACACCTTGGTTTCATCTGTAGTAAGGAAGATCCCTCCTTATTTACTTTGCAAACTCACAAAGGCAACATATTTCTCTTGTTATATGTGGATGATATTATTGTCACAGCAAGTAATCCATCACATGTCTCAGAGTTGGTTCTACAACTTGAGAAAGAGTTTGCTATGAAAGATCTTGGCCCTTTACACTTCTTTCTAGGAGTAGAGGTTAAGTATTTTGAAGGGGGAATTCACTTAAGTTGGAGTAAGTATGTTGTTGAGCTGCTGGACAAGACAGGGATGACTTTGGCAAAGGCTGTAGCCACTCTTTTGGCTCAAAAGCATGGTTTACATGAAGCTGTGGGAAGTCTTATAGATGTCTCCTTATGTAGAATGATAGTAGGGAGTCTTCAGCACTTGACACTCACAAGACCTGATATCATTCCTGCTATAAATTTAGCAAGCCAGTTTATGCGAAGTCCTAACATTTAACATCTTCAAGGAGTAAAGAGGATTCTCATATACATCAAAGGTACTCTACAATTTGAACTCAAAATTATTTCACAATCACCATATATGTTGTATAGATATTCAGATGCTGATTAGGGAGGTTGTACCACCGCTAGGAGATCAACTACATTATATAGCATCTACTAGTTGCAAATTGTATTTCTTGGACTTCCAAGAAACAGACCATAGTAGCTCGATCGAGTGCTGAAGCTGAGTATAGAGCACTAGCCTCCACTACAACAGAGATGAAATGGATCTTGTATCTACTTCATGATCTTACGGTGTTCCTTGGATATGTTCCTACATTGTATTGTGATAACTTGAGCGCGTTGTACATGATAGTTAATCCAGTTATGCATTCTAGGACCAAACATGTTGAAATGGACTATAATTTTGTTCGTGAGAAGGTGGCTAGAGGACAACTTCTTCCACAGTTTGTGAGGTCTAAGGATCAGCTAGCTGACATTCATACCAAAGCATTGACAAAACAAGTTTTTGATGGATTTTGCAGCAACCTAGGAGTTACAGTTCCTCCACTCACTTGCTTGAGGAGAAATGTTGAAGATGAAGGAAGCTGATGATTGGAACATGTCAACGGAACAGGTCCAAGGAAGTTGACTAACGTGTTAACTGCTGTAGAGTTAGAGTCACACTAGGACTAGACTACTAAATCCTAAGTTAGGTACGACTAAGCTGATGTATCATGTATGGAGCTAAAGTCGACTAGGATAATGTATTTTTAGTTATAGTAGTAATACTACTCATGTAAATAATATATTTGTATTGTAGTAGGACTCCTAGTAGAGCTAGTATAGGACTCTTCTCCTATATAAGGAGCATGTACTCAACAGTTTTTAATCATCAATACAATCCTTGATTTCTCTATATTTTACGTGAGATTTCTACAAATACTTGTTTAATGAAGTGGGCCCAAATACAATACAACTTGCATTACTTTTGGTAAAACTATTTGTTGTTGTGTTCATCTCAATGTTATTGCCTTATATAATAGAGTAATAATATGTGTCCAATTTAACTCGTTTCAGTAACTCGTAAGAAGTGAAAATACATAAATTACTTATGATCTTGTCTCGGAAAGGTACTTATAATGTTCGAACCATTAATTATAACTTTGTTTGATCTCTTTGAACTCAGATCTTAAGATTTCTAATCTTCTAGATAGAATTATCATCATATTAACTTGTTCTTAATCATAGTCTCATTTCAACTACTCTCCCTAGTTAATTAGGTATTTTTTGAAGTATACACATTATTTTTCGACTTTATACACTACACAAATAAAAAAAATTGTGGCAATTATATAGCGACAATAATATGCATAATTGTCGCTATATTATATTTAGCGGCAACAATAACTATGAATTTAATAAACAGTCTCTATATAAATGCAGTTAAAGGCTTTAGCGACTTTGAATACAATGACATTACCTCAATTGCCACTTAATAATGTTTTTATGGTAATAAATATTGCAGCTAAATATTTTTGTGGCAATAACATTGCCACTAAATATCTATTCTCCATTATTCATAATGTTCCCAAGTCTTAGCCCCTCATATTGCTTATTGATTATCACAATGCATGTATATAGGGGATAATGATTTGGACTAAAATGAAGTGTTTTCTAAGAAATTTTGAAGTAAGATTCTTCATTGGATTTGTCTAAAATTATGAATACAGACTCCATTGTAGAGTGGGCAAAGCACATTTGTTTGGACGGCTTTCATGATATTGCTCTTCCACCAATGATCGATAAAAACAAAAATGTATGTTCACTTGTGAAGTTGGTTTCAATTGACCTAATGATTCACTTTGCATTACTTTGCCCTTCAATAATATAACGGGTCAACGGGATACGCATAGTCGTGCAAATCAATATATATATATATATATAAAGTAGAAATATAGAAATGGTGACGTGGCGCTCTCTAAGGCCTGGAATCCTATTTATCTTTTTTGTGATTTTTTTGAGTTTTTTATTCATTTTAAAAGACATAAAAATATTATAAATATTACTTTAAGTTTTTGGAGAATATTAAACGTATTTAATTCTCTCCCCATTTAAGTATAAGCATAAAAGCTTCAGTTATCAATTCTTTACAATAAAAGACATTTTACTTTTTCAAAAATATCTTTCAGTTATATTTTTTGTTTCACTTAATTACAAAATTTAAGAGGATTTATTCCTTATCACTTAATTACAGAATTTGGAAAAAAAAATTACCATTAACTTTTGACTACTATATAAACATACATACAACATAACATGCATTCTATATCTTTCTTTTTACATAAACAAATAAAGTACAAGCTACAAAAGATTAATTTGGGCAACCATGGCCTAAAAATGAATCAAAGATACTTTTGTGATTTCATCCATCAACATTGCTACTATTTGATGCTCCTCTGATCATGTTATATTATCAACATACTCATTTATCATTCAAGACACAAAATTTCAAAGGGGCTTTTGGGTCTTTTTCTAATTGTTTAACCCAATACTATGTCGTTTTACCTTCTACCCTAAGCCCTATATAAACGTTTTAAACCCCCAAATTACACATTCACAACTCATTCTCCTAAATTCCAAAACTTGACTAAATCCATCCTCCCAAATTCTCTCAAGTCTAAGGAAGAAGAAAAAGAGTTAGGGTTCCACTAAAGTCTCCAAATTCTCCATTTTCTTGGGCTTAAAGGATCAAGGTATGTGCGTATTAACCCATGGAGTTCTTTCCTCCATGGGGTCTCCAAAGATTTCAATTTCCCAAATCAATTTTCAATTGATCAAATTAGGGTTTCAATTCAATGAATGTGGGTTTCATCTAATTATGATTGATTATGGTTAAGTCTTCTAAAGAATGAATTGATGTTAATCCATGATACTTAGTTGAAATTGCATTTTGTCCCATGCATAAATTATGTTTTCCAACTATGATCCTATGATGAACCCATGAATCCATGAATTATGAAATGATGAAGATATGCATGTTTTTATGAAATAATTATAAATGATTTAGGGATGCTTTGAAAGGAAAGTATCAATACTATTCTGAAAGGATTTATCACTTACTATGATGATCATGATTGTGAAAGGTATTTCTCACAAATGAATTCACCTTGGTGAAAGGTTTTCTTATCCATGTTGAATTATGTTTAAGGAGTTATTGTATGTTTTGTCTCAAAAGTGTGAATTGGTATTGGTCATTGCCTTTCCCTATGTTAAATTGCTATTTGACTTTTATCTATTCCGTTGGGATTTAGACTTAGCACCGAGAGGCTTTTGAGGTTGAGGCTCAAATAGGGTAGTCTCTAGTAGCAACCTCTAGTCCCTAACTACGTGCCCCCGTAGGATTGTCTTAAATGACCTATCTAGTAGATCCACTTTAGCAAATGATGATATGTAGGGATTCTACCTTGGCAAGTAGTTTCCCCTTCTTTCGGTATGAGGGATATACCAGATTCCATGGTATAGCTCTCATGGTCTTATTGTCGGTTAAAGATAATATCCTAAAAAATGATTATGTTTTCTTCAAAGCTCTTCTTATGTCCTTTATGTTAATGTACTTGACCGTGTTTTCATGATTTTCATGTTATTTCTTCTTTAAAGCTTTCAGATGTTTCAATATGATAATGCCTACTCATTTTATGTCAATTATGCTGTCATGCCTATGTTTGTGCATATTACCTCATACTTAGTACATTCCATGCACTAACGCATACTTGTGCCTACATTATCTCATGAATTTAGGGTCTGACGCTCCTATCTCTCATACTCGAGGCTAGTTGCTTCTATTGACTTTGAAGATTGGTGAGTCCTCATGTTCCGAGGACCAAGACTCCTTTTATTGCTTTATGTCATTTCCATTTCAGACTTTATATGTGATGTATGGGTTACGTTTCAATCACTTTCCTTATTATGTATTAGATGGCTTTGAGATGTATGTAGACTTCCACTTTGTTTAAACTCCTTTGATGTTTGAAATGCTTTCTCTTGAATTCTTTAAATTCTATTATCTTGTATGATGTATGCTAAGTAGCTTGTGTAAGGCTCCTCGGGGTCCTACAGGCCGTGTTATGCCTAGGGTATACTTTGGGTCGTGACAACAACCATTCATAATCTAATCTATCCGAGGGCTTTTCATCATTACATAATCATTAACTCTCAATATCTTGGCCAATAATTATGTCATATTACCCACTACCACTCTCTACCCTAGGGTTTTAAGAAACTACTTTTCATATTGTTTCCTAACTAACTAATACAATAATATATATTGCACATCGAAGTAACTATTATGCAGAACCAAAAATAAGCTTGAGGTTTTACCTGAAGCACGTGATGCTTTCCTCTGCCTCTCTCGTAGATCTTTTTTTTTTTTTCTCTTTCTTTTCTCAAATTGTGGTCTAAGAATGTTAAACTCCACCAACTTATTTTAATATATATGGGCCAAGTGATATAGCGTATTAAATAAATTTCAGATTTGGCCTATTAATCCCCAACTAATAAGAATTAATTATTTAATAAATACCCATCAACTAAATAACCGCAGTTAAGTAAATAGTTCAAGATTCTCATTTAAAATTTATCGAAAATGTCGAAATAATTCTAGTATTCAATATGATCTAACGGGTTGTTACATTAGATACCAATTTACCCATCGTTCGTCCTCGAACGATAAAAAGAAGGCGAGGGTAAGAAAGAGTACCTAAATCAACAAAAAGGTGTGGATATCTTTCATGCATATTAGCCTCAAGTCTCCCAAGTGGACTCTTCCACCGGCTGATTCTTTCACTGGACCTTTAGAGATGCAATCTCTTTTGACCTCAACTTGTGGACCTCCCTATCTAGAATAGCGATAGGCTCCTCCTCATAAGATAGACTTTCATGAAGTAGTACCGAATCCCAACGAATAATGTAGTTCCCATCACCATGATATTTCTTCCGCATAGACACATGAAACACCGGGTGCACTCCTGACAACCCTAGAGGCAAGGCCAATTCATAGGCCACCTCTCCTACATGCTTAAGAGGCCCAATATACCTCGGACGAAGCTTACCTCGCTTACCAAACCTCACCACACCCTTCATAGGAGAAACCTTTAGCAACACTTGATATCTCTCCATAAACTTCATGTCCCCGACCTTTCGGTCTGCATACTCCTTCTGCCTGCTTTAAGCTGCTAGAAGCTTCTCCTGGATGAATTTTACCTTCTCTGACGATTCCTTCAAAATATCAGCTTCCAAGGTTTCACCTTAAATGCATCAAACCAACCAATTGAGACCTACACCTCCTCCCATACAATGCCTCAAATGGGGTCATCTCAATACTCGAATGATAACCATTGTTGTATGTAAACTCAACTAGCAACTAAAACTATTCCCAATAACCACCAAAGTTAATCGTACACATGTCTGCAACATGTTCTCAAGGACCTTGACACAGCTATCAGGATGAATTTTTCCTCACATAACCATGATAAAATCCTGAATCAATATTGGCTACAACCAGAAGTGAATCTGAACCAATCACCACACACTCATAATGCACAAACCATTTCATAGATCTTATCAATATTTCATTCTCGCAACATAAACTTTCCATGAGCTTAAGATATAAAAATTTGATCTTTAGACATCAGGTACTAATCAAGGGAGAATCAAACTTATCTAACCCAAAGAAGGAAGTGATCAAGTAACCACCCATCAAGCGATACACCCAAGCATATAAAACCTTCAACAATACTGTCGAAATGCTAGATTAGTAGTTATGATTGTAGATAACCCTTAAGAACGGTAGAACTAGACCCAATGGTCCCCACATTCAACCATACATAATCGAAACATTACCTCGACAACTAGATGAATATTAAGACTGTCGGACAACTGTAAATATCCATGGTAGCTCTTCTATAAATTCTCATAAGCAAGGTGGTACATGTAGAATCACTGGAATACTTCAATAGCTCTAAGACAACACCAAATATGTCATCTGAGATACCAAGTCTGCCCAAACATCCTACTCAACCAAGAGGACATCGTAGGATCGATACACCTGATCCACCAGTAGGGATTCACCCACAAAAGTGAAAACACGCGTGGGCATAGCTAGTGAATCATGCTCCAAACCATGTACAGAACGAAATAGGGGGTCACATAAGAATGTACGGAACCAAGGTTGAACAACAGTAAATGTTTCCTCTAAAGAGCCCATATCAAACATTTCCATTCAGTAGACTCTATTTCTTTGATTTTTAGCTACCCACGATCCATCGGTCTGGCCCCCTATTATGATTGTACCTATACTCTATTTATCAAATTCCACATACTCTTCACATCATTCCACGGAAGCCCACTCTCTCAATACTAACACAACCATGATAACCACTCCGGCCATTTACCTTACTCTAAACCAACACTTTTAAGTGAAACCCTTCCTTAGGTCCTTTAACAATCAAAAGTAACAAACTTTATGATCCAAACCATGCATAAGTCCTTCCAAATGCTCAATACCCGATGCAATCAATAATTTCTTACCTTATAAATTCATACATTGACAAAACATACCACCACGAATGTAGACTTACAATGAAAAACTTAAATTGTGAATCCAACAGTGTAACCCAATCCCCTTATCTATCAACATTAGCTCATACCTTGAAAAGTTTTATGAATTCATGTATCTTAGCTTATCATTGACCGCCTCTCCATCGACCTTACCATATCCTTCGCTAAAAATTCAACCCCGTACTCATTACCATACTCAAAACCACAAAAGAACTTATCATCACACTCGAGCTAAAAGTTTGTACACTCCTTTTTCAAATCTTATCCAATAGTTTTTAACCAATCTGATGAACCCGTGACACTATTACCATAACCAGAACAAAACGAATGAAATCACGCGTCTTTGAACCCAATTCTCAACCCCTCTGGTGATACCTCTTTAGCCCTTGCCATCAGAGAAAATATTCTTACTCTCACCTCCTTTTGACAACTACACTATATCCCAAATTGTTTTTCTAATTATGACTCTAGCTCCTTTAAATTCTATTCGAGCGGTGTCCCAGCATCTCTTAAAACTTTCCATACGACCACGTTACTCACCAAATAGTATAATACCACAACTTTAGATACTCACAAATAGTTATTACCATATCAAATTTGTTTAACCAACAATCCTTATTATATAGTTGCATCCCAATCACAATCCATCACGAACTCTTATTACGATCATACTCAGTTAGCCCTTGCCATCACCGTGAAGTCAACCTTTTCATCGACATGACACCTCAAACCCAGTTATACCAATCTAATCCAAAGGACTAACCTAATTTTATATGCACTTTCTTACTAAATCTTCAATTACCTTCACCCAAGTATACTCACTGGACTTTCTTTACCCATAAGCTTTTCATTCCGGTATCAATCCACTCCTTTAGAGCTTAAGATAAAATCACCAGTCCTCATTTAGAATCCTCAAGATACACTTCACAACCTAAATGCATTAATACTGTAACAAAGATTCGCCACTAGAATCTTCCTTAAAAACAATACTTAACCCAAGCGTATGTAGTAACATACTAGTTGGTTTCTCAATTGTGAATGCAACACCGAATCTCATTATCTTAATATGTCATACAACTGATAACTCCTTAAGTAGTCAGTATTCACACTTGATAATCAACGTATTTGTTTCCACATAACACTTGTACCACACCGTGAAAGTCCGTTAGATCCATCACTAGAACACATCATACCCATCGAGAAGATCATACCCAAATAGCCCACAAATTTCTACCCATTGAATAACTACAAAACATTATCAAATCCATTCTGTCTCTAGCCCAAGTGATTTGCATTCTTTCTTAGATGAGGTCGATAACAAAAGTAACACACTTCATAACTCTAACCAAGTAAGCATCAGTATTGTTGTAGTAGTCATATCATGACCCTCTTTGATATACACTCAATCTATGATATCGTAGTAGAGATTTTGACCTCAATTGGTGCAACATAATTTCATCATCTGCTAAGGAACCCGTACATGTTATGACAACTTTACTAACTGTATTTTCCGAAGTAATGGTGTTCATTATCAAGCCATCCCTTATGAAACTTCTTGAATGTTATCACCTTGGCAAAGTCATCTGGCTTTACCCCCTCTACCTCTATCACAAAACCAACCACTTTCTGAAAAGATTTTGGTGAAGCAGCCACCTATAAAGCTTGAATCTGCAAATCTGACCTCAATCCCTTTACAAAGCAGTGAATCTGCTCTTCCTGACTGAAGCAAAGCTGAGTCACATATCTTGATAAAGCACAAAATTTAGCCTCATAGGCTGCAACACATATCTTATGTTGCTCTACATTCAGGAACTCATCTCTCCTCCTATCTCTCAAAATTCTAGGGTATATAATTCTCCATGAAGAAGCTAGAAAATGTTACCCAAGTCATAGGTAGTGCCTTTACTGGTCGGCACTCAACATGAGACCGCCACTACATTTTGGCGTCTCCCTAAACTAGTATATCACAAACTCAACACCAAACCTCTCTACTATATTCATCTTATGAAGTAGCTCATGACAATCGATAAGGAAATCATAAGCATCTTCATATTCGGTACCCATGAAGAATGGGGGTTTCAACTTTAAGAACCTAATAAAAAGATAATGTTGATCACTAGTCATTACATGCCCACAGTGAATCAGGGAAACATGTCTATTTTCAAGGACGTATCCTCTCTTGCTAGTATTGGTGTTGTCACTTTTGTTGCTCTAGTTCTGACCATATGTGAAATAGAATCAAGGAGGTTAAATACCAATTTGAATCACCTAGATACCAATTGGATTCAAGTAATCACACGAAAGGAAGAAAGAATGGAGTTTTCCTAAAGTCATATAGCCTCTCGAAGAAAAGTGAAGGCGTCCCCATACCATTCTGTAAGACTCTACTAGACCTGTCCTTGTGTGATGAGATCATCGAACCTAAAGCTTTTGATACCAAGTTTTTCATGATCCAAAATGAGTCATGAGTGGTACCCACACTTAACCTCTTAGGTGGGCAAATCAACGAATTCAACACCAACTTATGAAATACAAGCATAATACGAACGCTCAAATCTTATTAAATATATTTTTTCAAAACCTGAAAGTCATTACATCAAGGACATCTAATCCCCAAATACTAAGTCTAAGAGTATCAAAGACACCAAAATAAATAAATAAAGTAGTTTGTGTCTGAAAACTAAGGACATCATGACATAACCAAGAGAATCCAACACGAGCTAGAATGAATAGCTCACCCGGGAACCTGATGTGCCAAAAATTGGCTAGAACAAAGGACAAGTCGAAGTTGCTGGTGCACTCGTTGCACTCCACAAAAGGAAAATAATGGAAAACACAAGTAGGGATCAGTACAGGGCAACATGTACTGAGTAAATATTATCGGTCGACTTAAAATAGAAACTAGCATGCATAAAGTAATAATATGAAATCAACTGTAGCACTAGGCAGGTGGTATACAACCAACAACAGGAACACGTCACAACAGTAATGAAGCAAGCATGTAATTAATCAACAATATCAAGAACAAATATAAGGACTCAGGCCTCCACACCATGCTCTTTTAGGAAATGGGTTCTTTGAGATTGAATACATTAAGTTATTTTAATATATTTTTCTTTAATGTTACCGTATCGGAATGTGACACCTGAACCATTAAAATCGTGTTAGAACGTGACACCTAATCCAATAATATCATAACGACTCGTGGCACCCGATCCAATAATATAGTTAATTCATCATTCTTTCCACTTCCTTAACAATATTTTATTAAGCCTTCTTTATTTCAGGCATCACTTTGATAGAATAAGTTCAAGATTATGGATTTCGCGGTCTTGGGATTACATACCAGTCACAACAATGCATGAATCATCTAACCACAACAATTAAGTACATAACAAATTTCATAGCATTACTCAATGACTATCAATCACTATTAAGAGTCTCTCTATCACATAGAATAAATCATAACCTACCTAAGCCGAAGAATCGAAGTCAAGCAAGCTAATTCCCCAATGCTTTTTCTTTCCTCAATGTCTCAGAATGTTTCCAATCTATCAAGTATATAATATTCGTAAGCAAACAAACTCAATTCTATAATCAAGTTCCTAATCTTGATGCCAATAAACTTGTCAAGACTCACATTCGCTAAATTTTAAGCTTAGGATTAAGTCTCAATTCCTTCAATTACCACAATTTTAATAGTGATCATATAATACAATACACCAAATATTTAATTGCCTAACCCAATATATCAAACTTAGTTTATAATATGATAACAAAATTATAATATTCAAAATTGAAGCCACAAGTTATGAAACCAGTGGAAGCAACCAGAAACCACGCAAGAGGAAAAGAAAAACCTAAGACGAAATATCACTGTAGACATTTATAATTCACAACCATTCATCATCTAATCTATCCAAGGGCTTCTCATCATTACACAATCATTAACTCTCAATTTCTTGGCCAATAATTATGCCATAATTACCCACTATCACTATCTACCCTAGGTTTTTAAGAAACTACTTTTCATATTATTTCCTAACTAACTAATACAATAATGTATATTGCACATCCAAGAAACTATTATGCAAAACCAAAAATAAGCATGAGGTTTTACCTGAAGCACGTGATTCTTTCCACCAACTAATTTTAATATATATGGACCAAGTGACATAAGGTATTAAATAAATTTCAAATTTGGCCCATTAATCCCCAACTAATAAGAATTAATTATTTAATAAATACCCATCAACTAAATAACCATAGTCAAATAAATTGTTCAAGATTCTCATTTAAAATTTACGGGAAGGGTCGAAATAGTTCTAGTACCCAAATTATCTAACGGGTTGTTACATTTCTATTTGTTGACGGTGAGTTGTTCTATATGCTGAAGTATGGTCTACTTGTTGTTGGCTTATATGTTGCTTGTTTTTAATTTGAGTCGGTCTATGATTTCTACTGTAAATAGTGGTTTGTAATGATAATATCTTGTAATTTTTTTTGTTGAGCGCAGATCATACTCAAAGATTCCTTCGAGACCTCAAATCTATGTGAAAAACAATTTTTGATCTAAAAGTGTGTGCTCCATATTTAAGCTATTGCGGATCATATAGCAGCTCTTGTCAATCGTTTAGGATGTTGAGACACACATTTCTATAGACTTGCTTTAGTTAGAAGTTCTTGTATGATGACATTTAATTCTTGGGGAAGTTATTTAGATATTGAATTAATCGTACTTTAATTTAGAATTTGACATTTATTTATAAAAATTCAATTGAATTCAAATATTATTTTATTTCTGAATGGTCTTAAGTAGGTTAAGTCTTGGGTTCGATTGATTCTTCCACGGGAAGGTTAGTGTTAGTGTCACTCACAACCATTTGGATCGCGACATAAAGATAACTAATTATCAAACTAATACCAAATCTTTAAAAAAAATGGAATGGAGAAAGTATCAAAATATTATAGAAAATCAACTTTTGCAGCGTAGCAAGTTGAAGCGATGGATTGAGGTTTCTTTTAACATCACCTAATTTATTTCAAACTCAAAAGCCGAGAGATGAGAAAAATCATTACAAGAAGTTAGATTTTAGAACATTAAACTCAGAAGAATTCATGATTTTAAATTTCCCTTTTCAAGTTCATCTAAGCAGAGAACACTATTTTTATGTATTCAACTGTTACTTGAACATATGGAATTGGGGTTCTATAATAAAATTCCAAATGGATAGGATTTTAATTTTTAAAAAAACAAGAGAGTCCGAATTTGAAATTGAATTTCATTTCTTTGAAGAAAACTCAATATTTCTTTGAAGAAAATTAAAAATATTTGATTTGACCAATATTAATAATCTTCTACCTATATGTGAAACGAAAAAAAAGAAGAAGCTATCATTCAATTGATGAAGAAGAGAAATGACTTAAAGATATTACCCCAAATGGACAAATCATGACTGAAGATAATGAAAGTCTGCAAGATTTATATAATGACCCGGTTGGTTATTTTTGGTATTTTTGTGAAATTTATCATTTTGTTCTCTCGATATTGACCCCAAGTTATTTCTTGATTGAGTTTTGGAAGTTGGTTCCAAACTTTGAGTTTAAGGTTGAGAATTTTGTAAATTTGGAGTTTGAAAGGCTTAAGTTGCTTAAAAGTGATTTTTGGAGTCTTTTGTAGTTTCGAGTGTCGGAATAGAATTCCGTCGATTCCATTAGTTCCGGAATGTGGAATCTGATATGCGAGAGTTGTCGGTTTGAGATTCAGAGTCTTTTTGGGGATTTGAGGTCCTAAGTTGTGAAATAGTGGAATTTAAGCCTTTGGGTTGACTTTGGTCAACATTCGGAGTTCGGATGCTCGGATCAGAATTCCGAGAGTTTCATTGGATTTGGGGGATGATTTTAGGCCTAGGAGTTATCGTGATTGATTTTTGAGATGTCCCGAAATTGATTTTTGAGATGTCCCGAACTTGTTTTAGCCTTTTAGGCGTGAGTTAGTTTCTTGTGATTTTCACGGATGTCGGGTCAAAGAGACCTCGAATTCATGTTTTGACGGTTTCATTGAGTCCGAAACGTTGAGTATAATTGATTTTCATATCAGGTTTATGTGTACGGCATTTCAAAAGAATTTCGAGGGTTGATTTGATGTTTGAGAGTTGGCTTAGTTTTCTGGTGCTGCAGCTTATGCAAAGGACATGTCGCTTAAGTGACCCTCGCAGAAGAGAAGAGGGATTCGCTTTTGCGATGCCCATGATTGTTAAGCGAAGCCCTGGTCACTTTTGTGACATCAGAGAGGGTTTTGGGACCTGTAATTTTGGGGTTTAAGCCCCATTTCACTATTTTTTAGCTTAGGAGATCCTTGGAGGCGATTTGAGAAGGGTTTTACTATACTAAATCTTTTAGGTAAGCTTTTATAATCCTAAACCTTCATTTCCCTTTGATTATTTTTGGGTTTTAACATCAAAATATGAGATTTTGATTGGTGGATAATGAAGTTTTTTCAAGAACTCAAGTTATTAACTAAAATGGTGATTTTGAAATGGTTTTCAATCCTTTCTCGAAATGATTTTTCCCAATGAGTTTCTAAAGCCTTGAGTAATGTTTTCAAGTATTGATTTCCGAATTCAAACCTTATTTTTTGAATTGGATTTTGTGTTAATTGACCCACTTCTCTAAATAATTGATGTGGGTATTTTTGTTTCCGATTGGTGATTGTGAGTATTTGATCATTATAGATTGTGTGGCTTTGGAAGTGACTCAAAAGGGGAAGACTCAACTCTTGGAGTGATTAATTGATTGATTCGAGGCAAGTGATCTCTTAAGCTTTGTAATTTGGTTGAATTGTTTATTCCTCTTCATTGCCTATGTGTTGGGGAGTAATCGAGAATGAAGTGAAGGGTTATTTGTTCCCCTTGATTAATGTTAATCAACATAGAGTGGAAAAATGAAAAGGCTTCTTAATGATAATGATAAATTATGAATTGTCTTGTTATGACCCCTATTTGATTGATTGGTGAATTGCTTGAAAGCATAGAATGTGAACTTGAATTGTATGAATTGTTGTCTTTCCGTATGGTGTGATATTGCTTTTGTACATTGATTGTTGACACCGTGATGAGACACTCGATAAAAGCTTAAGGGAAATGGTTCCGGTAAGTAATATTTTTTGATAAAACCGAAGGAAAATGATTCTGGCTAGTGATATAAATGTCGAAGGAAAATGGTTCCAGTTAGTGCTATTCTGTGATGAAATTCGAAGGAAAATGATTCCGGCTAGTGATCTAAATGCCAAAGGAAAATGGTTCCGGCAAGTGAGTTAATGTGAAAGCCGAAGGAAAATGGTTCCGTCTAGTGACATTGCACCAAAGGGAAATGGTTTCGGCTAATGACATTGCACCGAAGGGAAATGGTTTCAAAAAATATTGACCCTTGTGATCAATCTACTTGATGCATATATATGACTTATTTGATGCATATGATTGAACTATTTGATGTGTATGATTTGGTTTACTTGATATGCGAGTTGAACATGTTTCTATTGAGACTGAAATACTTTGTACTTAAGAGTAATGTATTGATACTTATCGGTTGTTCAAATGTGACTATTGGTCTACTATATTTGAGTCTTGAGACTTGTTTATTGTAGTACTGTTAGGTTGGGCTGATTTATATGCAGGTTGTAGTTTGTGGAGGTTCGGTTGGGATGGAAATGAGTATTCGATTTAGCTAGGTTGCCTAGTTTATTAGGTTGCTTGCTGGGTATCGTGTTTTTGGTACTCACTCCTTGCTTCTATACTTCTGTAGGTTTCGATCCCGGACCTGTGTGATCTAATTCTCCTTCTTCTGCTTTCGAGGCTTGTCAAGGACTTAAAGAGGTAGCTGCTTGCCACTTCTGCAGACCCTCTTTTTTTTTCCTTTTATTTTACTTTGTTCTGTTTGAGAAACAAAGACATTTGAGACTTGAAATTATTTTTCGAATTCTGTATTTACTTTAGTGGCTTGTACACGTGACAAATGGATTGTGGGGTTGTTTAGAATGAATAAGTTTAGAATGAATAAGTTTTTCGCCTTTGTTTTGATTTTGTTTTATTTATTTTTGCTTTTCTTTTGTTTTCTTTGGGTTGAGGTTGACTTGTCTTGGTGGAAATAGACAAGTGCCATTACGTCCATTTTAGATCGTGACTAATGGCATCAGAGCCTCAAGTTCATAGGTCTCACATGTGTACAAGCCAAGTTTAAGCAGAGTCTCGAGGATCGGTACGGAGACGTCTGTACTCATCTTCGAGAGGCTATGAAGACTATTAGGAAACTTCTTTTTGTTCATCATTTTCTCATCGTGCATGGTAACCTTTGTTAGTGCTGAGTCTCCACGTGTTGTTTTTATAGATTCCGAGGACTAGTACTTCTATTTCCAATTGTAGAGGGGAGGCACTTGCTGAGACCCCAGCTATGGATAGAGGTAAGGCCAGAGCTAGAGGTCGTGCTCGTGGATTAGCACCAACTGGAGGTTGTAACTGTGGAGCGGCACCACCCAGAGGTCGAGGTAGAGAGGCTTCTCCTGAGCCACAAGTCGAGGTTGTTGAAGAACAGGTTCCTTTCGGATTTGGAGCTTCCTTGCTTCAGGAGACTTTGTTGAGGATGCTTGGGGTGATGGAGAACTTCTCTCAGGGTGGTGCGGCAGGCACACCACATGGTTTTCAGACTGGATTAGGAGCACAGACTCTAGGTCAGCAACAGACTCTAGTATTCAGGATCAGGTGGGTCAACCACCAGTGGTTCCGAAACCGGTTTTGTGTGTTCATATTGCTCTTGATGTTATTCTAATGACATCTGAGCAGCAGTGCTATGAGAGGTTTCAGAAGATGAAAGCACCCTAATTTTAGGGTGGTAAGAGCGAGAATGCTCATGAGTTCTTGACTTTGTACCATTAGATGCTTGAGGCAGTGGGTATGGTGGTGCTCAAGGTGTTCATTTTGTTGCTCTTCAGCTAGGTGGACGCGCTAGAGAGTGGTGAAGGACTTTTAGGAGGTCTAGGCTAGTTGGGTCTCTTTCAATAGAGTGGGATGTGTTCTCTAGTACTTTCTAGGACCGCCTCATTGCTTGGACCTTGAGGGAGGAGAGTCGACTGAGGTTTGAGGACTTGAGACAGGACAGTATGTCTATGACTGAGTATGAGGCCCATTTCTGTGAGCTTTCTAGGCATGCTATGACTATTGTTCCTGGTGAGGCAGAGAGAGTTTGAAGGTTTATGAGAGAGTTATTTTTCTCTACCAAGTTGTACGTGTTCCGAGCAGCCAGAGAGGGGGCTTCCTTCCAGTCCATTATGAGCACTGCCAAGATGGTGAAGTTGATGCTTTTAGAGAAGTTTAGAGAGCCTAAGAGGGCCCATTCTTCTGGTCAATTTTCTGGTGCCTCATTTGGAGGCAAGGGTTCACATCGAGGTAGTGGCTCCTTTCAGCATCGTGGGTTGGTTCATGCATCTATTCCAGCTACTGAGAGTGGGCAGTCAGCCCGAGGATCTTATGGTTCTGGCCAAGATGGCCATGGTAGCTCATCTGGTTCGTAGCAGAAGTTATCTATGAAGAGATATTGCTATGGTCATAGGGATCCAGGTCATATGATTCGGCAGTGTCCTCTACAGACTCACGCAGGACCATAACATACTTATTCAGCCACTCTAGCTAGAGATTCAGCGCCTCCGACCAGGGGTCGAGGCAAAGGTCTGTCCGGTAGAGGTGGCAGGACTTCTGGTAGGGTTGCTACAACTCCACAGGGTCAAGGTCGGGGTTCCACTCAGACTGTAGGTGACCGGGATGGCTAGTGTTATGCTTTTCCAGGGAGACTTGAGGCTGCGACTTCTGATGTATTGATCACAGGTATTGTCCAATTTTCCATCGACCTGTGTTCTGTATTATTTGATCCAGGGTCTACTTTCTCATATATGTCTACCTATTTTTTTGTTGGGTTTGATATGATGTTTGATTGCATGCATGTGCCTATTTATGTTTCTAAACTAGTGGGAGAATCCTTAGTGGTGAATCGAGTGTATCGATCTTGTCTTATTTCTTTGGCGGGGTATGAGACTTGGGTAGACTTAATCATTTTGGGGATGGTAGACTTTGATTTTATTTTGGGTATGGATTGGCTCTCCCAACATTGTGCTACACTGGATTACTTTGCTAAGACCGTAACCTTAGCGATGCTAGGTGTCCCAAGAGTTAAGTGGACAGGTGCTAGTGGTTCTTACCCTAGCAAAGTTATCTCCTTCATTCGAGCGTAGAGATTGGTTGATCGAGGGTGTTTATCCTATTTGGCTTTTATTCGAGATACTAGTGTTGAGCCACCTCCCATAGATTTTGTTCCCATGGTTAAAGAGTTTTCAGATGTGTTCCCTACTGATCTTCCAGTGTTTCTCCGGATAGGAATATTGATTTTGCTATTGACTTGGAGCCGGGCACCAAGCCCATCTCTATTTCTCCTTACCGTATGGCTCAAGCTGAGTTGAAAGAACTGAAGGATCAGTTCCAGGATTTGTTGAGAAAGGGGTTCATTCGCCCTAGTGTTTCTCCGTGGGGTGCTCCTATGTTGTTTGTAAGGAAGAAGGATGGATCCATGAGGATCTGTATTGATTATCAGCAGTTGAACAAGGTAACAGTGAAGAACAAGTATCCTCTTCCTCGTATTAATGATTTGTTTGATCAGCTTCAGGGTGCATCTCTATTTTCTAAGATTGACTTGAGGTTCAGTTATCATCAGCTGAAGATTAGGGTTTTGAATATCCCTAAAACAACTTTTAGAACTCGTTATGGGCACTATGATTTTCTTGTGATGTCTTTCAGTTTGACTAACGCCCCTGCAGCGTTCCTGGAGTTGATGAATGGAGTGTTCCAACCTTATTTGGACTCCTTTGTGATAGTATTCATTGATTACATCATGATGTACTCCAAGACGGAGGTGGATTACAATCGGGAGGATTGTGCTCCAGAGATTGAGGGAAGAGAATCTTTATGCCAAGTTCTCGAAGTGTGAATTTTGGCTTGACTCAATTGCATTTCAAGGACACATGGTGTCCAAGGAGGGTATTAGGGTGGATCCATCCAAGATTGAGGCAGTTAGAGGTTGGACCAGGCCTATTTTAGTCGCTTAGATTCGTAGTTTTATGGGACTTGCAAGCTACTACAGACGATTTGTTCAGAGCTTCTCCACTATTGCATCTTCTTTGACCAAATTGACTCGACGGAGTGTGAGCTTCCAGTGGTCTGATGAGTATGAGGAGAGCTTTCAAAAGCTTAAGACCTTGTTGACCTCAACTCCTGTTTTGACTTTACTAGATGAGGGTATAGACTTTACAGTTTATTATGATGCTTCTAGAGTTGGGTTAGGTGGTGTTCTGATGCAGAAGGGTAAGGTGATTGCATATGCTTCAAGACAGTTGAAGACCCATGAGAAGAACTACCCTACCCATGATTTGGAGTTGGCAGCTATAGTGTTTGTACTTAAGCTATGGCGACATTATCTTTATGAGGTGCATTGTGAGGTCTTCACTAACCATTGGAGTGTTTATTACATCTTCATTCAGAGGGATCTGAACTTCAGGCAGTGTAGATGACTTGAGCTATTGAAGGACTATGACATCACTATCTTATACTACCCAGGAAAGGCCAATGTGGTGGCCGATGCTTTGAGTAGGAAGACTTTGAGTATGGGGAGTCTTGCATCCATCAGTGTCGAGGATAGACCATTGGCTAGAGATGTTCAGAGGTTAGCCAGCAGTCTTGTCCAATTGTAGATTTTTGAGGAGACGAGTGGCTTGATTGCTATTCCTCCGGGAGTGGTGAAGATGTATCATGACCTGAGCCAGCATTATTTTTAGTGCGGCATGAAGAAGGATATTACAGACTTTGTTTCTAAATGTTTGACTTGCCAACAGATTAAGTGGGAGCACCAGCGGCCCGGAGATGTGTCTTAAAGGATGCCTATTCAAACTTAGAAGTGGAAGCGGATCACTATGGATTTTGTTGTGGGTTTGCCTACCACCGTGAGTGGTTATGAATCCATTTTGGCTGTGATTAATAGGCTGACCAAGCCTGCCCACTTCATCTCGGTTTGAGTGAAGTTTATGATAGAGAAGTTGGTCGAGCTCTATATCAGTCAGATTGTGCTACTTCATGGAGTTCTGGTTTCCATTGTCTCTGATCGAGGTTCCTTGTTCACCTCCTATTTCTGGAAGGCGTTGTAGCATGGTTTGGGTACTCGGTTAGATATGAGTATAGCTTTTCATCCTCAGACAGATGGCCAGTCCGTGCTGACGATTCAGGTGTTGAAGGATATGCTCCGTGCTTGTGTGATCGATTTTGGTGCTAGATTGGATCGGCATTTGCTCTTAGCAGAGTTTGCCTACAACAACAGTTATCATTCCAGTATTCAAATGGCCCCTTTAGAGGCGTTGTATGGCAGACGGTGTAGATCTCTGATTGATTTGTTTGATTCACCTGAGATGGATTCATTAGATACAGACTTTCTTAGAGATGCTATGGAGCAGGTCCGTATGATTCAGGATAGACTGTCGACAGCTCAGAGTCGACAGAAGAGCTAAGCAGATCGGAGAGTTCGAGCCCTTGTGTTTTTGGAGGGTGATCATGTTTGGCTTCGAGTATCACCCATGAAAGGCGTGATGAGGTTCGACAAGAAGGGAAAGCTTAGCCTAGATTCATTAGACCGTTTGAGATTTTTAGTCGAGTGGGAGAGGTGGCCTATAAGTTGGCCTTCCCACCTAGCTTGTCAACTGTTCATCCGTTGTTTCATGTCTCCATGCTTCAAAAGTACGTGCTGGATGAGTCCCATGTACTTTATCTTGATTTTGTAGAGTTGGGTCCACACTTGTCTTTTGAGGAGGAGTCTATAGCTATTCTGGATAAGCAGGTCCGGAAGCTTAGGACCAATAAGATCACTTCAGTGAAGGTGTAGTGGAAGCATCGTTCAATTGGTGAGGCAACTTGAGAGACAGAGTCAGATATGCGTGCCAGATAATCTCATCTCTTCGAGTCTCCAGGTAGTTTCTTTTGCTTTATGTTCGAGGACGAACATGATTTTTAGTGGTGGATAATGTAATGACCAAGTTGGTCATTTTGGTATTTTTGTGAAATTTACCATTTTACCCTCCCGTATTGACCCGAGTTGTTTCTTGATTGAGTTTTGGAAGTTGGTTCCAAACTTTGAGTTTAAAGTTGAGAATTTGATAAATTTAGAGTTTGAAAGGCTTTAGCTGCTTAAAAAAGATTTTCGGAGTCTTTTGGAGTTTCAAGTGCCAGAATGGAATTCCATCGATTCCATAAGTTTCGAAATGTGAAATCTAATCTGTGAGAGTTCTCAATTTCATATTCGAAGTCTTTTTGGGAATTTGAAGTCTTAAGTTGTGAAATTATGAAATTTTAGTCTTTGGATTGACTTTGGTTAACATTTGGAGTCCATATGCTCAGATCGAAATTCCGAGAGTTTCGTTGGATTTGGGGGATGATTTTAGGCCTAGGAGTGATTTTGGTTGATTTTTGAGAGGACCCGAGTTTGTTTTAGCCTTTTAGGCGTGAGTTAGTTTCTTGTGATTTTCATAGATGTCGGGTCAAGAAAACCTCGGATTTATGTTTTGACGGTTTCATTAAGTCCAAAATGTCTCGTATAATTTATTTGCATATCTGGTTTATGTGTATAGGGTTTCGAATGAATCTTGAGGGTCGATTTGATGTTTTGAGGGTTGGCTGAGTTTTCTAGTGCTGCAGGCCTCGCTTATGTGAAGGTCTTGTCGCTTAAGCTACCTTTGCTTAAGCGCAGAACCTATCGCTTAAGCGACCCTCGTAGAAGCGAAGAGGGCTTTGGTTTTGTGATGCTCATGATATTTGCAGAGTTCGCTTAAGGGAACCCCTGGTCATTTTTGAGACACCAGTGG
Source organism: Solanum appendiculatum (assembly GCA_018342035.1). Taxonomy (NCBI): domain Eukaryota; kingdom Viridiplantae; phylum Streptophyta; class Magnoliopsida; order Solanales; family Solanaceae; genus Solanum; species Solanum appendiculatum. Next base: position 359,404 of record JAGDQO010000428.1, read on the forward strand.
GGGTTTTGTGACCTGCAATTTCGAGGTTTAAGACTCATTTCACCATTTTTGAGCTTGGGAGACCCTTGGAGGCAATTTGGGAAGGGTTTTACTGTACTAAATCTTTTAGGTAAGCTTTTATAATCCTAAACCTTCATTTCCCTTTGATTATTTATGGGTTTTAACATCAAAATATGATATTTTGATTGGTGGATGATGAAGTTTTTTCAAGAACTCAAGTTATTAACTAAAATGGTGATTTTGAAATGGTTTTCAATCCTTTTTCGAAATGATTTTTCTCAATGAGTTTCTAAAGCCTTGAGTAATGTTTTCAAGTATTGATTTCCGAATTCAAACCTTATTTTTTGAATTGGATTTTGTGTTAATTGACCCACTTCTCTAAATAATTGATGTGGGTATTTTTGTTTCCGATTGGTGATTGTGAGTACTTGATCATTATAGATTGTGTGGCTTTGGAAGTGACTCAAAAGGGGAAGACTCAACTCTTGGAGTGATTAATTGATTGATTCGAGGCAAGTGATCTCTTAAGCTTTGTAATTTGGTTGAATTGTTTATTCCTCTTCATTGCCTATGTGTTGGGGAGTAATCGAGAATGAGGTGAAGGGTTATTTGTTCCCCTTGATTAATGTTAATCAACATAGAGGGGGAAAATGAAAAGGCTTCTTGATGATAATGATAAATTATGAATTGTCTTGTTATGGCCCCTATTTGATTGATTGGTGAATTGCTTGAAAGCATAAAATGTGAACTTGAATTGTATGAATTGTTGTCTCTCCGTATGGTGTGATATTGCTTTTGTACATTGATTGTTGACACCGTGATGAGACACTCCATAAAAGTCGAAGGGAAATGGTTCGGGCTATTGATATAAATGCCGAAAGGAAATGGTTCTGACAAGTGATATTTTGTGATAAAGTCGAAAGGAAATGGTTCCGGCTAGTGATATAAATGTCGATGGAAAATGGTTCCAGCAAGTGCTATTTTATGATAAAAGGCAAAGGAAAATGGTTTCGGCAAGTACTTTTTTGTGATAAAAGCCTAAGGGAAATGGTTACGGCTAGATATCTAAATGCCGAAGGGAAATGGTTATGGCAAGTGAGTTAATGTGAAAGCTGAAGGGAAATGGTTCCGACTAGTGACAATGCACCGAAGGGAAATGGTTCCGGCAAATGTTGATCCTTGTGATCAATCTACTTGATGCATATATTTGACTTATTTGATGTATATGATTGAGCAATTTGATGTGTTTGATTTGCTTTACTTGATATGTGAGTTGAACATGATGCTAGTGAGACTGAAATGCTTTGTATTTGAGAGTGATGTGTTGATACTTACCGGTTGTTGAAATGTGAGTTTTGGTCTATTATGCTTAAAACGACAAAATAAAAGTCAAAATGATTTTTAAAATATTTTTGACTTTCATAAATATTTATTTTACTATATTTTGAATTGAAGAAGGTTGACCAATTAATTGAAAATATGAAGGTCCAAAATTGAGGGTCAAATAACTTATACAAAGGATCTAAATTAGGAAATGCACTAAATTACTATACATAAATTTTTCACAACTGAAAACAAATAAGAAGGAATCCAAGATATTCTACTACTACTTATGGCAACATAATTATTGTACATGAGTTCATTTTTACCAAATAGTGTGGCTTTTTAACATTATAAATACACCCGTGATATCAATATTCTACACCACATTTTCTTACTTCCTCAAAGTAAAGTTTAACTGCGGAAATCAAGATGGAGCCTACCAACATTGAAAGGTTGCTAAAAACTCCCATGGAAGAACTGAAGTATCATGAGCTTCAACAACTAGAAGAGCTCTTGAAAGCAGCAATGGAGAAAGTTGAAGCTGTGGAGAAGCAGCAAATGGAGCGTGGTGTTGCTTTTCTATATGAAATCCTTGGAAGTGATTTGGCTCCTGTAGAGGATGAGTAAAAGTCTTTGTCAAGTTTCAATGTTTGACCAATTAGGTCTTGCTAATCATATGTATGATTTTAATTTTATATTTCAGGATGTTTATCATCATATGAAATGGAATAAAACTTATGTCTTTTATTTAGTATGTGCTGATTTTTCATTCATTGACATTGGATTTATATGTGTTGAATTCACAAGTAATAAAAGATAAAAATTAAATAACACAAAGAATTAAAAATCATGTTAAATAGCTTGAAGTAAACCTAAACTCATTTAAAATTAGGAAAAAATGTGTAGAATAGCAAACATTTAAACCATATAAAAGGCTATAGCTACTGTTTAGGAAAATTGTAATTCACAGCTATAGTTTCGTCCAATCTTTGCTATTAGCCTGATTTATATAATTCGTCTGATTTGTGTAATTCGTTTATTTGTATAATTCGTTTATTTGTATAAATTCAAATTTTGTATATTTCGGTTCCTAATTGCATAAATCCAGAATTTTGTATATGCTTACCATATCTATTTGTATACGATTTATGAAAAATTCATAATAAATTACCCTGTTTGTATATTGGCAAGTGAAATATACAAACAAAGTTTTGAAAAATTCCTAAATGTATAAATACATAATTTATATATACTTACCCTATTTGTATATTCGCAAGCGAAGTATACAAGCGGGCAGAAATATACAACCGTAGCCTTCATAGCAAATAGAACTATAGCTATGGAGCGCAATTATCGGAACTATAGCTATAGAACCTTATTATGTCTATTATGTTTGATATTTCTAAAATTTTCTCAAAAAAGTATACCTCTATAAGTCTTGGGCCTAAAAATTGGCGCAAAAAAAAAGGAAAAATTACTAAAGTACACACCTTTAAGTATATTATTTTTCATTTGTCCTTATATCTTTTAAAAATAACTAAAATACCTTATTTTAATAATGCATCCATATTAATGTATTAATGTATCCATGCTTGTATTAATGTATACGCGCTTTCATTAATGTATCTGGATTGGGTTAATTTTTATTTTAATAATGTATCTGTATTAATGTATTAATGTATTAATGTATCCGTGCTTGTATTAATGTATCTGTGCTTTCATTAATGTATCGGATTGAGTTAATTTTAAGGGATTATTCTAATTAGAAAAAAAGTAGGGATAGATAGTAATTTCATCTTTACACTATGTGATTTATGTAACTTACCCAAAAAAAAAAACCTGTTCCACACTGAATTACCACATCTATATTGGGCTCTAATGGGCTTTTCATCCAAAAGGAAATATTTTGATGAAGGGAAAATAAGTTTCTTCCTTTGTGTCAATCTTAATTTAGAGGCGGATTTTAAAATTTTAGTATATGGGCGTACCCCTAAAAAGGAAGGAAAAAATGCATTAAGAGTGAATTGATCCCTTAGTCCTTTAAATAAATATCTCAAACACTCAATCAATTAAATTCTTTAGCATTCTTGTAGCACGGGCGTCATCAGATAATAATATAATAATTATAAAGAAAAATATATGCATAAAACAATTAGTTTTATGGAAACATCACGACTTCACATATTCCCTTTTTAGCATATAAATTCGTCCCTGTGTCTGATAATAAATCAAGCAAAAGAGGAAATAGTCTAAGTAAAAGTTATTGGTTTTGTTTGAAATACTAGACTTTACAGTCCACTCTTTGTATTATTATATTAATGCATACGCATAAATTAAAGTTTACGTGTATTTTATTAAGATGAAATGATCCTTGATGTTAAGAAATACCAAATTTAAATTTGATACAATCAAATGCTCGTGTCAAAAGATTTTTCAATTTCGACATCTAAAATTTTTATATAAATATCTTTGATTAAAGGTGAAACAATCTCAAAATCGTTACTTTTTAGACTTTTTGTTAGTATACAATGATCTCTGTGTATACATTCAAGTATTAATATATCTGATTATTGTAGCCAAAATTATTATAAGGCATTCAAATCTCCATATTCTTCGTAATTTTTGACTTATATAGCAAATGACTTCAAAATCTCTTCATTATCAAGGCAATCACACATTCTCTTTAACAGAAAAGGTACAGGAAATTTCATGCATTAATTTCTTCCAATATTGCAATTCTTGTTTCTCCCATATTACTTTCCTTCTTGCATTATTACTTATGCTCTATCCATCGAGTTTATGTAATGCAATTTATTTAATGGTGTTATTTTTGTTGCTGGCAGGGTTATATAGTTTATCCGAAACCTCTTAATATTATTTGGGGAAATGATAAGCGTTATTGGAAGTTACCCAAATACGAGTAAAAATATGAGTTTTTTATTTTATTTTTGCCAACTATGTATTGTATGTTACATTAAACTGAACTTTGAGATATATTTTGATTTCATAAAGGAGTTGAACATAAAATTTTCTAGAAGGACTACATTTTGTAGAACGAAAACACAATATATAGGAGTACATAAATCATGTTGAGATCAATTTAATTATACTGATCTGTTGTTGTTTATACAAAAACGTGAAATTAAAATAGGCACGTACTAAAATAGCTGAAAGAGACATTCAAAACAAATTATGTGTGCACCAAATCCAAGTTATAGAAATTAAATGTGTCACTACATACTACCTTATTATTAGATTATAAAACTACATGTCATAATTTGAAATTTTAGCATGCTAACATTTTTATTAAATATATTTGAATTACCGAAAGGATGGTGCAGAACTTAAGCAAGTAAATTGGTTGGAGGTAACTGGTTGCATCGATAATATAATTAATATAGCGAAAAAAACATCATACGATGTTGGATTTACCATGTCAATTGACGACTGATGCGTTTGGTTGGAGCGATTCGCCAGTTTATCTCATGGCTAAATGGGGAGATAATACTCAATAGAGAAAGGTGAATTTGACAATTGAGATTAATGGCAAAAAGATGATATCAAAAGCTATTACGATAACAAAAGGGAAGGGGAACAATACTGAGAAGATTTATTTCGGATTATATGAAGTTTGGAACGAAAAGTAGAAAGGAGGTCTCAAAATTCATTCCTTAAACTTGACACAGATCTAGAAGCTAATTTAGCCAAGTAAAAGAACAATACTGGTAAGATAGAAATACTTCGATTCTTATCATTCCGTAAATCAAAATTAAAAATAAGAAAAGCTCAATTGTTAAAAGTCTTATTTTTGTTCATGTATTTTGGAGTGTTTTCTTAAATAGATTTGTGTTTGTAACTTTGTATTTAATTTATATTGCGCGCATCAGGAATGAAACTATTATTTTCCTCCCAAATTTTCTCTTCCATGACTTCACGTACACTCTTCCCTTCTATATCAGCTAAAACAAATACATCTATATAGCTTCATGAATACTGGCTATACTATATATATATATATATATACAAAAATCATTACAAGTGAATGATCCAAAACATGATCAAAGCTTTGTTATCTCTAAATTCACTTTTAAATCTACAATAGTGATCTCTCATTCACCTAGGAGTGACGTTGTTCAATAATAATCTAAATCTACATTTTTTCTCAAGCAACACATAATATGATGCCCATGCAAATCAACTGAAATAAGAACTTAGTTGAACAAGAAAGAAAATTCAACGACTCTATTATATAAAAACGTAACAAGAATTCATTCTACAAATTTTCATCAAAATCCTAGATAGAAAATTAGTTACTCATAAAAGTATGTTGAAACACAATAGTAAAATTAATAACCAATAATGAAAAAGAGCAAGAAAAAAGGAAAAACTTGTTGCCAAATTTTTTATCTTACTCCACGACAGTTCTAGCTCTCCCGGACCAAAAGTTATTTAAAAGTCGTGCAAAAGATGCGAAGACATGTTACTAAGGTCTATGAGCTTAGTGACATTCTAAAATCCACTTATCCAAGTGTAACAATATAATTAGTACTAGCCATTGTTGTTTATCCTGTATTCCTAAGATACTTAGAACAAAAACTTTGAAGAACTCGGTAAGAAACAACAAAGTTTAAAGAGTATTTTCAAAACTAGAAGATTAAAACTTGTAGAGGAAATTGAATCAGAAACAGATTAGAAACAATATACAAAATATTTTTCTCAAAGAAGAAAATCGAGCCCACTAAATGCACAATGTCCCCTTAAGGAAATTATTCCCGTCAAGTACCCGAGGTTAATGGAATACATCCTCCCAGGATAGAATGATCTTACTCACCGGTGTATCGGTACCTAAAACCACGGTGTCAGCGAACCACTCAACGGCAGTAAAGTACACTTAGAATACTAGATTTAATAGTAGAAGAAGAAGTCTTACAAAAATTCGTTCTTTTCATTGTTAAAAAGAAGAGGAAATCTTCTATTTATAGACAACAAAGGGTAGAGTGAACATATATTTATTGTGCCTTATCAGAAAGGTCACAACCTTTCATAAAAGTCACAACTTTTCATAAAAGTCACAACTCTTCATAAAAGTCACAACTTTTCATTAAAGTCACAACTCTTAATAAAAGTTGCAACTCTTCATTTTCCATTCACACCTTTTAAAACCCAACAATCCCCCGCATGAATGGGGAATGACTCTAAGACAAAGAAATGGACAAGTGTGTATACTTTACAAGCAAGAATTGATTGCATCTGGATAAGTAGGTTTCCTTTTGAACTTTCCGTAGTGAACATATGTCGGATATACTCGGTCAATCGGTAGATGTGATATCCTTGAAACCGTTGAGCTTTAGTGTATACCTAGACAGCCATATGTCACACAATCAACCCTTTACCGTTTATGGTTCTTATGGTTGTGTTCGTTTCAGCCATGAACACCTCCTGGTTTCATGAGTGTATAGAGAATAGGCTTTTTACAATGATTCTCTTTGAAGCGGCTTACACTTCACACTCATATAGGTGATTTCTAACTCGTGTTATCGCGTAGATACACTATTTGGTCAAATCTACCAAACTTAGCAAATCATTAAAAACTTAAGCTTTATTAACTCGTTAACAAGCCTTAATGTTTTAAACTTGTTCCTGAACATTGTCTTCATCATGAGAATGGATTGAGTTGATTGACAATGCCGAACCGTCAGTCACAACTTTGTTTTCTCCTTGAACCTAGCTCTTGGGATCTCCAGTCTGCTAGGTAGATTTATCACCATGATGACTTGTCCTAAACTGTAAACCCATTCTCTTAGATGATCTTTCAACTGCCTCTCTAACTAGGCCTTTTGTTAGTGCATCTGACACATTATCTCTTGACTTTACATAGTCAATTGTAATAATTTCATTAGAGAGAAGTTTTCTAACGGTATTATGTCACCGTCGTATATGACGAGATTTTCCGTTATACATCATGCTACATGCCCTACCTATTGCATCTTGACTATCAAATTGTATGCATACTGATGCCAAAGGTTTTAGCCAAAAAAGAATATCTTCCAAGAAATTTCGGAGCCATTTAACTTATTCACCAGCTTTATTTAGAGCGGCAAGCTCAAAGATCATTGTAGAACGAGCGATACATGTCTGCTTGGAAGATTTTCAAGATACTGCTACTCCACCAAGAGTAAATACATATCCACTCGTGGATTTTACTTCATTTGATCCGGTGATCCAATTTGCATCACTATAACCTTTCAATACTGCTGGATATTTGTTATAATGCAAGGCATAGTTTTAAGTATGGTTTAAATACCTCAAAACTCTTCTCATTTCCATCCAATGAGTTTGATTGGAATTGTTCGTAAACCGACTCAGTTTACTAATAGCACATGCTATATCTAATCGCGTACACCTTCTGATATACATAATACATCCAAATACTCTATCATAATCCAATTGTGAGTCACTTTCACCTTCATTCTTTTGAAGTACAAAGCTCACATTTACTAATGTCTTGACAATATTGAAATTCAAATATTTAAACTTCTCAAGTACCTTTTCAATGTAATGAGACTTTGACAATGCGAAACATTGCGGAGTTCTAAGGATTCTTATATCTAAGATCACATTAGCAACCCCAAGAACTTTCATATCAAAATTTCTTTCTAGGATATGTTTAGTAGCATTTATGTCATAAGTGTCTTTACTGATGATAAACATGTCATCATCATACGAGCAAACAATGACCTTGTGATTTGGAGTGTCTTTAATGTAAACACATTTATCGCTTCCATCATTCTTAAATCCATTTGTCAACATAATTTTGTCAAATTTCACATGTCATTGTTTGGGTGCTTGTTTTAGTCCATAAAATGACTTAACAATTTTGCACACTTTCTTTCCTTTATCAGGAACCACAAACCCTCCAGGTTCTTCCATGTAAATTTTTTCTTCAACTCTCCATTTAAGAAGATTGTCTTAAGATTCATTTGATGGATTTCAAGATCATGCACGACCGCTAGTGCTATTAACACCCTAATAGATGTTATCCTTGTTACTGGAGAGTATGTATCAAAGTAATCGAGACCTTCCTTTTGTCTGTATCCTTTTGACTACAAGTCTAACATTATATTTGTCAATAGTCCCATCGACTTTCATTTTCCTTCTGAAGATTCACTTTGAACCCAAAGGTTTATTTCATGGAGGAAGATCAATGAACTTCCAATATTATTGTTCAAGATTGAATCAATCTCACTATTGACGCCCTCTTTCCAAAAAGATGAGTCTATAGAAGACATAGGATATGTTATAAAATCAGATCCGAAGGAAGTAGATGTCCATTGACATTTACTACACCTATGAATCTCTTTATTAAGTACATTCTCCTTTGGTTCTTCCCAAGGTCTTTGAGACCTTTCACTAGACTACTCAAGTTTAATTTTACAGTCCACAGTCTTAGGTCCTAATTTGATCCTTTTAGGGATAGGAACTTGGACTTATGCTAGACACCCCCACACTTTGAAATATTTCAAGTTGGATTTCCTTCCTTTCCATTTCTCATATGGAATAAATTGTGTCCTGAATAAACAAAACTTTTTGTTGCTTTCTTTCTGAACAGACAAAACTTTTGTTGTTCTTTTTTGTTGTAAGGATAGCTTCTCCACACAAGTTTTGTGGTAAACCTAAACTTATAAGTAATGCATTCGGTTTTTCTTTTCATTCTGCAATTCCATTAGATTAAGGTGAGTAGGGAAATAGTTTGATTGATAATTCCACTTTCCAAACATATTTCTACAGAAGGAGATTTATACTCTCCATCCCTATCACTTCTTATCTTTTTTCCAACTGATTTTCAAATTCAAGTTCATATTGCCTAGTCGTTTCTATTGCTTTATCCTTACAATTCAGCAAATAGACATAACCGTATCTAATGCAATTGTCAATAAAAGTCATGAGATACTTGTTCCCACCACGATATGGTGTTGGCTTCATATCACAAATGTCAGTGTAAATCAACTCCAAGGGATTAGAATTCCTTTCAACAGATTTATAAGAATGCTTAGCATACTTAGATTCAACACAAACTTGGCATTTCTATTTATTGCACTCAAAGTTAGACAAAACTTATAAGTTAATCAGTTTTTCTCTACAAGATTTTGTAATTGACATGTCCCAAGTGATCATGTCATAAACAGTTTGACTCAAGCAAGTAAGATCAACCAGAAATATTTTCTCAAAAATATTTTGTTCTTACTTATTACAATTTTGTCAAATACAAACATTGTTTAGAGTCAGCACCTTGCTAAATGTCCTTTTCAGAAGGACCTTTCCATAACCTTCAATTTGGTTGTTATAGAATTTACCCATGAACATAGTCTCATCTTGTCCAACAAGAGCATATGAATCAAATGCTTATTTTACAACACATGACAAATGACTATTCACCATTATTCATGTCTATACAAATAGTTGTATTTTAATAGACACATCTTTCATGAAAAATCACAACATTTTTAGTGACACTCTTTCATAAAAAAACATAATTATTTTGAACAAGTATATATATAATTTGGTAGTTTCATACTAGTCATACCATATACTAGTAAAAGAGAAACTCAACAACCACAATATAAAATATACTCCAAGAATTTTGTGGGTCTAACATAATACAAAAGTATCATTGAATTTCATATCTTGTGCTCCAAATTTAAATTAAACACTAAGTTTAATTTTTTTTTTAATCATAAGCAGAGAACCCCCACATTTTAAATATGATCTCAAAATATTTTTCAATTATTTGAAAATAATTTTTCCACATATTTTTTCCTTACTATCAAAATGTCATTGGCAGCATGAAACCTCTTTTGGAAATATTATTGTACAAAAGAATTATAGTGCTTCAATTCCCTTTGACAATCTTTACACAATATCAAAGTTCATTCCATAGAGGCATCTATTGCATGCACAAAATCACAAACTTTAAGTCACTGGTCTTTTTTTTTTTGCTATCACAATTAGACATACCACTTAGTATTTAGAATACTAACAATAACGATAAAATTTTTGTACAATTTGTTTCTATTAACAATGAAGTTTTATATTCTTAAAATCGTCAACCGAATAAACTTTGAATGTGAATGAAGTATTTATGACTTCAAATCAGTTTCAAATTCAAACGGAGTAGAAAATCAAAAGTACAACACTGACTTATTAGGTGAAGTTTTCAAATCAATTGCAAAGTCTAATTCATCCAGAGTAGAAACTACGAAAGATTTAAGTCTACAACAATCAGACACAATCAAATTTCACACGGAGTACAAAACTACAAAAGTTTTATTTTCCCCCAAACAGAATAAATATATTCTTAGATTATCACATAGATATGCTTTTCTTTACAAATAGCCTTCCAACTAAAACATTTTGACATAGTATCTTATCAGACTATCTCATTCTGCAATCTAAAGAATTTTAAAGGCAACATATGATTTGCAGATTTTGCCAAAGAAAATTCATTCAAAAAACATATGATTTGCAGATTTTTTTTCCCAAAGACACACATGATAAATATTAAAAGAGTTAACTTTTAGAAACTAATTTCCTCCTTAGATAAATAATAAAAAGGTTACCTGGTGTAATCTTTAATCGAAATACCACCAATTCTTCTGGTACATTCCCACTTTGACCTTGCTAAACAAGGCACCGAACTCTGGAGAAGTAGTGCATTAATCTTCTACTTCCATGATCTGTTTTCCTCAATCAGTAGAATACAAGAAATACCAACAGTATAATAATAATTTCCTTAAGATTGTTATTTATCCTATATTCCTAAGATACTTAGAACAAAAACTTTGAAGAACTTGGTAAGAAACAACAAAGTTTAAAGAGTATTTTCAAAACTAGAAGATTAAAACTTGTAGAGGAAATTGAATCAGAAACAAATAAGAAACAATATACAAAATATTTTTCTCAAAGAAGAAAATCGAGCCCATTGAATGCACAGTGTCCCCTTAAGGAAATTACTCCCCTCAAGTACACGTGGTTAATGGAATATATCCTCCTAGGATAGAATGATCTTACTCACCGGTGTATCGGTACCTAAAATCACGGTGTCAGCGAACCACTCAACGGCAGTGAAGTACACTTAGAATTCTAGATTTAGTAGTAGAAGAAGTCTTAGAAAAATCCATTCTTTTCATTGTTAAAAAATAAGAAGAAATCCTCTATTTATAAACAACAAAGGGTAGTGTGAACAGATGTTTATTGTGCCTTATCAGAAAGATCACATCCTTTCATAAAAGTCACAACTCTTCATAAAAGTCACAACTTTTCATTAAAGTCACAACTCTTAATAAAAGTCGCAACTCTTCATTTTCCATTCACACTTTTTAAAACACAACAGTCACCCCACAAATTATATGCTACGATCAAAACTACCTTTCTTATGCGTATAGATTTGAATCAGATGATTTCTAATTGTATATATGTGTTAAAATCAATTATTAAGTACTGAAAGTGTATTATATGTGAGTTGGGGTCATACGGAAACCTCTAGCACCAGCCACCAAGTTGAGTTCAAGCTTTACCAATCAAGTTTTTCTATGAGATCATGCAAGGGTCAATTTCAAACGATCATATCTCTTAGATTCTTTATGGACTTTGTCTAAAGCTCTGAGTACATAAATCCATCGTAAGGTGAGCGATACACATCTTCTTGGATGACTTCCATAATACTGCTCTTCCACTAATGCTAAAAGCGTTTAGTCACTTGTGAATTTTGTTTCAGTTGATCCGATAATTAAATTTTCATCACCATATCCTTCAATAACCGCGACATACTTATTGTTGTCCAAAGCATAATTAATCTTGTATATATTTCAATTACTCCAAAAATCATTTTATTATCATATAATAAATTTAATCGAGATTACTTGCGTATTTATTTAATTTCCTTATCGCACAATTGCTATATCATGCCGTGTACAATTCACTCTGTTTCCCCAACATTCGAACTTATTTCAATTGATATTTGGTTTGACCATTACTCTTTACAAGAATATAATATAAATCAATTGAAGTTCTAGAATTTTGAAATTCAAATATTTATAATTTTCAAATACAGCTTTCACATAATGAAATTAAGACAAAGCTAGACCTACTCAACTGATCTTGTATTCATTGAACAGTCGCACTTGCTTTGGAATAAATATTGTTAGGGTATATACTATTAATTGTGTGTTTAGAGATAATATTCTAACAATTTTTAAGATTAAATATCTAAGTAGGAGATTGTTAAGGTATATAGTATTATTAACTATGTGTATTGTGATATCTATAACTTTTTTAGTATGTGTACGAAGTGAATTGAAGTGTTGAATTGGAGGATATGATTAGGACATTTCTTTGTTGAGCCAATTTTTACTATATTTTTGCTTGCCCTTTCATTATCCATAGTAATCCTCTTTGAGTCTTTTTAGCCTTTTTTTTATGGGTAAATTTTAGGAATAGCAAACATAAAAATCATATTAGCGCTCTATAGCTACAGTTTTGTTATTTGCGCTCCATTATATTTGCTATGGAGCATCAGATTTGTATAAATCGCGGCGGTTTGTATAAATTGCGGCGATTTGTATTAATCGGGCGTCTATGCCTATGAAAATTGCGTTTGTATATGTATATGTTCTTTGCGTTAGGCTAGAGTGGCGAGCGAGATTAGGAGAGAGAGGAGAGAGGAGAGAGGCGAGCGAGAGAAGGCAGAGAGTGGAGAGAGGTGAATTGTATATGTATATCGGTTAGATAATTGTATATATGTAACTACTATGTATATGTATCATTGATTGTGTTTCTATATCTGCATAAAATTTGAATTTTTATATAATTGAATCGAGTTAATATACAATTGAATCGAGTTAAAACATTTGTATTTGTATATCATATCTCTCTCTCGCTTTATACAAACACAAATTGTACATTGTATTCGTATAATTTGTGTTTGTATACAGCGAGAGAGAGAGAAAGGCAAAAGAGAACTGGGCAGGGGAAACTTTGTATTAGTATAATTATAAGTGTATAGGATGGAGAGATATGTATTTGTATTTGTATATACAGTCTCTCTCGCTTTATACAAACACAAACACAATTTAGACATTTGTGTTTGTATAAAGTGAGAGAGGCGAGGGAGAGAAATGAGAGTGGCGAGCGAGATTCAGGGGAGAGAGGCGAGAATGGCAATGTGTTTGCTACGAATTAGAATTAAATGAAACTATAGCCATAACATTTATTTTGAATTAATAGTTTGTTATAATGCACAATTTTTCCTTTTTTTATCAACCGCATAATTATCCATTCTTATTTATTGATTTACCTTGCATTAAATTGATCCAAAGGTCCCTAGTGCACTTAATACTTGAAAAACTTAAAAATAAAAGGTGAACTAATAAAAATTGGTGTGGTAAGAAAAGAAAATAGAAATAAGTGGTGCCCTTTTATGAAAATATTACGTGTATATGGTTAGTACGTAGGAAGACAAAATCAAAAAGAGACAAAAGAAAAATGCTGAAAATAAAAATGAAAAGTCTCTTTGCTAATAATGTCGGAAAGAATAGAGCAAGTGCTTAAAGATAAGGAGATATAAGGGGGGAAGCATGAAAGAAAGTTAAGATCGGGACGACACAAGGAAAAAAAGCTTAAAATATTTAAAGTAATTGTTTTTTTTTTGTTTCCCACTCGGTATTAGGAGTTCACATGGGAACCCCTGACTAAATTTGGATCGCGCATTGCATGGCTCGGGTGACGCTCCCAATAGGATTTTCTCCATACCCTGGGCTCAAACCCGAGACCTCTGTTTAAGGGTGAAACAATCCTACCACTGCACCACAATCTATGTTGGTAAAAGTAATCGTCTTAAAAGTACATAAGGAGATATTTGGTAAAATAACAACTATTCTCCCTAAGTACATAAGGAGAATAGTTATTATTTTACCAAATATCTCTAACTTGTTCCTTAGCCAATATTATAACCCGTAAAGTTTTTTTAATATTATATTTTTAATGCTTTTATTAATGGATTATGACACTAAGGCAAGCCTATGATACACCTCGAGTACATGTTTTTAATATATTGGTAATGTATTTAATTGATCAAATACATATCTTATACTATATCGTTTTTAAAGCATTTTTTTATATGATCAAACACATATCTTATATACTTATTGTTGGAGTGGATAAAAGTCCCGCATTGGTTGGGGAATGGACTGGTGGTTTCCTTATATGGACTTGAGCAGGCCTCCCCTTATGAACTAGCTTTTGAAATTGAATTAGACTCAGGTGTCATATCTTAACCAGTGGCGGATCTAGGATTTTCACTCGAGGTTCGGAATATAAAAAATATAAATGGGTTATCTCTCTTTTATGGTTGAGGTGGTTCAAAATTAGTATATGTACAAAAATATTGAAAATTTACCCTATATATACAGTGTAACTTTTTGTCGAGGGGGTTCGGGTGAACCCCCGTCAGTCATGTAGGTCCGCCCCTGATCTTAACATGGTATCAGAGTCAGGTCCATTTCCGTTTGAGCTCCCAGTCCACGCGCCAGTTGGGCCTAAGCGTGAAGGGGGGTGTTAGAGTTGATAAAAGTCTCACATTGGTTGGAGAATGGATTGGCAAACCTCCCCTCATGAGCTAGCTTTTGGGGTTGAGTTAGGCTCAGGTACCATATCTTAACACTTATGATATATTTTAATACTATAATATATAACATGATTAAAAAGCATTTAATTGTTTCAGATGAAAGTATAATATCTTTTTGAATACATAAATAATACACTTATAACGTATATAAAAGATATGCTCACAATACAGATGTTTTAATTATTCTGCTCAATGACATGAAATTCTTTTTCCTTCTCAGCAGTTTTTTGAGTGATCTTTTAATTATTGTGCTCAATAACTAGTTCCTTCTCGCACAGCTCTTCAAATTAAGCATTCAACACAAGACTGAAGAGTAATAAATCTAACCGCATCCTTCTATAAGATTAACATAAATTTATGATGATGATGGTCCACTTCTAACCTTAAAAATCCTATGATTTATTATACACGTAAAAATTGTAGAACAAGTGGAAAACAATGTGGAAATCACCAAAAAATTTTAGGTATGAAACTAAAAAAAAAACAAAAGATAGTTTAGGTGTGTTTTTGATACTTCAACTTTTTTTAATTAAATGGTGAGACTCGAAGGTTTCACATATTAAATAATTCTTACTCCCTCAGTCTCATTTTATATGAGTTAGTTTGACTTAACATGGAATTTAAGAAAGAGAGAGACTTTTGAAACTTCTAATTAAAAATAAGTGATAGAAGTTTGTGTGCCTATAAATCATTTCATTAAAATAAGCATTTTAAAGTTAAATTGTTACTATATTTTAAAGTTAAATTATTGCTAAATCATTTCATTAAGGGTAAAATAAGCATTTTAAAATTAAATTGTTACTACATATAGAAATATATCATTCTTTTTGAGATAGACTAAAAAGGAAAATGAGTCCTATAAAGTTAGAGTCTCATTGTGAGACATAGGGAGTATTATTTTGCTTTCAAGTGTTAATCCATTTCTTTTGCAATAATCAGTCCTTAATTTGGTGTCTAAGCCCAAGCCATGATAACGATTACTGGGATCGATGATATCTTAATCCATATCTTAACTACAATTAGTTCTTATGTAGGGTAAATTAAATGTAGCACCATTAAAATTTCTATCAATTATACACGTTTTCAACATTATCAGATTTCATTGCTATCTATGTATCTATCTATCTTATCTTCCTCTTTGGAATTCCGATGAGGCAGAAGACCCACCCAACACACACACACTCTAAACGAAATCTACCATACGATGAGTCTTTCAATTAATTTAACCACCACGTTCCATTCTCGTGTTAAAGTACTACTTACACACTCCAACATTACGTGGCCCAATCACACCACCCCGCCTAACAAACCATATACGATAAAGAATAATCTTGGATATGCCCTTCATAATCTTCTGGGACTTCTTGCTCACTTTTCTAAAAAACACATAAAAAGCAAAAGTGCATTCTATCTCTTTTCTTTTACTACTCACTAGTCAATAGAAAGAATAATTCACATTCTTTGACTCTGCTACCCTTAGAATATTCGATTTTTTAGTTCCTCGGTAGCATATACCAACCTTTATTATTATTACTAGTATTGTTTCTGTAAACCTATATATTCTCTTTGTCTATCTTAACTGATTTAGTTTGTGCTTGAAAAACATGAACAAAAAATGCAAGATTTTGGTAGAATGAAAGCTCGGATCGTTGGATGTGAGTGTGACCAACAAGCTGATCAAATCGGTTACCATGCCGATGATGATGCTCTCGTTTTTGGTTTGCCTGATGGTGTTGAAGAGAATGTATCATTGGAGAATGATTCAGATTCTGATCACAGGGAAGTACCAATGTACGATTCGAGACAAGTGGTTGAAGATGTGCCAGTACCGGTCTTCTATATCGATTTGGATTTATTCCGGAATTCTCTCTCGACTACGGTTACCAACGCATTGGAATTGTTTTCTTCTGTAAAGTCTAATAAGCCGTCCCTCCGGCAAAATGTAACAATATATCTTAGGGATTTTGGTTATAATGCCGCCATAAGCAAGACAAAATGGGAGAGTTCCGGTGGAGTTAAAGGTGGAAATTACGAATTCGTTGATGTAATTCAATTGGATTCCTCTAATCAAATGATTACTCGTTACATTGTCGGCCTTGATTTTGCAGCAGAGTTCGAGATAGCAAGGCCTACAAATCATTACGAGAGCATATTGCACTCACTCCCGAAGGTTTTTGTAGGCAAAAGTGAAGAGTTAAAGCAGATATTGAAAGTAATGAGCGAGGCTGTCAGGCGATCGTTGAGAAGCAAAGAGCTCCATATTCCTCCATGGAGAAAACAGGGGTTCATGCAAAACAAGTGGTTAGGTGCTTACAAATGGACAACCAATATCCTGCCGTCCGTAAACTCATCGGTTTTGTTGCCGCAGATTGACGTTGTTCAGTGTTGCTCTGTTGGGTTTAATGCTGCTGTTAATTGCTATTAATTGTTGTACCGGATGATAGCTACAATATGTAAAAATTACTAATCAATAGTTTGACTTCAAAGGCTAATCTTATTATTTCAGCACATTTTCTTATTCTATCTCACTATAATTAAAAAATCATAATTCAGATTCTCTTTTTAAAAAAAAAAAAATGTTTTACAACTATATATAAGAATTATATTTGATCACAAGGTTTTAAAATCCATTTTTCAAATACCATGTCAAGTCATTTTATTGTAGTGTACTAATTTGATGAAAAGTGTCCTTTTTGTGATCATTACAAAAAAGTTAAAAACTCTTATCCCATTCAGGTACGCGGAAAAGTCACATATCGTTCTAGCCAATAGATGTTAATTATATTTTGGAAAGAGTCTATTAAAAGTGAATTAGACTCTATAATTTCTAATCACACTTGGGACTTGTATGATTTGCCTAAAGGTTGTAAATCCATAAGTAGCAAGTGGATATTTAAGAAGAAATTGAGACTTGATGATACAATTGATAAATATAAGGCTAGACTTGTGATTAGAGGTTTTAACCAAAAGAAAGGTGTTGATTACTTTGATACTTATTCTCCTGTGACTAAAATAGCGACCATTAGGACTTTTATTGCTTTAGCCGCTATTCATGATTTAATCGTACATCAAATGGATGTCAAAACAACATTTCTAAATGGTGATATAGAGGAAGAGATCTATATGACTCAACCTGAAGGGTTTGTGGTTTCAGGACAAGAGGATAAAGTATGCAAATTGAGAAAGTCCTTGTATGGACTAAAACAGGCACCTAAGCAGTGGTATGAAAAGTTTAATATCATATTAGTGGATAATGGCTTTATTGTAAATTCATCTGATACTTGTGTTTATTCTAAGATGATAGGTTCAGATTGTGTGATTATATGTTTATATGTAGATGACATGTTAATCTTTGGTCCTGATGTGAATGTTATTTATGAGATTAAGAACTTTTTGTCTTCTAAGTTTGAAATGAAAGACCTTGGTGAAACAGATGTGATTTTGGGAGTTAAAATCAAAAGAACTACTAATGGTTTCTCTTTGTGTCAGTCTCATTACATTGAAAAAATGTTGAAAACATTTGATTGTTTTGACTTAGTTCCAGTGAGAACTCCTTATGATCCTAGCACACACTTGAGAAAGAATAAATAATCTAGTGTTTCTCAAATTGAATATGCTAAAATAATTGGGAGTGTAATGTTTCTTATGAACTATACTCGGCCTGATATAGCTTATGTTGTTAGTAGATTGAGTAGATATACTCATAATCCCAGTAGTGAATACTGGAATGCTTTTCATCGCTTGCTAAGGTATTTGAGAGGTACTATGAATTGGTGTTTGCATTTTAATAAATTTCCTACTGTTTTAGAAGGGTTTTGTGATGCAAACTGGGTAACTAACAATGATGAAGTTAGCTCCACTAGTGGCTATGTGTTTACTTTGGGTGCAGGTGTTATTTCGTGGAAGTCTTCCAAACAGACTTGTATAGCACTTTCTACCATGGAATCTGAATTTATTGCTCTCGAGTTGGCAGGACAAGAAGCTGAGTGGCTGAGAAATCTTTTGGTGGATATGCCATTATGGGGAAGACAAGCTTCACCAGTCTCTCTTCATTGTGACTCACAGGCAGCAATTGAAATTGCCAAAAACAGTGTGTACAATGAAAAAAAGAGACATATTCGCATTAGACATGTTGCAGTTAAACAGTTGTTGAAACTGGGTGTTATTTCCTTGGAATATGTAAGGTCCAAAAGAAATTTGGGGGATCCTATGACCAAGGGTTTGACAAGGAAAATAATCCGGGGGATAGGGATAAAGCCCATTGATTGAGGTAATGTGGTGGACCCGTTAGGCCTCAATATGCACCACATTTTCCTATCCTTATGGCATGAGGCAGTGTTTTATAAGGTTGAGCTTATTTTACTCTTAATGATTCTATAGCCTTAAGGTGGTCTATTTGAGATAAACTTGATGGAATCACCTACGTGAGTGTAAAGGTGTGGTCGCCTTTTATGAAAGACTTGGGTCATCTTTCTAGAGCACTCATAAGACCAAGGTATGTGTGTATGACCTTAAAAGCACTTTATTTGTATCGCAGAGGTTGCTTAAATTTAAGGATATGGTATGTGTTATGGTGATCTCAATTTATATCCACTCAGTTCAAGAGTACTTCACTTTGTGGATATTAAGTTGTTGCCTCATATCACTATGTGTCAATTCAAATCGAAAGATATTGACACTTAAGTACATGTTCCTTCCTTTTGTCCAAAAGTTAGTTCTTACTCTTTATCTTTGCATTAGTGGGGGATTGTTAAGTTAATTCTATAATTGAGTTACTTCTAACTATGTTAATTAAATGTAATGCAAAGATATAAAAATAATACGTTTCAAAGGAGAAGACATCCGTTCCAAAAGAAAAAAAAGGGAGTTTTTGTAAAAGTTATGTAATGGCCTTTAATGCCATTAACCTTGATAATCCGTTTCTCAAAATGAAACAAAAAATTAACTCTTCTATTTGAAACTCCTCCTCTTGAAATATCTATATAAGCATGATCTTTTGTGAATACTAAAACACCAACAAAAAGAAGAGAAAAACTTTTCTTCCTTTCTTCTTAGCTTATTTTTAGAATATTTTTGGGCAATTGATTTTGGGCAACCTCCAAACTTTCAACCATGAGCAGGGGCGTATCTAAGGGGGGGTCACTGGCTTCACGTGAACCCATGCTCCCCTCCCGAGATCATATATAATAGTGTTATATTTTTTAAAAATATTGAAATATAGATGTGTGAACCCATACTCGGAGTATCATATTATGTGATGATGATTGGGTGCACCTCTCTAAGTGAGGTTACAAATCTGAATCTTATATATGTATAGATATATCCGATCAAATTTACATCTTAGATCTACCTTTTTACAATAGTGCACCCTCATCTCAAAATCCTGGATACGTCTCTGACCACGAGTGCACGTGTTTGAGAGTAACTGTGGAACCTTGGGGAGTGACTGGCTAAAACGATTTGCACCGGAGTCGAGCCGAAATCGCTTTCAAGGTAGTGGCTTGCCACGACACAGTTTTGTAATAAGTTATTTACTACTTTTTAATTCTAGTCCAATATCAATATTGTAGTATTTTTTCCAACATAAAGTAGCAAATTACTACAGTCTTAATGTGTTATCAATTTGCCAAATAACCAAATATTAAAAAACTAAAATCGAAGCGACGACCCGATATTTTTTTTAATAAAACCATTACAAATCTGTTAACCTTATGACAATAAATTGATAACATTTTTTTCGATTCAATTTTTGCATAACCCTAGCAGTTTCTATTTAAACTAATGCTACCATTTTAACTTTTAAATTATTGCTTCTCAAATATATGGTGAAATTTTGCAATAATTTTTTATTTTTTTTAATTTTTTTAATTTCAACATTTAGTTTTTAAAAACTTATTTTTGAATTGAAGTTTTAACAGTCAAATAGGCCTTTTATTTTATAATTTGTGTTTAAAATATTAAAACTCACAAATATATTGAAGTACCAGTAAGAATTGTTTGGAAGCTGACTGTAACACCTCGAAAAATGGTAAGTCGAATTAGATTGGAATAGTGTCATTTTTGACACTGGTGCAAGTTCCTACGATCCAACCCACGGACTGTAAGAAAATCTACGGACCGTAGAAAGACATTCGTAGGAGGAGGGTTGAGGTGTGGTGAAAATGGGGTCTCTGAAGTTTTCTATGGACCACCAGGACGGTCCGTAAGAGGTTGTACGAGCCGTAGAAAGGCTTTCGTAGGAATTGATCAGACTTAGTAAGATAAGTGTGGCCTTTGGGTTCTACGATGAGGTCCTACAGATCGTAGAAAGCTCCACTTACTGTTGGGAAGGTCTCGTGGAAGTTTGGCTAATATTAAGTCCCAATACTTTGTTCTACGACCGACCAGGATGGTTCGTAGAAGTTCCACGGACCGTAGGTCAAAGACATAGAGCTGGCTCGACAGTTTTAATAAAGGGTCTTTTGGTCTTCTCCTACCCACTTAACACCTATACTACGTCGTTTTAGCATTATAACTACCCACATAACTGGTTTTACTCTTAAGAATTAGCTTAATTCCTCTTATTCTCTCGAACTCTCAAAAATCCCCCAAGTCTTCTTCTCCAAATTCTCTCAAGAGATTTCAAGGTGGAAGTTAGGGTTTCAAGCTTCAAGGTCTCATTTTCTTTGCATTCTTAGGGCTTTGATTATCAAGGTATGTGGGAATTCACCAACGGATTCGTTTTATCCTTAGGGTCCCAAAAGAATCTCAATCTCCTAAATTGATTTCACCCAATCTATTAGGGTTTCATGCAAATCTTCATGGGTCCTATTTATTTTGATTCAATTGTTTATATTCAATCTTATTATGCATGATTTGATTCAATTACATGGTTTTCAATTGATTCCGTATGGGCCCATGTCTATGCCTATTTTATGAACTTGAATTATGATTAATGCTTATAAATTTATGAATTATGATTATGAAATTGATTAAGGATTTATGCATGTTTTATGAAAAGAATGATTTATGACGAAATAATGCTTTTAAGATAAAGTGTCAATGATTTGTGAAAGGTTTTCTCACAATTGAAAGAAATCATGATTTAGATGCTTAGATAGGTAAGTGTCTATTATGAAGAAATTTATAGAAATCATGATTTTAAAAGGAGCTACTCTAAATGTGAACTTATGCTTGGATTGGTAGCCTTTAATTGTTGCCCTTCCAAGTTTTATGATACGATTACGATTATGTTTATTCCCTCGAGATTTTATTTAGCAGCTAGCGGACTTTGAGATGGAAGTTTTACTGTTAGTAGAGGTTTAGTCTTTAGTAGCAATCTCTTTGTCCCAAACTAAGGTGCCCCCGTAGGATTGGTCTTTGAAAGACTTGGCTAGTGGATCCACCTAAGCTAGATGATATGGTCCTTACCTTGGCAAGTAGGACAAACCTCTTTTTGGTGTGGGAAAGGCATTGGATTCCATATTATAGCTCACATGATCTATATCGGTTAAATGATAAATATCCCACAAATGAACTATGTTTTCTTCAATGATTTTATGAAAGCTTTCCTTATGATTTAAGAATGCATTGACCTTGTTTATGATTCATGGTTTCTCTTTAAAGGCTCTTACTACGTTTTACTTGGTCATACATAACATGTTTAAAGTTCCTCATATTATCATGCTTGTGTTTTATGCATTTCCTTATACTTAGTACATTCATAGTATTAATGCATATTTGTGCCTATATTGTCTCATAATATAGGGTCTGGCATTCCTCCTCGCGGACGTGGTTAGTAGCGAGATTGCTCAGTTGTTGATCACTTGGATTGGTGAGTACTCATGGTTTGAGGACAAGACCATTGATGCTTTACTATTTTGATGTAATTTCCAGTTTTAGACTTGCACGTGGTGACGGGTTACGTCTCAACCATTCCTATGATGTTAGAAAGGTTTATGTCAGACTTAGAAGTATTCCCCGTATTTTCATATGTACTCTGTTAGTATCTTTTATGTCATCTTATGATTTGAGGCTTATATTGGTCATATCTCTTGAATTGTATTTTATTACGTCATGCTTATGTCAAGTAGCTTGTTTAGGGTCTCTTGGAATCCTATTCACCATGTCATATCTAGGGTGTACTTTGGGTCATGCCAAACTTTGTATTTAGAGCAACATGTTTTAGAAAAGGTCCTAGGATGTGTGACAAGCCGCATCGAGTAGAGTCTTATTCATGAGTGTGAAACATGTCGCATTTATGAATAGGAGGCTACAAGACATTTAGAAAACTTCACTTCTTTCACTACTCTAAAGTCGTGTGATAGAGTTCATTTCTATAAAAGTCTTTCACCTCTTCTTTTTCTGTAAATCACCACCACCAGACTACCAATTATTTATATTTAATACAGTTTTGATACAACTTTAATACAATTTTTCAGAACTTCACCTAATATATAACTAAAACATTTTTAATACAAATATATTATAAGTATTATATGTGAATTTCAAACATTTCGGTACTATTTAAATTAGTTTACATTGTTAAAAATGTATTATATTTGTTCTGGAATAATAACTATCGATTTTACAGTAATGTATAATATCGAATTCGAATTGTATTATAACTATCGTTTATATTTATACAATTTTAATACAAATTTTCAGAGCTTTACCTCTTCTTTTTCATAATCACCACTGCCAGACCACCGATTGTTTATATTTAATACAGTTTTGATACAACTTTAATATAATTTTTCAGAACTTTACCTAATATACAACTTTAATACAGATCTATTTCAAATGGTTGTTAAAGCTAAAATTAGGTCATATATGGTAATACAAATAAAGTAACACTTAAAAGCGTAATTAATCAAATAAAATATATTATTTATGTAAAAATTCCTTTTGAATCTGTGCTAAAAACGTCTCAATAAAATTAGTAGCCTAACACCAATTATAACAAGATGCCTTAAATATTTACCCATATGCAGAAAAATATTATTAATTTTGTATTGCATTTTTTATTCTTACATATATACTACGTGTTTTTTGTTTACATTCTCAAAAGCACTAAGCGCTTAACTTCACATAATAGTATTATTATTTACTCCCTCCGTTCCTTTTTATATGTCACATTTTTATATTGCACTTGCATTAAGAAATTAAGTAATTTTACCCTTCTATCCTTATTTAATGTTTTCTTAAGTCAGTCTTTCAAAAAATGATGAATATGCTAGATTTCAAAAATTTAAATGCATTTGGAAGACTATTTAAATTTTTGAGTTTATTTTTGGAGCCAAATTTTTTCACCAAATCTAAGATTTTAAAAAATTTGTCAAAGCTTCAACTTTCAAAATTATTTTTTATTTTATCTCCATCTTTTATTTTTAATTTGTTTGTTGAGATTTCATTTTCAAAATAAGATTTTATAGAATAGTGAATGGAGAGAGAGTAATTAATCAATGTATGAAGTACTCCAATAATATTAATTACTTATTAGTTTTCCTAGGTTGGTCAAATTATATATTTTCAAAACTAATTAACTACTCTATCAAGGGTATAATTGGAAGAATATGGTAATTTATGCATTGATTTTATGAAAATGACAAGTATTATGGACCAACTATTTATAGAAAATAATGACATATAAAAAGGAACGGATGGAGTATAAAACTAAGAACTAATTCTAGTTAATAAGAGGTTAGACATTTGTTTGAGTCGCTTTTTTAAAATTTAAATCATATATTTATTATGCTTATATAATTATGAATTATATACATTCATATGCTAAAAAACAAACAGTCTTAATCATTTCGTATTCAGATCTAGAGGCAATAACTTAATCATTGAGACGTGCATTCAGATTCAGACGTCTTAATCTTAATGAAAACAAATGAGGCCTAAATGGTGAGTCGCAAATGTTTCACATGTTAAATAACTCCTTATTATTTTGCTGTCAACTGAAAATCCATTTCTTTAGCAATAACCGGTCCTTAACTTCAGAGGCATATCCAGGATTTTGAGATGATGGGTGCACTATTATGAAAAGGTGGATATAAGATATAAATTTGATCGGTCTAGCATTTAGGTTCATATCACTGAAAATCATTAAAATTTTCAAATTATAGATCCAAAATTATTTTTTATCTATCCAAACCACTTAGAGAGGCGTTACCCATTTTAGAAAGGAAAATAAAACAAGATAAATAAAAAATTCAAATTTCTAACCTCACTTGGAGAGGTGCACCCAATCATCATCGTACGACATTATATGATACTTCAAGTGTGGGTTCACACATCTATATTTAAATATTTTAAAAAAAATATAGCACTTCTATATATGATTTCAGGAGGGGAGCATGGATTCACGTGAACCCGGTGACCCCCTCCTAGATACGCCTCTGCTTAACTTGGTATCTAAACCCAAGCCATGTAACAGTTGCTGTGATCGATGATATCTAAATCCATATCTTAGCTACAATTAGTTCTTACGTAGCACCATTAAAGTTTCTATCAATTATACACGTTTTCAATATTATCAAATTCATTGCTATCTATGTATCTATCTATTTATCTTCTTCTTTCGAATTCCGAAGAGGCAGAAGACCCACCCAAAACACACACACGCTCTTAACGAAATCTAACATACGATGAGTCTGTCAATTAATTTAACCACCACGTTCCATTCTCGTGTTGAAGTACTACTCACACACTCCTACATTACGTGGCCCAATCACACCAGTCCACGTAACAAGCCATATACAACAAAGAATAATCTTGTGGATATGCCCTTCATAATCTTCTGGAACTAATTGGTCACTTTTCTAAAAACACATGAAAAGCAAAAGGGCACTCCACCATCTAATTCTCTTTTACTACTCACTAGTCAATAGAAAGAATAATTCACTTTCTTTAACTCTGCTACCCTTAGCATATTCGATTTTTTTAGTTCCTCGGTAGCATATACCTATTATTACTAGTATTGTTTCTGTAAACCTATATATTCTCTTTATCCATTTTAACTGATGTAGTTTGTACTATTTGAAAAACTTGCAAGCGTTTGGTAGAATGAAAGCTCGGATCATTGGACGTGACCAACAAGCAGATCAAATCGGTTACCACACCGATGATGATGCTCTCGTTTTTGGTTTGCCTGATGGTGTTGAAGAGAATGTATCATTGGAGAACGATTCAGATTCTGATCACAGGGAAGTGTCAATGTACGATTCGAGACAAGTGGTTGAAGATGTGCCAGTACCGGTCTTCTATATCGATTTGGATTTATTCCGGAATTCTCTCTCGACTACGGTTACCAACGCATTGGAATTGTTTTCTTCTCTAAAGTCTAATAAGCCGATCCTCCGGCAAAATGTAACAATATATCTTAGGGATTTTGGTTATAATGCCGCCATAAGCAAGACAAAATGGGAGAGTTCCGGTGGAGTTAAAGGTGGAAATTACGAATTCGTTGATGTAATTCAATTGGATTCCTCTAATCAAATGATTACTCGTTACATTGTCGACCTTGATTTTGCAGCAGAGTTCGAGATAGCAAGGCCTACAAATCATTACGAGAGCCTATTGCACTCACTGCCGAAGGTTTTTGTAGGCAAAAGTGAAGAGTTAAAGCAGATATTGAAAGTAATGAGCGAGGCTGTCAGGCGATCGTTGAGAAGCAAAGAGCTCCATATTCCTCCATGGAGAAAACAGGGGTTCATGCAAAACAAGTGGTTAGGTGCTTACAAACGGACAACCAATATCCTGCCGTGTGTAAACTCATCGGCTTTGTTACCGCCGTTGAAGCAGAGTAACGCCGTTAAGTGTTGCTCTGTTGGGTTTAATGCTACTGTTAATTGCTACTAATTGTTCCCCGCAACAACTCGTACGTACTAGATGATAGCTACAATATGTGAAAATTACTAATCAATAGTTTGACTTCTAATGCTAATCTTATTCCATCCCATTTGGCACATTTTTTTTATTCCATCTTTCTATAATTTGATGAAAAGTGTCCTTTTTGTGGTCATTAAGAAAAGTTAAACTCTTATCCACTTTAGGTATGCGGAAAAGTCACACGGTGTATCCAACAGCCAAACCGGTGTCTGGAGAACCTACTGATCAGAGAGTAGGAATTTCGAAATGTCAATCACATGGTCCCAATATTATTACTCAACTTGAAAATAGTACTATGTGCAGTTTCTATTTAAACTGATGTTACCATTTTAGCTTTTAAATAATTGCTTCTCAATTACTATAATTTTATTAATTTCTACATTTAGTTTTTAAAAAACTATTTTGAAATAAAGTTTTATTAGTCAAATAGGCTTTTTATTTTAAAATTGTAGATTTTACACAAATCTCATTGTGTTAAGAGTTAATTACATCATATCTCTATTATTTTCCAAATAATAAAAAATCTCTTAAATTTGGTGGAATCCGGAATACATCCCAAAACGACCCGATACATCCCTCAACGTCCTGATACATCGCGTCTCGATTTAGGATACATCACTCAACATCCCGATACATCGCGTAAAGTGATGTATACAACTGATACATCGTGTAAAGTAACGTCCCGATACATCGCGTATGTTTCGATACATCGTAAAGTGATGTATCCGACCAATACATCGCGTAAAGTGATGTATCTGACTGATACATAGCTTAAAGTAGGAATTTTTGTAATTTTTTCAAATGGTAAATTTTTTTAGAGAATATAGTAAAATAAATCGTGTATATAGGTTATTTTTTCTTTAAAAGTTGTGTTTATAATATTAGAACTCATAAATATGTTGAAGTACTAGTAACAATTGTGCAGTTCTCTTTCTCTGTCCTTTCTAAGCTAAATATTACTCCCTCCGTCTCATATTACTTGTCCACTTTTCTCAATACACGCTCTTAAAAATCATAAATAAGAAGAGAAAAGATGGACGGCCCCTTCATTTCTATTTATTTGATGATATTTTATTAGGTATCAAATTTAAGTAAAAAAGAAAACCCCACCCCTTTTTAACCTTTAGGTCTAAAATAAATAAATCATGATAAAGTGAATTCTTAATTGTTACTCTCCGTGTCCTAATTTATGTGACACATTTCGAATTTCGAGATTCAAACAAGTCTATCTTTGATCGTAAACTTTTATATATCTTTTAAATATTTTGAATTGTCAATTATTGTGACTTATAGTACTTTTTACGTAGTTTACAAATATATAAATTTTATTTAAAAAAATTTGAAGATTTCATGAGCAAATTCTCGGTCAAACTTAAACTTTTTGACTCTCGAAAAACGAAATGTGTTACATATATTGGAATAGAGGAAGTACTAAATATAAAATATATTATGAAAAAACTAAAAGTCAAGATTGGGGGGGGGGGGGGGGTTAATTAAAATGTAACGTAGTCGACTAAGGTAGAACTGTAGTCAACTTCTCTCGTAGGTTAGTGTGGGGGTTAATTAAAATGTAACGTAGTCGACTAAGGTAGAACTGTAGTCAACTTCTCTCGCAGGTTAGTGTCACATATAATAGATAATCAAAGTGCAAAAAGTAAATTGAGACAAGATGTTTTTATATTGGTACGGATCATCGATGCGGTGCTTAGAGCCCGTTTGGATTGGCTTAAAATAAGTAACTTTTAAAAAGTTACTTTAAAGTCATTTTAAAAATAAGTAGTTATGTGTTTGGATAAAAGTGCTGGAGTTGAAAAAAAACTTGTTGATGTGTTTGGCAAAAATGTGTTGAAAGTCACTTTTTTTATCAAAATGTCTGAAATATCCTTAGAGTTGTTAACATTATAAAAGAATTAAGGGTAAAAAGGTAATATAATTGGTCAAAGTAGAATGACTTATAAGTTAAAAAAGAAGAAGTAGGGGGCACCCTACTTTTAACTTTTAACTTATTTTAAGTTACTTTGGACTTAGTTTAAGTTATTCTTATAATTGTCAAACACTCTAATAAGTCAAAAACTGATTTAAAAGTTAGTTTGACCAACTTAAAATCCCATTCAAACACCCACTTAGTTCAATCCCCTTGGGTTACAAGAGTTTTCTTTAAAGCCTTTGGATGAACTTGTGAGTAAGGGAAGTGAATTAAAAGGGAATTTTGAAAGTGTAAATAAAGAAAATAGGACATTAGTCTTAAATCTATGTAGGAGTATATAATAAAGCTAGATAAAAAAGAAGTGATGTGGCACCTCTCAATGGCCAAGGATCTTATTTATCTTTTTTTTGTGGGTTTTTTGACATTTTCTCTGATCTCTTACAATTATTTTTTTTTATAAAATCATCTCCTTAATTCATATCTCTTCAATTACATAAATTCAACTTTTAATTAATTTAGCAATGTCAATAACTCCTAACATTTCATATTCATAACCTTCAAATTATTTAATATACAAATTTATAACTCCTTAAAATCACACTTATAAAAACCTATTTTGAGACATATATGATGATTACTTTATTTTCATTAATTTTTTTATTCTTCATCTTTTATCTCTTTGGTTGGTCAATTTTTTGTCTTCTTTGATATGATTTTGCAGGAGAGAGATCTATAATGAAGAATGTTAGACATTCTTGTATAGTTTGATTTTACTAGGTAAAATGATTTGACATTTCTAATATATAATTATCACTTTTTTCTATTGTAATTATACATTTAATATTATTTTTTTGGATTCTTGATTATACAAGTCATGAGTTTTTTTTTAGAAAAAATAATTTGATTTTTTCTTTTTGTTTCTCTTTGTAGTTTCTAGAGAATATTAATGTTAGACGTCCTTGCATAATTTGATTTTACGAGGTAAAATGATTTGACATGTCTTATACTTATAATTATCACTTTTTTCTACTGTAATTATACATTTAATATTATTTTTTTGGATTCTTGATGATACAAATCATGAATTTTTTTTTTAGAAAAAATGATTTGATTTTTTTCTCTTTTGCTTCTCTTTGTAGTTTCTTGAGATTTTTTTTCTTCTTCTTATTTTTGTAGTTCCTAAAGAATCTGATTATTTTTACTCTCTTATTCTCTTTGTAGGTTTTGGAGAATTGAATTATGTTATGTTGAGAACAGGGTCCTTTTTTCCTCTTCAACTCATGACTAAATACTCTTTAAAGTTTTTACTTGATTAGTTATCTTTATTTTTATGTATTTTTTGTTGTTGTTATAATGTTAACTTATCGTGTTTTCAGGTCAGGATATTTTTGAAAATAAAAGTAGAAAAAGGAGTTAAAATATATATGTATGCTACTCAAGAAAGTATATAAATATAATTTTGTAGTTATGTGGAACAATTTTTATTAATTATAATGATAGAACATGAGAATGTAAAGCTAATTTGTAATTTTCAAAATATAGTTTAATTCATAAAAAAACTTATTATTACTATGTAACTTTGTAGTCTTCATACTTTAATTTTTTTTTTTATTATTGTTAGAAGTTCTCGAGTTTTTGAGATTTTCAGAGATCACTACTATGATCTGTTGGGTCCGAACTCAAAATGTAAAGGTATTTGGCTAGGATAAAAATGATTTAGTCAAATTGTTTGTCTCTCTCAATCTATTTTCTTTACCAATATATAAATTATCTAGCTAAAAGAAAAGTGATATGACACCTTTTTTTTTACCAAGAATCGTATTTATCTTTTTCCTCATTTTCTGACAGTTTTTTTGTTTATATATTTTTTATTATTGTACAAAAATGAATATGTCAACTACTACTCCTTCATTTATTCATATTCTTTAATAGAAAATTTTAAGTGTCTTTATTTTCCTTACTTTCATGACTTTTGATGATCATAACTTCTAAATTATATTAATAGTCATGTTCATGATATCATTTGATATTTAACTGTCTTTATTTTTCTTACTTTCATGATTTTTGATGATCATAAATGCTAAATTATATTAATAGTCATGTTCATGATATCATTTGATATTTCATATTGTTATCCTATAAATAGAGGCATTACAAAATTTTATTATAAAAATAATTATATATATATATATATAAACTAATCTTCTTTCTAACAACATAAATGAGGTGTGAATAAGGATAACAAAGAGTCACATTTTTTTCCGTTTTTACTATAATAAATGTGAATATATGATTAATGTGTATTAAATTTATTATTATTGAGAGTAAAAAACCATTTCTTTTATTTTACCCACATCAAAAAATGGAGTTATCTTTTGGAGAGTTATTGCTCCAATTTATTCATAATAATTACCACAATAATATTGTAATAATAGAAATAATTGTATTAATGTTATAAAAAACTGGTGAAATTGTCCGCACGAAGCGCGGCTATATGAAATATTTATAAGACAATAATACATAGTATTTATATTCAGATTAGTATTAGATATATAGACAAAGTTGATATTTCTCTTCATCTTCAACATGATAGGTTTTTGTATATTTTTTAAACATATAAAATATATCCAAAAAATTATATTTTTTTAAGTGCAAATTATTCATATGTATATAGTAGAATAAAATATTTACCATGGTGAAGTAAATTGAACAAAAGATCATATTTTGAAATAACAATATATTGTATTAAGTTGGAAATATTTTTTATGTTTTCATTTCCTCTATCTTCTATAGAAATACTGATTCTCTAAACAAATTTTGATTTCATAAAAAACAAAATTAAAGTTCTTTATTATGTCTTTATTATTACATTTGTCTATTATAATTTTTTTTATAACATTAATTAAATATTTATAAATATTATGAAAATGAAACATACAAAAGTTATGAATAATATTTATGAGTAGAAGTTACAAGTAAGATGAAAAGACATGAGTTATAAATTTTGTTAGACACTAAATGCATTAATAATTATGCATTGGTTTTATTTGTAAAAATAAATAAATGGATATGAAAATCAAGAGTGAAAATACAAAATTGAACTAAAAAATAAAATAATTGGTGACTACATAAAAATTGTAAATATATTTCAAACAAAAAAGAATAGTGACAAAAATAGATTGTTACATACCAAAGAAAATGATATCATAGAATTAACAATTTTAAATTATTTTTTTTTGCAATCATAAAACAAATGAAGCTCCTGATCATCATAATTTCTTTTTGTTGAAATGAGATAGTTATATTAACTATGCTTCATAGCCAAAAAAAATAGTAGAATAGTAAAGAACTAAATGAGTAGCATTGTCAATACATGTAGCTAAGTTATTTATACAAATTAAAGTTTAAAAAAATTCTAACAAAAGTAGCTAAGTTACTAATACAACTCAAAGTAAAAAAAAAATTCTAGCAAAAATAATCTCTAATTATGCTTTAAATAAAATTTCTTCTACCATCTTCCTTTGCAAGTAGATCCGCCACTATATTCTGCTCCATATGTCAAACTCTTTATCATATGCTAACCAATTGGATAAAAAAAATATAATTACGAATAAATAAAATATCATACCAATTAAAAAATAATTATATGAAAAGAAAGAAAGAAGTCTAAACTCTATGCAATAATTATGTAAATTTTTTTTTTTCATTTGTACTAACAATAGATAATAACCATCTCTTGAAATTTAGCAAATATTGTAATCAAACTACAATATATCCCGGCAAACTGACTATGAGAGCGAACAATCACATACTAACAACACATTATTCTTTAGTACAAAGATATTTTTTTATCATACTTGCTTGGAGAATGATAATACATACATAAATAAAATATTAAGAAATCATGTCCAAGTACATAAAAATAAAAAGAAAAATTTGAGAATAAAATATTTCTTACCTTCATGTACTTCTTTTTTGTTACATGTTAGTTAATTCACAAACTAATATGATGAAGAAGAGAAAATGTATTCTTGAATGTGAATCTTCATGAAATTAAATATAAATTTATTTAGACAAAATAGAAGAAATGAAAAGAAAGACTTGAGAATAAATATTTCTTACTTTCATGTACTTCTTTTTTGTTATATGTTAGTTAATTCACAAATCAATATGATGAAGAAGAAAAAGAATAATCTTGAATGTGAATCTTCATGAAACTAAATATCATAATACATCATAAACTTACAAATTAAAGTTTGAAGGTTATGGACATGAAAATTATGGGAGTCATGAATATCACTAAAAGTAAAAATTAAAGAGGTGTAAGTCATGGGTAATAAAAAGAATATGAAGAGTTTTTGTTGTAAATGTTCCTTCATTAATAAAATATTTATTTGTAACCAACTAAGTAATTTAATTTTATAATACAATAATTAATTTAAATAAGAAATAATGCCCAAAAAAAGGAGAAAAAAGATAAATGCAAATGGAGAGCATAAAGAGATGTCACATCACCTTATCTATATTTCTCCTTTATTATATATATAGGTTATCCAACTCTTGGTACTTTTTCTATATATTCAACACTGCATACACGTATTCTTTTTCAAAAATTATTTCTTCCTCACTATCTGGTAATCTCTGTACAACTAAATTATGTGTTTGATTTAATTTTATTTTTATTGTAAAAGTAAAACCTCAACGGCAGTGTTTCACTATAGCAACTTAATTCTCTCTTCTCGCAATGCATACTATAAGAATGAAAGTTTAAATATAAGTTTTT
Organism: Solanum appendiculatum; assembly: GCA_018342035.1. NCBI lineage: Eukaryota > Viridiplantae > Streptophyta > Magnoliopsida > Solanales > Solanaceae > Solanum > Solanum appendiculatum. The sequence goes on from JAGDQO010000428.1 coordinate 392,992, forward strand.
AATATTAATGGATCTTATGCGACACAAATATGTATTAATTGAATGCCAGTACGAGCATCGAATATCGAAGAAATAAAAATAAAATCTCTCTAACTTTTGAATTTCGTGCATAAATATGTTTGAATATAATTCAAGTATTTTTTTTCTCACCATGATTTAGCACAAATATATTTTGATTTGTTTATTTTTATTATAGAGTCATTTATACAAAAAGAAAGCCATGTAATTTATGATCGAGTAGATTTAATATTGTTGGTTGAACCAATAATATTGCTATAAGAATCATTGAATTTAGTATGAAACTATGATATATTTATATTGTTACTTAATTGATCTTTTCATATCAACTTTTATGTTTTCATTTTTTAATCAGCAATTTTAAATTGAAAATGCAGCATGAAATTTTTTTAGCAATTTTTCTGAATAGATATTATTAGAATCATAACTTAATTTGTACTGCTCTCTTTTATTATATCATTTATTAGAATATTTATCAAATAGTGACATTAATTAGTTAAAAATATATTTAATATTTTCTTATACCCGTGATAAGCGCGGACAAATACACTAGTATGTAGTAAAAGGGACTCCTTTTTAATTAGGATTATGTTCATTTAAAACATAAATTTTTATATACCCTAAAGTTTGGGTATTTGCAGAAAGGCCTAACATATAAAAAGTAAAAGGTGCCAAAATCTTTCCAAAATTTTTAGCTCGTTTTCCCCTGCATCCGCAACTCATCAACATCACAAATGGAGAAAATGTTTTTCATGCCTTTTCAGGTAGATGTATTTATCCTCTTCCAAATTCTTTCTCTCTCTTTTTTTTAAAATTATAGCATATCACAATCTTCCAAACAACTTGATTTCTCAAATTAGAGTTCATTTACTTCATAGTAAATCTGCATTTATCTTTTTGTTCATCATTGAACCATTTTTTATATCTATTTATTTTTTATTCTTTATAGTGATTTGTTGATACATTTCTTGGACGTTACTTTAAGAGGGAAAGATAGTCCATTTCTCTGATCTGAGGTAATATTTTAACTTCTGTATTTTTTGTGAATATACATCTGGTTTTTTTTGAATTTTTAATAAATAACGTCTAGTTATTTTTAGTGAGCGTGAAATGTTTATACAAAGACTTAAATATTTGCCTGTTGTTTAAACAACTGTATGGTGTTTACATAAATATTCACATTTCTTTAAACACCCTTGTTATATTTACATTTAAAAAGTAAGCACATCCTCGATGCCTCTTTTATCTCAAAAATCCATTTATTAAAGTGGTAAAGGTATTACAACTCCCATTAAAAACAATTTTAAGGGTAAACAGGGCAAAAACCCTGTTTTCTAAAACATTTATGGTAAAATCAATGCATTTGCTGGGATAATACTACAAAACACGCAAAAGAGTTCCAATGCAATGTATGCCTTCACCATCATCCAAATGATAGCATCTAAACAACCTAATATATACAACTGGATATCACCTTGCTCCTAGAGCATAGAAAACTAACATGTAATCCATCTGATCCTCGATCAAGGTCTCGGGCCCAAAATCATCCTTACATTCTCAACAATAATAATATAATAAGATCAACACTATTCAGGAATGAAAGGGAATTATGAAGGATCAAACAATTGAAACAGTAACTCAAAGATCCCCACCTTTACCCAAAAGTACTAGTCAAATGAACACTAAGCACAACTAAAGCCAACTTACAACTACAACAAGCAACTAAAATTTCAAAGCCTAGTCTGATATAGTGATCAACATCAAGTCTACGGGTCCATACAGGGTGAATTCCCATAATACCAAAACAAACCCATGGTCCACGCACTAGCAGAGGGTACAAATCCATAGAAATTTCTACACGGAGCAACCCTATTAACTAAAGGATCACTAAAGTCTCATTCTAAGACACTTAGATCACAAACTATTCTAAAGATTCAAACATGAACTCTAAAGAGGGTAACAACACTAAACTTAGCCATAAGAAAGGAATTACTAGCCTAAGTTAATTATATTACAATACTAAACTAGCTTGAAACTCCTATGGAAATCAAGAAAATAAGATAAAGAAGTAATCATAAATCCATCATATACAATCCCAACCCACGTGCAATCTATGCTAAGTAGTATCTCATAGAGGACAATCTAAAGAAAGGTAGATTGTAGCCTACTTGGAAGCCGAACAACAATCTCAGACCGATCACGAGCCTTCTGCCTCTTTTACACGTACTCTGTATGCTACAATTTGATCAAAATCGCAAACTACGCGTCACTACGAGAAGAACGATACTTGTCATACCATATTCTAAGCCCAAAATCGGGTAAAAAAAATAGGCACATGAGATCCATTAATGAAATTTAAAAATTGAATCCGTCACTAGGTTCCTAATAGCTCAAGAAACTTGTGCTCAAAATTTGAGCACAATCACAACTCAGAACCCCGCCCCCCAAATTAGCCCCAACAATTTGAGGTCGAAGAACACTAAATTAAAGGAAATTTAATGGAGGAGTTGACGAAAACTTACGAGATTACTAGGAGATTATCGAGTCTTAACGTGCTCCTAAGAAACCCACGAATAAATCCCACCACTGCACACTAAAATTCCTTTAAAATTGAGGTCACAAAGTCTTTTAATGGAGGGAAAAAATAAGAATTGAGCTGAAAACAAGCAATATACACTGCTTAGACAGATGACCTCCACCAATGCGGGACCCAATGCAAAGGTCAAACTTGACCTGGTAAAAATGACCCTTTTCCACGAGTGCAATGCTAAATCCTGCGAACGCGAGGATCAAGGCACCTAGTCTTTGTGAACGCGGCACTAGGCTCGTGAACACGGAGACAAAATCATTGGTCTTCACGAACGCGACGCTAGGTGCATGAATGTGAAGGATAGAGGGTGCTGCACCAGCAAGTGCTATACTATTAAGTTGAAAAGACTCCAACGGGGTGATCGAAATTCATTTAGAACCCCGTGCATGCAAACGAACTATGCTATCCCACAGAATTCGACATTTCAGACTCAACGGAGATGCCAAAACTCCAACAGAGGTTGTCTCAATAGGAAGTGGTTCCAACACCCAAGGCTCCATTTTAGCCAGAAGGTTGCTCTAAATGAGCCCAGAAGCCTTGGGACCCAAAACAACGGTCCTTCTCTCCCAAACTCGACGTTCCAGAGCTAATAGAACAATCAAAATTGCATTCCGAGGTCATTTACCTAAAATTTTAACCAAAGTCAGCCGTTTAAACTTCAAAAGTTCTAAAACACATAAACTCGCATAAAAATCAAACGAATAGTCGTATGATCGAACTATCAGTCTCAGCAAGTCATAAATGACTTATGGCTACTACAAAAAATCTCTAAATGTAAAAAATATTGGAAAACAGAGAAAATGACATGGAGGGTTATTACACTGCATCTGCTTGGTGCTAAGTAATACTTCCAAGTGAACTATACTAATAATTGAATAATAATTTTAATACTCAATAGCTCAGTAATACTAAAATATGAGACTGAGATGATAGTCACTTTATCTAAAAATATCTTATACATGTGGAACTGAAAGACTGAAAGTACAACTAATCATGACAAATTCTATTATCTTGAATAAAGCATGCAATCTAATCAACATAGGTTCAAAGACATGGATTTTTCTTATTCTAAGGGCCATGAAAATAGCTATAAAAAAAAAACTTAAATTTAGGTAAGAACATATATTCATGGACTATTGATAAAGAAAAATTGAGATATGATGTAATTCATGTTTTTCATTAGAACCTGAGATTATGTAGAATTAACTAACTGAGAACAAGATTTTTTGGGACTCAATGGGTGAAATGATATCCATATTTCCACGTACCTGGAAGGGAAAACCTTGGTGGATTCATTGAACTAAAGCTTGAAAATGAAGAACTCTAACTTATTGCTTGAGAGAACTTAGAGCGTAACTAATTTAATTTTTTGAGTGTTAGGCGTAAGTGGACATTACTCCCTATAGATCCCGGTGCTTCTACTTGTAGAGTGATTTCTATACTAAGTATCAATAAAAAAAAGTTATGAAGTTAGTTAAGCATTAGATGTAGGCGATTTAATAGGGAATATTAATAGAAATTAAATAGATGATTATTTACTCACAGTTTTAGTTCAATAATAAAAGCGTAACTACAAACAAAAACATGATATTTAAGTAGAAAAGGATAAAGATATACACCCTATATACACTATATATTTTAAACATGCTTTAGCCGATTCTTAAAATTTTTTTGATTATAAAAAAAGTTAAAATGAATAAATAAGTGCCACAGTAATTCTTTATCACCTAACTTACCCGTAAGCAGTGAAACGAGGAAAACAAAATGACAAAAAAGAGAGTAAAAAGATAAGAATGGAGAAAAATCTAACTATAAGTGAGATCATATTTGGGAAAGAAGATGACAAAGCAAGAGTAAAAAGACAAGAATAAAGATAAATCTAACTACAAGTAAGACCAAATTCACAATTTAAATTTTATGAGTTTGACTTTGATCGGCTCAATTTATTTAAGTTAATCTATTTAAAAATTATTATTAGTGCTTTTAATAAAATCTGATTCAAAACTATTGAATTTGGATAAAATCATACTGCTAATAACTCTATGTCCTTTCCTGCTTATTAAACTGCATTGATTTATGTGTATAAATATTCCCCTCCTTTAGGCATAGAGGTATTTAGAAAGAAACATAAAATATCATGAGTAAGAAAGGACTAAGTGTAGTACTTGAAAGCGATGAAGATGTTGGCAGTACAAAAATAAATATTACTTCTTTCCTACAGATTGTGAACAAACCCACTTTTCCAATCAAACCCCTTTCATCTAATATTGTAGTCGAAAAGAAACCTACTTGTGGGTCTCTTTAATTTTGTTTGTTTTGCAAGAAAAAATTGTTACCTGAACACGATATCTATATGTACATGTGAGCATTTTGATGTATTTAATTTTTTCACTTTTTTCCTTCATCATTACTTTCACTTGCACATTTGATAGTGTAATTTTTGTTCTTAATAAAATTTAAATTGAAGGTTAAATATGCTTAATAAAAATTTATATTGAGAGACCAAAAATATTATTAACCCTATAAATTAAGTTAAAATTTAAAATCGTTGTTATCGTGAATTGATCTTTTGTTCTAATCATATATACTTAAATGAACAAAAGTTATAGGCCATTTTCTAGCGTGGAATACAGGAGCAAGAAAATATCTTTGGATGAACAAGAAGATACAAGCACAAAGAAAAAACAGGCAGATCAAATAGCTTCTTCATCTTTGAAGAATTCAAAATCATGCTTCCGTCCGACATTTTTTTTATAGCAATCTACTTTATCCTTGCAATATTTGTTTTGACTATTGTGTCTTGTTCGTTTTTTTATATACTAGTGTTGCAAGGGGATTTAAGATTTAAGCCTTTTGAGTTCGGATTTCAAAATTCTATTATTTCCCGTTTAATTTACTTAGTTTGAAATCTATTTTCAAACTTTTTAAGATATATAAAATATCTTTTTTTCAAGGAGTATAAACATATTTCAAATATTTTATAATAAAACGAAACAGTTTGTCATGTCCCGAGTCTACACCCTAGGTGTGGCCGGTATTTGAAAACCATTGCTGATCCTAAGTGAACCCTTGGCCTGACTAACTACTTTACGGGAGACTAAACACATACATGTGGAAATTTTAATGATGATCATTTAAAAATACACTTAGCTAAATCTCATGCACTGTCTGAAAATACTGAATATAGATAATGAAAATATTTGAAACGTTTGAAAGGAAATAGTGAACTGACTTCCTAACTTTGTCCATGAAGCGTCTACTAAACTGAAGGTAAGTGCTAGAACAAAATCCATGGCTACCTCAAAAGTACTAACTGACTACTACTACTACTACTGATAAGCATAATGAATGGAGTCCTCCGAAAGCATGGAGGTCTCACCAAAGGCAGACGAGGTAGTGATCTCAACAAAGCGCATGTTGATGATCCTGAGCACATGTATCTGCATCATAAAATGATGCAGCGTCGAAATACGTCAGTACATAGAATGTACGGTATATAATAAAACTGAATGAAATAGTACCTAAGCTGGAAGAATACTGAAAATAACTTGACTGAAAGTAAATCATGAAATGTAATAACACAAGTAAAGCTTTACGTTTGAATAAGGTAATTCATATCAATTTCTAAAATATTATTTTACTTTTCTTATGGATTTTGTCTAACTGACAACCATCACTATGAGCCTCGTGATGATACAATATCTAGCCCACATTTTCAGAGCCATCCTATACCTTTCAGAGTATACGACAACAAAACTGAACTTATGGATGCATCTCTAAGCCCTTATCAAGGCTGGGTAAGGGGGACCAACGACACGATCCTATCTACGCTGGCGCCACAATTTATGAGGTTTAAGTTATCTTAACTCTTACCCAAATCGGTGCTCAAAACAACTCCCGAAATGTGCATTAATGCTCCTAATAATATCTATGTTGAGTTAATATTCAGAAGTACTTCTTTAAGGAATATCGATCATTACTTTTATTTGACTCAAACTACTTCCTAAAACTGTTTATGCTTTCTTAAACAAATCATGCTTTTATTGTAAAATTAATGCATTTGAACCACGAAGTATTCCCTTAAAACTCTTCACAAATGGTAACTTAAAATACTTGAACTTACTTTAATTCAATAGTCAATGCATGAAAGTAATTATGCAAAAGCTTTCAATAATTCTTAACAAAATAGGGTTCATGTGATAAAATAAGCATGAGCAACAATCCAAGAACCAAAATACATGAAGAACTATAATCTCAATGATAAGAATTAGAATTCAATGATAATAGATCAAAGCGTAGTTGGAATTCAAAGGAACTTGGGGTAAAAATCCTATGTTTAAATCTTATTGACGAATTTAGATGTAGGGCGTGAGGACGAACTTAGTTTATCACTATGAGTAGTCTTACATACCTTAATGATGAATTTTAAAGAAAAACCTTTAAAGATGAACTCTAGCCTTGGTGTTTCGTGAAGTTCTTGAGTGTAGAAATTTTTGAGAATGAGAGGGTTGAAGTAATGAAAATCGATTGACTTTGTCTTTTGGGAAAGGTTAATAATCGTGGGTTGGGGTTATGAGATGAGAAAAAGACAAAAATATCCTTCCTAGAACATAAAAAGAAAAGAAAACTAAAAGAATTTCGAAGTAACATGTGAGGTCACGCAACTGAAGCTTAGTTCACGTGGCACTTCGCACAACCTTAATAGTTATACTGACCGTGACGTGCGGCGGACGTCCACTTCATGCATCGGTTCGCGCAGACTACGTAGTGCCCAAAAAATAAGCATAATTTTTAGCACATAAATTGGATTGATGAACGATCGGAAATGGTTGAAAAAAGACTTCAATGCCTTTCATTTGGTTGATATTAAGCCACAAAAGTCTTCATATGTTAGGAGATAGGATTGATTGAAATTTACCCTTGACTGAACTTACACTGAAAAAGTTAATCTTTAGGGAACCTCTCAACTCAACTTTGTGCTAAAGGTTCATTATGAACTTAACTCACATACTTAGGAATGAAGCTTAAGATATATGAACAAGTAATATATCATCCAATCCAAGTTGATACACTTACGACAACCGATTCTGATTCTAAGAGTAGAGTTGCGAGGTATTACAATATCTCCCCCTTGGGATCATTCTTCCTCGAATGATGACCAAGATAGGATAACCATTTAAGCTAACCTTTTCTAAAGGTTCTTCCTATCAAGGTTACAAAAATTTGAAAGAGTACACAAGGCACGAATATAACTTAAAACTGGAACATTCAGACACATGTATAGGTGTTGAATATGAAGCAAGAGAAGAACTCTTACCTTTGATATTTTCATCATGAGGAATGAATAAATGAGGGTATCTAGCTTCTATATCCTCTTTGGCTTCCCATGTAGCCTCCTCAACGAATTGATTTCTCTATAATACTTTGACTGATGCAACCTCTTTAGTTCTCAACTTGCAAACTTGTCGATCTAGTATATGAACTGGTACCTCCTCATATGATAAACTATCCTTTACCCCAACGGTCTCTTAAGGAACAATGAGTGATGGATTTCCAATGCACTTCTTAAGCATGGATATATGAAATACTGTATGAACATCCGCTAACTGTGATGGTAGCTCTAACTCATACACTACATTACCAATCCTCTTCGATATCCAGTAGGGGCCAATATATCGAGGACTGAGCTTCCCTTTCTTCTTAAACCTCATAACACCCTTCATGGGTGAAACCTTTAGATAGACCCAATCGTCCACTCTAAACTCTGAATATCTTCTTCTAACATCAGTATAGGACTTTTGACGACTCTACGCTATTTTCAACCTTTCTTGGATGATTTTCACCTTCTCCATAGCCTGATGAACCAAGTCTGGCCGTATCAACTCAGCTTCACCAGCTTCAAACCAACCCATAGGAGATCTACACCTTCGCCCATAAAGAGCCTCATCAAGAGCCATCTGAATGCTGGAGTGATAACTACTATTGTATGCAAACTTTATGAGAGGCAAGCGATCATCCCAATTGACCTTGAAGTCAATAACACAAGCCCTTAACATGTCCTCTAGAGTTTGGATCTTACGCTTTGCTTGACCATCTGTATGAGGGTGAAAAGCGGTGCTAAGATTTACCTTTGAATCCAAACCTTTTGAAATGATTTCCAAAACTAGGAGGTGAACTGAGCACCTCTATCTGAAATAATGGACAATGAAATGCCATGAAGTCAGACTATCTCATGGATATATAACCTGACATAGTCCTCTGCTGAATCTGTAGTCTTAACCGACAAGAAATGAGTTGATTTAGTCATCCGATCTACAATCACCCAAATCGAGTCATGCTTTCTATGAGATCGTGGTAAGCCAGTAATGAAGTCCATATTGATTATCTCCCACTTTCACTTAGGAAGAGCTATGTTCTGAGCCACACCACATGGCCTCTGGTGCTCAACCTTGACTTGCCGGCAATTCAGGCACTTAGCAATAAAATATGTAATACTCTTCTTCATACGCTATAGATTTCTCTTAAGTCATGATACAACTTGGTGGAACCTAGATTAATCGAATACCTAGAGCTGTGGGATTTTGTCATGATCCTATCTTAGAGATCGTCTATATTTGGAACACACAACCTACCTTGATACCTCAACACACCATCTCCCCCGTTCAAAAGCCATCACTTTCTACTTATGATCATTTGTCTTCAACTCTAGTAGGATATGTTCTTTGTCTTGCTTTTCCTTCACTTCTACCATCAAGGATGATTCAACCCCATTCATCACAACAACTCCACCTTCACTAGAGTCTACCAAGTGGACTCCCAAATGGCAAGTCTGTGCACTTCCTTAGCCAACTCCTTTTTTCCTTCCTCATCATAAGCAGTACTCCCCATGGACAACCTGCTAAAAGCATCAGCAATAACATTAGCCTTACCTGGGTGGTAGAGAATGATTATATCATAGTTCTTAAGCAACTCTAGCCATCTCTTCTGCCTAAGGTTTAACTCTTTCTAATTAAAAAGATAATGAAGGCTTTTGTACTCGGTGAACACATCCACATGCACGCCATAGACATAATGATGCCATATCTTTAGAGCAAATACCACATCTGCCAACTCGAGATCATGAGTCAGATAATTCCTCTCATGGATTTTAAGTTATCTATAGACATAGGCTATAACCTTACCATTCTGCATCAGCACACAACCAAGTCCAACTCAGGACAAATCTCAATATACAATAAAACTGTCACGACCCAAGCCTAGGGCCTAGATGTGACCGGCGAATGGGGAACCCGAAGGAACCCCAAACAAGCCTCATAGCGTATCATTACACATCCTTGGTCGCGAAAGCAATTAAATGACCATAAGCGATAAGCATAATCAAGGGGAAAATCGGGACTAAGGGAGCAAGAAAAAAAAGAAGAAATGATACATAAATACCATAGATGAGTCAAGCTCAAGCATAATACACAACTTGTCCAACACCACCTCTAAACATGAGTACTTAGCGGGGGCCAAGACAAACTACCGGGCTCACCCTCATAGTCAAAACATGACTAGAAAGGAAAAGTTTTATACATAGCAAAAGATCATGAGCAACGTCCCCGAAATGGAGGACTCACCAATAACCACTATAGAAAATCGTACTAGCCACGCGGAGGAGGATGGTCAAGCGGTGCTCCGGTCCCTACATGGTGACATCATGTAGGCATAGAGTATGCGTTAGTACATTTGAATGTACTAAGTATATGGGATGCAATGCAATGCTACATTAGATGGACATCATAGGAAAAATGCGTAATCATACCCAATAGATAGCATATTAATGAAATGATATGTATAATGATGCTTAATAAAAATCATATTTAGTGGGACGTAGTACATGTGTGGCGAGTGACCATCAATATAGTATTTCCAAGGCCTACCACCCCCTTGGAGAGGCGAAAGAGGTACAAACCCCTCAATATGGTTACACGGGCCTACCACCCCCCGAGCTAGGGACCAAGGTACAAACCCCTCGATATGGTTATACGGGCCTACTACCCCCCGTACTAGGCAACCAAGGTACCAACCCCTCGATACGGTTATACGGGCCTACTACCCCCCGTACTAGGCTTGGTCGACTCACAACACTTATATAGAGAAAATCATATACATGTGTCCATTTCATCATCATTTCAGTAATTACATAACCATCCGACTCATAGGACGTACCTTGGACCTTCCCTTTCCTAAGAATTCTATAAATGGGCATTTTATCAAACACAAGGTGGGCAATTGTTCATGTAAATGAAATCATGTATTTCAAGAATACTAAGTCCAACCAATTCCAAAATCCATATAAATCAGCCCACCAACAACATACATATATATATATCAACCTTCATAATTTGATCATGGAAGCATGTAAACCATAAACATCACATAATAATTCCATTTCATGATAATATGCAAAATGGACCATAATAGGGTGTGTAGTAGTAATTCCATAATTCAAGAGTTCATAAATAATCATAAGGACCCATAAACTTGAAGTAGAAATAGAGGATAAATGGTTGGACTTGTGGAAAGGAAGGTTTCCACAATCAAACCCACATACCTCAACTTTGGAGAATCCTTGATGAAGATTGGAATGGAGAATCGAAGCTTGAGATTGAGTCTTGAATCCGGAATTAGAGCTTGAGATGTTTGAATTTGGTTGAAGATCTTGGTGGAATTTTTGGAGAGGGCTTAGAGAGTGTTTTTGGAGTTAAGAAAAATGACTAAGTATGGGACATATCCCCTTTTTAAAAAAAAAACGTCTCCAACCCGCCTAAAAAAAAGCTCACTGGAAATTGCAAATCTGCACAGACAGGTTTTACGAAAATGGTCATAACTCCCTCATCCTAACTCGGAATAAGGTGAAACCAAGTGCGTTGGAAAGCTAACTCAAAGAGCTTTAATTTAATAGTTGCAGCCCTTCCAGTTCCTTGTGTGCTAAGAGATATGCCCCTTTAAAGTTGGCCCTCCAAATCGCAATTTTTGCGATTTTTGAATTTTGATACGGTTGCTCTAAAATTCGGGTTAGACCCATTCCCCACTCAATTTGACCCCACAAATAAGAATATGAAGTCGAATTTCCGAAATCATGCACGGATTTTGAGATATATGGAAATTACAATTATAGGTGTTTCCGAAGCACATTTTCGGGCATTTTTGGGGTCGTTTCAAAAACCTTCTACACCCTCTGGTAGGGTCAATACTAGAGCAGTAGTCAATCAAGTTTTTAATTCCTAAAATCTTTTGTCACAATCCTCAAACCATTGAAACTTAGCATTCTTTTGGGTAAACTTAGTCAATGGGGATGAAATGGATGAAAACCCTTCTACAAACCTTCTGTATGAACTAGCCAAATCCAAGAAACTCCTTATGTTAGTTGGGGATGTGGGTCTGGGCCAACTCTTCACCACCTCTATTTTCTGCGAATCAACTCAGATATGTTCACCGGACACAATGTGGCCTAAGAATGCCTAAGATTCTAGCAAAAAATCACACTTCGAAAACTTGACAAATAACTCAGGGTCCTTGAGAGTCTGTAGGGCTATTCTAAGATGACCGACATGATCCTCCTCATTTCTAGAGTAGATCAGAATGTCGTTGATGAACACGATAACATACATATCCAGATACTGCTTAAATAATCTATTCATGAGATCAATGAATGTTACAGGAGCATTAGTCAAACCAAATGACATAACAAGGAACTCATAATGACCATAACAGGTCCTGAAACCTGTCTTAGGAATGTCACTTTCTCCTACTTTCAACTGATGATAGCTAGATCTGATGTCTATCTTGGATAAACAAGTGACACCTTGAAGTTGGTCGAACAAATCATTGATTCTAGGGAGGGCGTACTTATTCTTTATGGTGACCTTGTTCAACGAACGATAATCAATACACATTCTAAGGAACCACCTTTATTTCACATGAATAGGACAGGAGCACCCCAAGGTGAGATACTTGATCAGATGAAACCCTTATCAAGACGATCCTTCAACTGGTCTTTTAGCTCTTTCAACTCAGCTGGAGCCATTCATTATGGTAGAATAAAGATGGGTTGAGTATCTAGAAGGACGTCTATTCCAAAGTCTATTTCTCTTTTGGGAAGGACTCTGGGAAGAACATTAGGAAAGACTTCTGGGAACTCATTTATGACATGAATTTACTTGAGGGGGGTGTGTCAACACTAAAGTCTTTAACTCAAACTACGTGATAGATGCACCCCTTGGAGACTAATTTTCTGGCCTTAAGGTATGAGATAAAATGACTTTTAGGCACTGCTGGACTAGTTCCACTTTAAGATTGGTTCATTAGAAAACTGAAACTTGACTACTCAAGTTCTACAATCGACTGAGGCATAACAAGCATATAGCCATTCCATGTCTAGAATGATATTAAAATCTACCATGTCTAATTCAACTAAATCAGCCATAGTGTCCTTATGATAGATAGAGATGGTACAATTTTGATAGACTCTCTTTTCTAGAATAGACTCACCAATAGGTGTAGAGACACTAAAAGGCTCAAGAAGTAGTTCATAACAAGTCCCAAACTTCATGGCTACATATGGAGTCACAATAGATAAACTAGCACTTGGATCAAGTAAGGCATAACCATTAATGAAAAAGACTTTAAGCATATCAGTGACGATGTGTGGTAAATTTTCCTAATCTTGGTGACTAGACATAGCATACAAGCGGGTTGAATTTCTTCCTATTCCTTATGTAGTACCCTTTTGGGCAACCCTACCTGATGGAGCCGCTGAAGAAGACTGGGCCTTATTACCCCATTACCTTGCTTCCACATCAGACAGTCTCTCAGAAAGTGATCCATCTATCCACACTTATAGCAACCACTTGTGCTGTCACGACACTCTCATAGATGGGGCCTACCATACTTACCACAAGGTGCGTTCTGAGTAGATCTTTGTGCCACACTACCTTGAGACTGAGAACCATGTGCTCTAAAGTTTTGACTACTCTGGAGACTCTGATCATTTATGTTCTTCGGTACAGGTGTACTAGTCGATGATGGGGTAGGTCTAGATGACCTTTTCTGAAAGAAGAACTTATTTCCATTTCCACTCCTCTGCTGATTGGGCTCGTGACCTACTAGCTTCACCTCTTGTTCTGGTACTCTTCCTTATCCCTCTTCTTGACTTCCTCAACCTATTGAGCATACACCATATGCCTGGAGATGTCCATGTCATTGATCAACAAGGCATCCTTGCACTCTTTCTTCACATACTTACTTAACCTAGAGACAAACTTGATCATCTTAGATCTCATATCCGGAACCATCTCAAGAGCATAATGGGACAGTTGCACAAATTTGAGACAATATTCCTTCACATTCATTTCCCCTTACTTTAGATTCACAAACTCTTTTGCCTTACCCTCTGTCAACTCTTAGGGAAAAAAGTGATCTAGGAAGGCCTTCTCAAACTCATCCTATACGATCACATACGCATCCTCACCACGACTTTCTTCCCATTGCTCATACCAGATATTTGTTACGTCCTTGAGTTGATAAGAAGCAAGTTCTACTCCTTCAGCCTGGGTAGCATGCATTGCCTTGAGAATTTTTCACATCTCATCACTTAAGTTTTGAGGATCCTCTTCTACCTTGGACCCTGTGAACACTGGAGGATTCATCCTCACGAAATCTCTGATCCTTGTCACACCGGACGACCCTTAGGAACTGGAGTTAGTGACTGTGGTGCCCTTATGGCTTGACTGAGCAGCCACCAAGTGAGTGAGTATCTGAATAGCTCTCCTAAACTTGACCTCTGAAGTGGGAGCAGACTCAGGAGTAGGTTTTTAGGGAACCCTTGTAGTGCTAGAAGGTACCCTCTGTGCCCAACACTTGTGCCCTGAACAGTTGGGCGTGCTCCATTCCTGGTTTGCATCCTAGTTGGTGGAGACAGACACCTAGCAGTGGTTCCAGCGAGAACCTCAGTACTTGCGACATTACGTTGACTGACAGTATGCTTTGGAGGCACGATCTGAAATACGTGAATGCACGAGTTAGAGGAAACTTCGTAGAGTTATACTCTATCGCACGAACTAGAATATGAAAGAAAGGTAGTTTTTCCTAATGTCATGTAGCCTCCCTATTATAGATGTGACGCGCTTTACACCTATAATGTAACACCCCGAAAATTTCTAAGTTAAGAATTAAACCATTCTTCATTTGAGTATAAGGTCGTACTGAGTGATCCTTAATTATTTTTAAGTGTAGCGGTCAAATCTTTGTGTGGAAATGAATTTGGATATGAATTAAGGTCACAAGAACCCCCTAGCACAGAGTTGAGTTGAAAGCTTTCTTACCGATTGAGTTTGAATATGAAATTTTACTTAGGTCAACTTCAAATGACCATATCTCTCAGCACATAACGAATTAGGTGGCCCATGACCTATCAAATTAAAGGTCTTTGAGTCCTTTTTCCAATGTCATCAAGTTTGCCTCATTTCATGTTTGGAGTAAAAGGTTATGCCTATTTTAGTAAAGCTCTAGCAGGTAGGTGAAGTTTTACAACCGGCTATACGGCCCTTGAAGTGCTTCACGGGTTGTGAAGCCTTAAACGGTCTGTGAAGCCTCCCTTTTAAGGCACCTCATCAGTATTTTAAGTTGGAGTTATTTTGGTCTTTCCAATATGCATTTTGTACTTAAACTATTCATTTTAACCCCTATTCTAAGCCTAAACCACGACGTGTTTACATCTAATTAAGGTCTTAGAAAGTGTTAATCAATTCTTTTACATTCATTAACACTTCAAGACATTAGAGCAAGGTTCCAAGAGAAGAAAAACTAGGGCTACGAGCATTTTTCAAGTTTCATTGATATCGCCAAGAACTTTGTTCTTCCCTGTTGTGTAAGGCTATCATAGTGTTGGACTAGTTCATCCTCATGTCTTACATCTACTTTCAAATCAATAAAAAGATTAATCTAGGGTTCTATCCTTATATTTGAGTATTCTTGAGATTAGTTGATATTGAGTTCTAAGTTATTGAGTTGTTGATTATTAAATTCCTATTTCTAATCATTGAACTGTCGTACATTGTGTATTGTGATTATTGAGTTAATTGTTCATGCCTAATTTTCAGCATGAACCCTATTATTGAGTATTCATTGAATTCTTATTGAGAATCTCTTAAACAAAATTTAAACTGAGTTTTGAGGAACTAAAGAGCAATTTGAGAAAGAGTATAAAGTAACTAAGTATTTCCCAAAATATTTCATTTTACATGAAGAAAAGAGTAGACTTTTTTTGAGAAAAGTTAAAAGAGTTTTCAGAAAGATTAAGTACAGAGCAGTTACGTCTTAAAGAGGCCCCTTTTAAGTAATTATCTCAACCCAGAATGTATTTTTATATTGAGCACAGAGAAACCTTGTTTTCTAGAGCAATGAGTTTCATAGATATTTCAAAACATTTACCTCTTTTAAGAGGTTAGTTTGAGAAATTACCTCAAACCAGAAAAAGAGTATGTTTTTATACATTTGAGCAAGAGCATATATTACTGAGAGTAGCATTGAGCACCGATATGAGGGAGAGTTCAGACAACTCATAGCCCCCATAAACCATGTCTTGCCAACATGGGTACGAGATCATACTTTTTAGTTGAATACTTATAGCTTAGTGGATCCACTTAGTTGAGGTTCCTATACCCCGGCACGATAGTTCTGGCAGCGTGGGCGTGACTCTGTATCATCACGTAGCTCATAGTGATGGTTGTCGATTAGAGAATCTCCCAAATAGAGTTAACATGTATTTTTGTATATCACTTTTATGTTGAGTTCAGAGATGAGTAAGTATTTTGTAAAGTTTTAAATGATTTAATTCCTTTATTTCTTTACATCCAGATTGAGTACATTTTATCTATTGCATTCCTTTAATAAAGTTATTTCACTTCAGCTATATTACATACTCGTACATTCCATACATTGATATCATTCGACCTGCATCTTTTTATGATGCAGATATAGGTGTTCAGGATCATCAACTGACGCTTCATTGAGATCACTTAGCACGCCTTGTTAGCTTTGGTGAGCCTCCTTGCATTCTAGAGGACCTCACTTTTATTTCTGTTATTAGTTGGTTGAGGTACCATGGGTCTTGTCCCGGCACCTATCTTAATGTTAGAGGCATTATAGATAGATAGAGTTGAGGAGTCTCTCAGTCCTTTCTTTTCCTTTGAGTTGTTTTGCAAACTATTGACATTACTTTGAGTATTTTCCATACCTTATGATATGAGTACTTTGAGTTTTTGAGGATTTACTTTGTTTTAAAGCTTTATCCTACTTGAGTAAGTCTTCCGCTAAGTAGTCAGCTAGGCCAAGGGTTCACTTGGGGACCAGTAATGGTTTTCGAGTACCGGACACGTCCAGAGTGTAGGCTCAGGGCGTGACAATAAAAAGGACTCTACTAGACACTACTTCATACACATCATAGGACACTTGAACTCTGGGCTTTGATACCAAGTTTGTCACGCCTCGACTCTTCACTCTAGGCGTGGTTGGCACTCGAAAACCATTATTGGTCCTAAGTGAACCCTTGGCCTAGCTGACTACTTAGCAGAATACTAAACACATACATGTAGAAGCTTTAATGATGAGCATTTAAAAAAACACTTAGCTAAATCTCATGCAGTCTGAAAATACTGATTATAGATAATGAAAATGTTCAAAACGTCTGAAAGGAAATAGTAAACTAACTCTCTAACTTTGTCCATGAGGCCTCTATTAAACTGAACGTAGGTGCCGCGATAGAACCTATGGCTACCTCAAAAATACTAAATGATTTCTACTACTACTACTAATAATAAGCATAATAAATGGAGTCCCCCGAAAGCAAGGAGGCCTCAGCAAAGGCTGATAAGGTAGTGATCTCAATGGAATACCTGTTGATGATCCTGAGCACCTATATCTACATCATAAAATGATGCAGTGTCGAAAGATGTCAGTACATGAAATGTACGGTATGTAATAAAGCTGAATAAAACAATACCTAAGCTGGAAGAATATTGAAAATAACTTGACTGAAAGCAAATCAAGCAATGTAATAAAACAAGGAAAGCTTTACGTCTGAATAACGTAGTGCATATCAATTTCTAAAATAGTATTTTACTTTTCTTGGGAAGTTTCTCTAACCGACAACCATCACTATGAGCCTCGTGATGATACAAAATCTAGCCCACGTTGGCAGAGCTATCATATACCTTTCCGAAGTATATGAAAACAAAATGGAATTTATGGATCCATCTTTAAGCCCTTATCAAGTTTGGGTAAGGAGTCTCCCGAACCAATGCATGATCATATCTATGCTGGCACTGTTGTTTATGAGATTTGAGTTATCTTAAATCTTACCCTAATCTGTGTTCAATACTACTCTCGAAACATGCATTAATGCTCATAATAATATCTATGTTGATTTAATACTCAGAAGTACTTCTTTAAGGAATACCGATCCTTACTTTTAGCTGACTGAAACTGCTTTCTCAAACTGATTACGCTTTCTTAAAAAAATCATGCTTTTACTGTGAAAATAATGCATTTGAACCACGAAGTGTTCCCTTAAAACTCTTCTCAAATGGTAACTTAAAATACTTGAACTTACTTTAATTCAGTAGTCAATGCATGGAAATAATTATGTAAAAGATTTCAACAATTCTTAACAAAATAAGGTTCATGTTATAAAATAAGGATGAACAATAATTCAAGAACCAAAATACATGAAGAACTATAAACACAATGATAAGAATTAGAATTCAATGATAAGAGGTCAAAGCATACGTGGAATTCAAGGAACTTGGGGTAAAACCCCTATGTTTAAACTTACTGACTGAATTTAAATGTAGGGTGTGAGGATGAACATAGTCCATCACTATGAGTAGTCTTACATATCCTAATGACGAATTTTGAAGAAAAACCTTGGAAGATGAACCCTAGCCTTTGTTTTTCTTGAAGTTCTTGAGTACATACATTTTTGAGAATGTAAGGGTTGAAGTAATGAAAAATGATTGACTTTGTCTTTTGCGGAAGGTTAATAGTCGTGGGTTGGGGTTATGAGATGAGAAAAAGATAAAAATATCCCTCTTAGAATGTGAAAAGAAGAGAAAACTGAAAGAATTTCAAAGTAACGTGTGCGGTCACGCAGCTGAAGCTTAGTTCGTGTGGTACTTCATGCAACCTTAACAGTAACACTGTTCCTACCATGCGAAAGACGTCCACTTCGCGCACCAATTCACACAGACTGCGTAGTCCCAGAAAAATGGGCATAATTTTTAGTAAATAACTTAGATTGATGAACGGTCAAAAATGGTTGAAAGAAGACTTCAAGGTTATTCATTTGGTTGATATTAAGCCACAATACTCATCATATGTTAGGAGATATGATTGGTTGAATTTGACCCTTGAATGAACTTACACGAAAAAACTTTATCGTTAGGGAAACTCTTAACTTGACTTTATGCTAAAGGTTCATTTTGACCTTAACTCACATCTAAAACACTTCTAATACTTATGAATGAAGCTTAACATATATGAACAAGTAATATGTCACCCGACCCAAGTTGAATCACTTACGAAAATCAATTCAGATTCTAAGAGTAGAGTTGCGAGGTGTTACACAATTTGATAGTAATAACTTTTATTTTTTTCCTAGCCTTCAATTGATATGGGCAAGTCGTTGTTGTGATTTTTTTGATAAGCACACATTTTATTGTATTGATCTTGTATTTATCTCACAGCTCAAAGTTTTTTTTTAATCTTTGAGTAACATTCAAACAAGCCTGAGCTAATACGCGAGCTTATTTCAATTGTTAAGTGATAGTTTGACTATATGAGGTTTGAGTAAATTGATTGGCCAAATTCATAGATGGCCTCGTAAAACTTGTTTGACTATTTTATTTATCGCACCACCTACACTAAGTCGATAACCATTTGATCACATAACCTATACTCGAATTGCATCAATTGAATGCTTATTTCATAATGTAGCTAGGTAAACTATATTCAAACTGTATTACTCCCTCCATTTTAAAAAAAGAATAACCTACTTTCTTTTTTTAGTTTGTTAAAAAAAGAATAACTCCTTTTCTTTTTTGGCAATACTTTAATTTCAGCTTGCCATGTGGCATGTTTAAGGGTACAAGATTAAAGGACATATTGATACATTTGACATAACTTTAATTTAGGACCACAAGATTGAAAAGTTTTATTTATTTTCTTAAATTATGTGGCAAGACAAACTAAACAATTTTTTTTGTAATGACCCAGTTGGTCATTTTTGGGTTTTTCATAAAAAATACCATTTTTCCCCTTCTGATATTGACCCGAGTTGTTCTTGATTGAGTTTTAGAAGTTGGTTCCAAACATTGAATTTAGAGTCAAGAATTTGGTAAGCTTTGGTTTTGGAAAGGCTTAAGTTACCTAAAAGTAATTTTTAGTGTCATTCAGGCTTCAGATGCTTGGATCGGAATTCTAAGAATTCCGTTGGATTCGGGGGATGATTTTAAGTCTAGGTGAGGCCTTGGTTGATTTTTGAGAGATCCCGAGCTTGTTTTTGCCTTTTTAGGCTTGAGTTAGTTTCTTATGGTTTTCATGGATGTCGGGTCAAAGAGACCTTGGATTTATGTTTTGACGGTTCCATTGAGTCTGTAACGTTGAGTATAATTGATTTGCATATGTGATTTGTGTGTATGGGGTTCCGAACGAATCCCAAGGGTCCTTTCAATGTTTTGAATTATGGCTGTGTTTTCTGGTGCAGCAGGCCTGGCTTGCGAAGGTCATGTTTCTTAAGCGACCTACGCTTAAGTGAAGGGCATGTCACTTAAGTGACCTTCACTTTTGCGAAGGAGGCTTCGCATTTGCGACACTCACTATTTTAGCTGGTCTCTTTTGCAACATCAGAGAGGGTTTTTGACCTGCCATTTCAGAGTTTAAGCCTCATTTCACGAGTTTTGAGTTTTGGAAGCTTTAAGGTGGCGATTTGGACCATATTTTCGAGGAAAATATTTTGGGTAACGATTCTTATCTTTAAATCTTCAATTACCCATTGTTATTTATGAATTTATATGTTCAAAACAAGCTTTTGAAATGAGAAATTTGGGGTTTTCTTCAAGAACCCATGAAATTAGTAAAATGGTGATTTTGAAGTGATTTTAATCCCTTTTCGATACGGTTTTCTCTAATAAGTTCCTAAAGCCTTGAGTAATGGTTTCAAGTATTGTTTTCTGGATTCAAACCTCCATTTTGAAATTGGGTTTTGAGTTGATTGACCCATTACTCTATATAATTGATGCGGGAATTATTGTTTTCGATGAGTGATTGTAAAAACTAGATTATTATAGATTATGTGGCTTTGGAAGTAATTCAGAAGGGGAAGACTCAACTCATGGAGTGATTGTTGATTGATTTAAGGCAAATGATCTCCTAAACCCCGTATTCTAGTAAAATTCGTGTACTTCCTTCGTTGCTTATGCGTTGGGAATAATGGGGATGAGGTGAAAGGTTTAAATTGTCAACTTGATACATCTTAATAAATAAAAAGGGCTATGTGTTGAACATGATGATGTGAATTGCCTTATTGTGACCCTTGTTGATTGATTGATGAAATGCTTGAAAGCATGAATGTGGACTTGAATTGTATGACTTGTTGTCTCTTCCATGTGGTGTGATATTGCTTGTGTGCATTGATTGTGAACATCGAGATGAGACATGTGATGATTTATGATGCCGAGGTCTTTGCAGGTGAATGTTGTGATGTCGAGGTCTTTACCAGTGAGTGCTATGACACCGAGGTATTTGCCAGTGAGTGTTGTGTTGCCGAGGTCATTTCCAACAAGTATTTATAAAGCCTATGGAAAATGGTTTTGGCTAGTGATTTGATATAAGGCCGATGGAAAATAGTTTCGGCAAGTGATTTGATATAAGGCCGATGGAAAATAGCTTCGGCTAGTGATATTGAGCCGATGGGAAATGGTTTCGGCAAGAAATTGATTATTATAGCTTGATGCATTTGATGCTTATGCGTGACTTGCTTGTTACTTGAGATTGATGTAATTGTTATGTGTGATTGAACTACTTGACCTTGAGTTTGACTTGATTCGTTTGATTATTGATTATGACTATTGAGTTGTAGATATTGGGCCTTGTGAACTGTGTATTTTAGAATAGTTAGGTTGGGCTGATTTCTTTGCAGGTGTTAGTTTGAGGAGGTTCGGTTGGAGTGTAAGGGGGTATTCGATTTCTATCTAGATGCCTTATCTATTAGGTTGCTTTCTAGGTACTTTGTTTTTGGTACTCATCCCTTGCTTCTATACTTGTGTGGGTTCTGAGCCCAGACCCGTGTGATCTTCTTCTCCTTTTTCTCTTGATTGTCGAGGCTCGTTGAAGGACTTGGGAGGTAGCTGCTTGTCATCCTGGCGGGCCCTCTTTTCCTTTTCTTTAAGCTTTGTTCTACTTGAGAAACAAAGACCGTGACTTGTATTTATCTTTCAAATTCAGCATTTACTTTAGTGGCTTGTACACGTGACAATCAGGTTTTAGGGTATTGTTTATAATGACTAAGTTTTCTGCCTTTGTCTTGTTCTCGCTTTATTTATTTCCTCATTTCTTTCATTTTTGTTGGGTTGAGGCTGACTTGTCTTCGTGGGTGTAGACAAGTGCCATCACGTCCTTTTTTGGGTCGTGACAAATGGTATCAGAGCCTAGGTTCATAGATTTCACGTGTGTACAAGCCAAGTCTAAGTAGAGTCTTGAGGATCGGTACAGAGATGTCTGTACTTATCTCTGAGGGTCTATGAAGACTGTTAGGAAACTTGTTTTTGTTCATTATTCCTCATCTTGTGTGGTTGCCTTCGTTAGTGCTGAGTTGCCGCGTGTTATTTTGGTAGATGCAGAGGAGTAGAGCTTATGTTTCCAGTGGTAGAGGAGAGGCAGTTGCTGAGACCCCGGCTAGGCGTAGAGGTAGGGCAAGAGCTAGAGGTCATGCTCATGGAGTAGCATCGGCTAGAGGTCATACCCGTGGAGAGGCACCAACAAAAGGCAGAGGTTGAGAGGCTTCTCCTAAGCCACAGGTTGAGGTTACTGAGGACCAGGTTCCTTTCGGGTTTGGACCTTCCTTGTTTCAGGTTACTTTATTGAGGATGCTTTGTGTGATGGTGAACTTCTCAAAGGGTAGTGTGATAGGTACACCACATGGTTCTCAGACTGAGTAAGGAGCGTAGACTCCAGGTCAGCAGTAGACTCCGGGTATTCAGGATCAGGTGGGTCAGCCACCAGTGGTTCCGACACCGGTTGTGGGTGTTCAGATTGCCCCTGATGTTATTCTGACGTAAGCTGAGCAACAGTGTTATGAGAGGTTTTAGAAGATGAAACCATCCTAGTTTCAGGATGGTAAGAGCGAGGATGCTCATGAGTTCTTGAATTTGTGCCATGAGATGCTTGAGGCAGTGGGTATGGTGGATGTTCGTGGTGTTTTCTTTGTTGCCCTTCAGTTGCGTGGACACGCTAGAGAGTGGTGGAGGACTTTTGGGAGGTCTAGACTAGTTGGGTCTCCTCCGATAGAGTGGGATGTGTTATCTAATGCTTTCCAAGACCACTTCATTCCTTGGAGCGTGAGGAAGGAGATTTGATTGAGGTTTGAGGACTTGAAATAGGGAAGTTTGTTTGTGACTGAGTATGAGGCCCGTTTCTGAGCTTTCTAAGCATGCTATGACTACTGTTCCTTATGAGGCAGAGAGAGTTCTTAGGTATGTGAGAGAGTTTTCTTTCTCTACCAATTCGTATGTGTTCTGAGCCGCCAAAGCGGGGGCTTGCTTCCAGTCCATTGTGAGCACCACCAGAGAGGCAGAGTTGATGCGTGTAAAGGAGTTTGGAGAGCCTAAGAGGGCCCATTCTTCTGGTGCCTCATCTAGAAGCAAGGGTTCACACTGAGGTAGTAGTTCCTTTCAGCGCCATGGACCGGTTCATGCTTCTATGCCAGCAGTTGAGAGTGGGCAGTCAGCTCGAGGATCTTATGGTTCTGGTCGAGGTGGCCATGATAGTTCGTCTGGTTCGTAGCAGCAATTATCTATACTGAGATCTTACTTTACTTGTAGGGATCTAGGACTTATGATGTAATAGTGTCCTCTACAGAATCAGTTAGGACCTCAGCATTCTTATTCAGTTGCTTCACCTAGGGAATCAGTGCCTCCGACCAGGGGTCAAGGAAGAGGTCAGTCCGGTAGAGGTGGCAGGACTTTTGGTAGGGGTGCTATAGCTCCACAGGATGGAGGTAGAGGTTCTACTTAGACTGCAGGTGGCTGAGATGGCCAGTGTTATACTTTTCCAAGGAGACCTGAGGATGAGACTTCTGATGCCGTGATCACAGGTACTGTCTTAGCTTGCCATCGACCTGCGTCTGTATTATTTGATCTGGGGTCTACTTTCTTATTTGTGTCTACTTATTTTGCTGCTGGGTTTGATATGTTGTCTGATTGTATTCCTGTGCCTATTCATGTTTCTACACCAGTGGGTGAATCCTTAGTGGTGGATCGAGTGTATCGACCCTGTCTTGTTTCTTTGGCCGGGTACGATACTTGGGTATACTTGATCATTTTGGCAATGGTAGACTTTGATGTGATTTTTGGTATGGATTGACTCTTCTTGCATCTTGCTATTCTTGATTGTTATGCTAAGACTGTGACCTTAGTGATGCTAGGTGTCCCCAAGAGTTGAGTAGACGGGTGCTAGTGGTTCTTACCCTAGCAAAGTTATTTCCTTCATTCGAGCTTAGAGATTGGTTGATAGAGGGTGTTTGTCCTATTTGGCTTTTATTCGGAATACTAGCGTTGAGCCACCTCCCATGGATTCTGTGCCCGTGGTTAGAGACTTTTCAGATATGTTTCCTATTGATCTTCCATGTGTTCATCCGGATAGGAATATTGATTTTTCTATCAACTTGGAGCCGGGCACCAAGCCCATCTCTATTCCTCCTTCTTATATGGCTCCAAGTGAATTGAAGGATCATTTACATGACTTGTTGATTAAGGGGTTCATTCACCCTGGTATTTCCCCATGGGGTGCTCCTGTGTTGTTTGTGAGGAGGAAGAAGAATGTATCCGTTAGGATGTGTATTGAATATCGACAGTTGACCAAAGTGAGAGTGAAGAACAAGTATCCTCTTCCTCGTATTGATGATTTGTTTGATCAGCCTCAGGGTGCATCTCTACTTTCTAAGATTGATGTGAGGTCTGGCTATCATCAGCTGAAGATTAGGGTATTAGATATCCCTAAGACAGCTTTCAGGACTCGTTATGGTCACTATGAGTTTCTTGTGATGTCTTTCGATTTGACTAACGCCTTTGCAATATTCATGGAGTTGATGAACGGGTGTTATGACCTTATTTGGACTCCTTTGTGATAGTCTTCATTAATGACATCTCGTTGTACTACAAGACTGAGGAGGATCACGATCGGCATTTGAGGATTGAGCTCCAGAGATTGAGGGAAGAGAAACTTTATGTCAAGTTCTCAAAGTGTGAGTTTTGGCTTGATTTAGTTGAATTTCTAGGACACGTGGTGTCCAAGAAGGGTATTAGGGTAGATCCAGCCAAGATTGAGACAGTTAGAGGTTGGACCAGGCCTACTTCAGTCATTGCGATTTAGAGTTTTGTGGGACCTGCAGGTTACTATAGACGATTTATTCAGAGCTTCCCCAATATTGCATCTCCTTTGACCAGATTGTCTCGACAAAGTATGAGCTTCCAGATTTCTAATGAGTGTGAGGAGAGCTTCCAAAAGCTCAAGGTCTTGTTGACTTCTGCTCATGCTTTGATTTTACTCGAGGAGGGTGTAAACTTCAGTGTTTATTGCTATACTTCTGGAGTTAGGTTTGGTGGTGTTCTGATGTAGAAGGGTAAGGTGATCGCCTATGCTTCTAGACAGCTGAAGGCCCATGAGAGGAATTACCCTACCCATGATTTGGAGTTAGCAGTCGTAGTGTTTATTCTTAAGCTATGGCGACATTATCTATATGGGGATCATTGTGAGGTCTTCACCGACCATCGGAGTCTTCAGTACATCTTCAGTCAGAGGGATTTGAACTTGAGGCAGCGTAGATGTCTTGGGCTACTGAAGGACTACGACATCACTATCTTGTATCATCTAGGGAAGGCCAATGTGGTGGCCAATGCTTTGAGTAGGAAGACTTCGAGTATGGGAAGTCTTGCAGATATCAGTGTTGAGGAGATACCATTGGCTAGGGATGTTCAGAGGTTAGCCAATAGTCTTGTCTGATTGCAGATTTTTGAGAAGACGGGTGGTTTGATTACTTTCATTGAGACTCGTTCTTCGTTAGTTGAGCAGATTCAAGAGCACCAGTTTGATAATGAGAAATTATGTCTCATTCGAGACAAAGTGTTAAGAGGGGAAGCTAAGGAGGATGTCCTTGATTATGATGGTGTATTAAGGATTGGAGGAAGGATTTGTGTGCCCAAGACGGGCGAGTTGATTAGACTGATACTTGAGGAGGGCCATTGTTCTCGATATTCTATTCATCCGAGAGCGGTGAAGATGTATCATAACCTGAGTCAGTATTATTGGTGGTGTGGCATGAAAAGGGATATTACAGACTTCATTTCTAGATATTTGACTTGCCAACACGCAAGTGTGAGCACCAACGGCCAAGAGGTGTATCTTAGAGGATGCCTATTCCTACTTGGAAGTGGGAGCGGATCACTATGGATTTTGTTATGGGTTTGCCTACCACCATGGATAGTTTTAACTCCATTTGGGTGGTTGTTTATAGGTTGACCAAGTCTGCCCACTTCATCCCGGTTCGGGTGAAGTATACGATAGAGAAGTTAGCCGAGCTTTATATAAGTCATATTGTGCGACTTCATAGAGTTCCAGTTTCTACTATTTCTGATCGAGGTTCCTTGTTCACTTCCTATTTTTGGAGGGCTTTGTAGCATGATTTGTGTACTTGGTTGGATATGAGTACAACTTTTCATCCTTAGATAGATGGTCAATCCGAGCGGATAATTCAGGTGTTAGATTATATGCTCCGTGCTTGTACAATTGATTTTGGTGCTAGATGGGATCGGCATTTGCCCTTAGCAGAGTTTGCATACAGCAAAAGTTACCTTTCTAGTATTCAAATGGCTCCTTTTGAGGCGTTGTACGACAGACGGTGTAGATCGCTGATTGGTTGGTTTGATTCAGCTGAGATGGAGTCCTTGGATACAAACTTGCTTAGAGATGCTATGGAGCAGGTCCATTTGATTCAGGGTAGACTGTTGATAGCCCAGAGTCAACAGAAGAGCTATGAAGATTAGAGAGTTTGAGCCCTTGTGTTCATGGAAGGTGATCATGTTTGGCTTCGGGTGTCACCCATGAAGGGTGTGATGAGGTTCAGCAAGACGAGCAAGCTTAGCCCTAGATTCATTGGACCCTTTGAGATTTTCAGACGAGTGGGAGAGAAGACCTATAAGTTGGCCTTGCCACCTAGCTTGTCAGCTATTTATTCTATGTTTCATGTTTCCATGCTTAAGAAGTACGTGCCGGATGAGTCCCATGTGCTTTCTCTTGATTAAGTTGAGTTGGGTCAAAACTCATCTTTTGAAGAGGAGCTTACAGCCATCTTGGATAGGCAGGTCCAAAAGCTTAGGACCAAGGATATTGCTTCAGTGAAGGTGTTGTGGAAGCACCGTTCAATTAGTGAGGCAACTTGGGAGACAAAGTCAGATATGTGTGTCAGATATCCTCATCTCTTCGAGGCTTCAGGTATTTTCTGGTGCTTTATGTTCGAGGATGAACATGATTTTTAGTGGTGGATAATGTAATGACCCGGTTGGTCATTTTTGGGTTTTTCATAAAGATTACCATCTTGCCCCTCTCGAGATTGACCCGAGTTGTTTCTTGATTGAGTTTTAGGAGTTGGTTCCAACTTTGAGTTCAAAGTTGAGAATTTGGTAAGTTTTGGTTTCGGAAAGGCTTAAGTTGCCTAAAAGTAATTTTTTGTGTCATTCAGGTTTTGAATGCTCGGATAGGAATTTTGAGAGTTCTGTTGGATTTGGGGAATGATTTTAGGCCTAGGTGAGGCCTTGGATTATTTTTAAGAGGTCCCGAGCTTATTTTAACCTTTTTAGGCGTGAGTTAATTTCTTGTGGTTTTCATGGATGTCGGGTCAAGAAGACCTCATATTCATGTTTTGATGGTTCCATTGAGTCCGGAATGTTGAGTATGATTGATTTACATATGTGGTTTGTGTGTGCGGGGTTCTGAATGAATTCCAAGGGTCCTTTCAATGTTTTGAATTGTGGTTGTGTTTTCTTGTGCAGCAGGCCTTACTTTTGTAAAGGTCCTGTCGCTTAACCAATCTCCGCTTAAGTGAAGGGTCTGTTGCTTAAGCGACCTTTGCTTTTGCAATGCCTGCAATTTTAGTGGGGTTCGCCTAGTAGCTTTTACGACAGCAGAGAGGGTTTTGGCCTACCATTTCTGGATTTAAGCCTCATTTCACCATTTTTTAGTTTTGGGAGCTTTGGGGTGACGATTTGGACCAGATTTTCAAGGAAAATCTTTTGGGTAATGATTCTTATCTCTAAATCTTTGATTAACTATTGTTATTTATGGATTTATGTGTTCTAAACAAGCTTTTGAAATGAGAAATTTGGGGTTTTCTTCAAGAAATCAAGAAATTAGTAAATTGGTGATTTTGAAGTGGTTTTAATCCCTTTTTCGAAATGATTTTCTCTAATGAGTTCCTAAAGCCTTGAGTAATGATTTCAAGTATTGTTTTTCGGATTCAAACCTCCATTTTGAAATTGGGTTTTGAGTTGATTGACCCATTTCTCTATATAATTGATGTGGGAATTGTTGTTTCCGATGAGTAATTGTAAAATACTTGATTATTATAGATTGTGTGGCTTTGAAAGTGATTCAGAAGGGGAAGACTCAACTCGTAGAGTGATTGTTGATTGATTTAAGGCAAGTGGTCTCCTAAACCCCATATTCTAGTAGAATTCGTGTACTTCCTTCGTTGCTAGTGCGTTGGGAGTAATGGGGATGAGGTGAAGGGTTTAAATTATCCACTTAATACATCTAAATCAATAAAAAGGGGTTGAAATGAAAAAGGCTATGTGTTGAACATGATTATGTGAATTGCCTTATTGTGACCCTTGTTGATTGATTGATGAAATTCTTGAAAGCATGAATGTGGACTTAAATTGTATGACTTGTTGTTTCTTCCATGTGGTGTGATATTGCTTGTGTGCATTGATTGTGAACACCGTGCTGAGATATGTGATGATTTATGATGTCGAGGTTTTTATCGATGAGTGTTGTGATGCTTAGGTCTTTGCCGATGAATGTTGTGATGCCGAGGTCTTTGTAGGTGAGTGCTATGACGCCAAGGTCTTTGCCGGCGAGTGTTGTGATGCCGAGGTCATTTTTGGCAAGTGTTTATAAAACCGATGGAAAATGATTCCGGCTAGTGATTTGATATAAGGCCGATGAGAAATGGTTCCGGCGAGTGATATTGAGCCGATGAGAAATGGTTCCGACATGAAATTGTTTATTGTAACTTGATGCTTATGCGTGACTTGCTTGTTACTTGAGATTGATGTAATTGCTATGTGTAATTGAACTACTTGACCTTCAATTTGATTTGATTCGTTTGATTATTGATTATGGCTATGGAGTTATAGATATTCGGCCTTGTGAACCCTGTATTGTAGAACTGTTAGGTTGGGCTGATTTATGTGCAGGTTGTAGTTTGAGGAGGTTTGGTTGGAGTGTAAAGGGGTATTCGATTTCTAGCTTGATGCCTTGTTTATTAGGTTGCTTGCTGGGTATCATGTTATTGGTACTCACCCCCTTGCTTCTACATTTGTGTAAGTTCTGAGCCCGGACCCGTGTGATCTTCTTCTCTTTCTTCTCCTGACTGTCGAGGCTCATTGAAGGACTTGAGAGGTAGCTGCTTGTCATCCTGGCGGGCCCTCTTTTCCTTTTTTTTAAGCTATGTTCTACTTGACAAACAAAGACTGAGACTTGTATTTATCTTTCAAATTCTGTATTTACTTTAGTGGCTGGTAACGTGACAACTAGGTTTTGGGGTATTGTTTAGAATGAATACATTTTTCGCCTTTGTCTTGTTCTCGCTTTATTTATTTTTGCATTTCTTTCATTTTCGTTGAGTTGAGGCTGACTTATCTTGGTGGGAATAGACAAAAGCCATCACGTCCATTTTTGGGTCGTGACACTTTTTGAAATGGAGGGAGTAGTATTTATTGAGTTAATGTAAGCACTAATAATATAAAATTTCTATAAACAAACACATCCCACTCCACTCTTTTTATGGTAAAGACGTCTTTCATACAACTCATTTAACTCATATTTTCTCTCCTACTCGAGTTAGCAAGAAATAAGAGAAGAATGAATTGGAAATGCTTAGAGAAGGTAAGAGTAAATGTACATGTATGTAAATTTTTCACTAGATCTTTGTAGATGGGAAATTTCAAACATTGTAACATCATCATCGTTATCTGCATCACTATCAATGTCACCATCGAGCTCAATTAAATCTGTAGAGGAGTACAAATTTTTAATCCAAATAGAAGTATACAAAGTGGTTCATCTCATGAGTCACATAAGAACCTACATTGAAAAAGGTAAAACACGACAATATCATGATCTATTTAAGACATCTTACAGGACCACTGCATCATAAATATCATGATGCATCATTAATTTGGGATTTTGGTGAATTTGACTATCCATTTTCTCCCAAGAAACCCACAGATGAATCCTATTGAGGGGCAAACAACTTCATATGGGGAGGATCATTATGCTGGAGATTTAAGGTTCTTTCTGTTCTTGTCTGTATGTATGTTTAATTTGTGTTTGATAGTTATTTTACAAGTTTTCTGTGTACTATTCAATAGGATTTGAATATGACTATATTTACAAAATTAATCTATGATGAAATAAAGAATAGTACAAAGCATTAAACTCTCCTAGAACATGGGATTCAGGTTGTGGCGGAAGTAGGATTTTCACCAAAGGGTTCATCATCTATCATATATATATGAGAAATAAAATTTGACCTTGTATAAACAGAGTGATTATTCTAGCAAAGAAGATCCAGATAAATCCCCGTCTACTCCTGGCCATTTGGGGATGGGCTGGACCCACATTGAATCTATTATAGATAGTCTTACTTTGTATACATGCAAAAATACTCCATTTGTGGAAACAACTTGGACTCTTGGCCTGGTAACATTTAAACAATGAATAAGGGTGTGGCAATACTTGCCTTCTTTGCGAAGGAAGTTTTCTAAAATTTGATATAAAAAGGACAGTCCAGTGAATAAAACATTTCGCATTAGCAAGATTTCGTGAAGGGCCACACCTCTAGTTCTCTGTGTGTGACTTATACGTCATGAGTTCAAGCTGTGAAAGCACCTACAATACTTGCATTACGGTATGTTGTTCACATCTCACCTACCCTAATGATATAAAAAGCTTGTTCTATATGTACAAAGTGTTTCCCAATAGTACTGGATATGGTAATATGAGCTTATACTAAACACTATTTTTTATTCATTTCCTCAAGTCAGCTTGTGACTCTTGATTTTTTATAATTTGACAGGACTAATTCTATATCTTTAGACAAAATATATAGGAAAGTTAAAGATTTTTATTGTATAGTAATTGATAGTCAACCTTGCTTTTATACATCTTTCTAAACCACAAAAATGGCAATATAAAAAATTATGTTGGTGACATCAAGTCTCTGTGAATTGTGTAAACCAAAGATTACAACTAGGAGGGAGAGCAAATTTGAAGCAGATGACTTGAAAAACAACGGTAGATTAAGAAATCATCTCATTGTTTTATTTGGAGCATGTTACATACCATTGAAGAGTTCGTTGAAAAAACCGTAATATGAACTCTATCTTAGTCTATCCGACTTTGACTTGAAAGAGCATGTTTCACT
Source organism: Solanum appendiculatum (assembly GCA_018342035.1). Lineage (NCBI taxonomy): Eukaryota > Viridiplantae > Streptophyta > Magnoliopsida > Solanales > Solanaceae > Solanum > Solanum appendiculatum. Next base: position 424,620 of record JAGDQO010000428.1, read on the forward strand.
TTCTGTTAATTATGTCTTGAATTATTCCTTTGTTTATTTTAGGAAACTATAATTCCTATTAGTTTAGAAGACCCTTTGTCCTGATAAAGTTGGGAAAGGAAAATATTATTCTTATAGGATTGGGAAAACCTTTTCCTTATAGGTTGGGGACACTTGGGATCTATATATATGGTATATAGTTGGGGATTCTAAGGCATGGTACAGGATACACCATGTAGTCCAAATGGCTTGAAAGCATTGTAAAACTTGTTCTCTTTCTTTCATAGTAGAAAACTCTCTCTGGTTTTGCTGGGAGAAATAAGCCTAGCCAAACCTCATTAAATCTTTGTGTTATTCTTCTTCTCTATTTTTCTTTATTAGTGATTGTGTACTAGTTAATCCACGATATTTTCGTAACAATTGGTATCAGAACCATGTTTGGACTTCTAGACATAATCAAGGGTTAAGATGTCTCCATTATCTTCAATAAAGTATGAAATAGAGAAATTTGATGGGGGGTCTAATTTCAGTGTATGAAAGATTAGAATGAGATCATTCTTGTTGTTACAAGGATTGTGTAAGGTAATTGAGGAGGTTATTTAAGAAGGATTGAAAGAATTAGAAAAAGTAGACTTGAAAAAGAGTTTGTACAATCTTTGAGTATTTGGTGTTCCATATTCGAGTGTAGTTAGTAGCATTGTGTATTCCACAGTTTGCACTCATCCTGATATTTAACATGTTATTAATGTTGTGAGTAGATACATGGCATGTCCTAGTAAAGAATATTGGCATGTAGTGAAGTGAAACTTGAGATGCTTGAAAGGTACTACAGATATGAGCTTGACTTTTTCTAAAGACAAGCTAAGTGACTCAGCAGTAGGTTATATGAATTTGGACTATGCAGATGACTTAGATAAGAAAAGATCTCTGACATGTTATGTTTTTACTCTTTCTAGTAGTGTCGTCCATTGGAATGTAACTTGGCAAATCTAGTGTTGCTTTAAAGAGGCAGTGAAAAGGCTATACGGCTACAAGGCTTGGAGCGTCCAAAACATATGGTAGTCAGACATCATTTTATCTAAGATATTGCATCTAAAGAGGTTGTTGATGTGAAGAAAGAGTCTACGCATGATAATCCAGGAGATATGATGACCAAGACAATTCTTACCAATAAGTTTAGGCATTGCCTAGACTTGTTTGGTGTGAGTTGTACTCAGTAAGCCCTTTGGAGGGCTGGGAGCAAGGCCAGACGTTATTTCAATTGATGAAAGGAATTCAAGCCAAGAGAAAGATTTGTTAATTATTTCTTGAATTATTCTCTTGTTTATATTAGAAAACTATAATTCCTATTAGTTTAAGAGACCCTTTGTCCTAATAGAGTTGGACCCTTTGTCCTAATAGAGTTGGAAAAGGAAAATATTGTTCTTATAGGATTGGGAAAACCTTTTCCTTATAGGTTTGGGGCTACTTGGGATCTATATATAGGGGATATAGTTAGGGATTCTAAAGCATGGTACAAGATACACAATGTAGTCCTAAGGCTTGAAAGCATTGTAAAACTTGTTCTCTTTTTTTCATAGTGGAACACTCTCTCTGTTTTTGCTGGGAGGAGTAGGCCTAGCTGAACCTCATTAAATCATTGTGTTATTCTTTTTCTCTATTTTCTTTGTTTGTGATTTTGTGATAGTTAATCCACGATATTTTCGCAACACTTTTGTTGTTGAATAGTCAGGACCCGATTTGGGTCGGCCTTTGGCTTCGTCATTTAGCAGTAAAAACTGGAGTTCGCTCCTTTTTCTAGGGATCTAATGATCATAGACCATCTTGCTTGATAAGGGCTTAGGTTTCTTGAGAGTAAATTTTGATTGGTTATTTCAATAGTCGAAAGTTAACCTTATTTACCCTGCAGTTACCAAGCTAAATTGAATATGATTTTTCTTCAATTGATGCTAATTCTAATACTATTTTGACACACCACGATCCTGCACAATTTTATTTTCCTAAAGGCAAAGGCCTCAAGCCATCCCTAATGCTCCGATTGCCGTTTTATTTTGGCTGTTTGAGGAAGGAGTTGGATTATAATGCCAACAAGTTTGTGTAGATTGATTTCATTGGTGTAGTTAACTATTACCGAGATTTATGTTTGTAAGAATTCCTCGCCTTCTATGATATCATAAATTTGATTGCATTTGTTCGACACAGTAGTTGTATGCTTATATAGTTCACATTTGTTTCAACTATTTGGGATTAAGGTTTAGTTCTTTCTTTTAAAATTGCATTAGGTTTGATCTTTGTAAAGAGACTTTTAGTTCTAGCTTGAGACTTGTATGTTCGCATACAACTAAGTATGGCATTTTAGAGCATGCTTGGCTAAGTGTCTGCGAAGCCAAAAATGCTTATTTTCTTTTAAAATGCTTATTTTAGAGAGTTAAGGTGTTCTACTAAACTTTTAGGAAAAAAGAAGCATTTCTAGAACCTTAACCAAGTATAAACTACTACTTTACTATTGATAATAGTGCTTTTAAAATTGATTAACTTAACACGAACGGCTACTCTCCAAAAGTAATTTTTGGGAAAGACTTCACATAGAAAGCACTTCTTGAAAAAAGCACATCTTGAATGTTATCCAAACAGACCAATGAAAGCCCTTAATTAATTTAACTTAGAAGACAGACTACCTAGAACTATTGGAATGAAACAAACCTGAATAGAGCAGAATCGATATGGTGGAGAACCTAACTAATTTGTAATCGACGCATAGATACTTGATTGATAGAAATTATCATCTTGGAGTCAGGAAAATTGTGAAGTTCATAAGCACTATCCTATTCTATGTTGCTAGTCTCCAAATTTTTTTCCACACTTGTGCCGGATCCTCCAAAAACTGCACGCATCTAGAAACATTTATGAAGAGTCTGGGCAACATAGATCCTATAAGTTGCTTTTTAGACTATCTTGATCAACTTCTTCATACATGGAAGTCATCAATGGTTAGTCCCTTTGTCAATTACTTGGACTCTAAGTCCTTTTTAGTCAAGAAAAGGACATTTTTTGACCTATATGTGGGATTAGAAGTTAGATTTAACAAAATTTTACAAATGTAGGAACTGGGAACACACACACTATGGACAGGGGCTCAACTTAAAGTTCCAACCATGTTTATTATTGGAGAACTCGACTTGTTCTATCATAAGCCAGGAGCTAAAGAGTACATACACAATGGTGGATTCAAGAAATTGGTTCTATTTTTTATGGAAGTTGTGGTTTCGAAAGGTGCAACTCACTATATCAACCAAGTGAATTTGGTGTCTTGTTTATTTTTCTGTTATGTGATAAGATAACCGTGCGATTGCAGACAGATGATGAAAGAAAGACTACCAAATACTCTTATCTCTCATATATCTATTCCTGTTGTGTAGAATAATAGAATGTCTTGCTTCTATATGTAGAAATAATTTCACTTTAAACTTTTATATTACTACTCCCTTTGTTCATCTTTACTTGTTCACTATACTATTTTGGAATGTCCAATAATACTTGTCCAGATTATAAAACCAATGAATAATCTACCATGTTGTGCCTATTTTATCCATGCTAGTAAATGCTATTAATATTTTAATGTTTAGATGACTTAAATTTAATAAGGTAATTTGGCAAAATTACCCCTATCCTTTATTGCTTCTTAATTCCTGTGCTAAGTCAATAGTGGACAATTATTATGGGATAGAGGGAGTATTAATTAACTTATATCCACACAAATATCTATGACTTGTTTTAGACTATAAGTTACCAAAACTTTCATTTTTCTTAAAATTCCATGTTGAATCAAACCTTTTTTTAATTCAAGCTTTGTGAAGCTCGGGTCTCCCTTTTGTTAAGGAATCATGAATATGTACAAAAAGGTCCAAAGGGACCAAAATTGGAATGTAAAATGAAAAATACGATGTAATATGAAACCAAAAAACAAAGTCCCAGTCCAAAGTCCCTCCTTCGTCCATACAGTCTTCCTAAAAAATAGGGTTTCCTTATCTGAGCTCTCGACCATCCCCTTCCATGTCTCCGCTTGGAGCTGTTGCCAACCTGAGCTTCTTTTCTTCTTGTTGTGGATCATCAACACCTATTATGATGGTGTTGTTGTATCCTTTCCATATCATCTCACATAAGTAAGTATTGCTTGCCTTGTCTGCACTCAGATTTAGAGCTTCATTTCTCCTTACTCTTCCCTTCCTTTTCTGTAAAGTTGTATTTCGATGGATGCAGTGGATTCCTAGGAGGAATCGATAGAGGTTCCATGTCTTGTGAGTTGGGATATATGTATCTAGTAAGATCCTTTCCTCCCCATTCATATCTTCATCCTTTTTATTCCTAATTCTTTCTCTTTGTTTCTTCAGTTGAAGTAGTTGTTGAGGTATCATGATGCTCCTGACCTTCTTTGCAAATCGCCTTCCTAGCCCCTGTTCATAAGTTCTCCATTTGACTTCAAGGCCCTTGTTTTTTGCTGGTGTCATTTTTTGTAAGCTGACGTAGCCTAGACTAGGTAGCTTTTCTCTCACAGTTATGACTACCCTGAATTAGTAACAACTATCTTTGTAAATATCATATCTATGGGACTCTATGATGTGGATACTCATGTGCATGCTTGTGTGTTAATAGCCATCAATCCTGATCATTCTTGTCTTTATTCTCAAAGTTGGTATCTGGGCTTTATCTGCATTCAAAATGAGTTTGCATTCTGCTGATAGTTGGTTGAAATTCTGAATATGTATTATGTTTTCATGATTGAATGCTTCATTTGCTATTTTATGCGCTAATTTGTTTGCCTCCCTGAACACATGCTTGATGTTGGATTGTGTGAGTAGAATTAGGTCTTGTACTTCTTCTATTATCTCCACTTGTTGCCATGGTACTCTCCACTCTTTTCTTATCATCTTTGTGAGTGTCTGTGAGTCTGACTCTATCAATACTCCAACCATGTTTTTGTTCCTGCAATATTTTAGTGCATTAAGAATTGCAAGAGTTTCTGCCTCCATATTTGTCCCATGCCCTATCCTCTTAGCTTCTGCATATACAAGGTTCCCATCATCATTCTTCAGACAAAAACTATAGGAGTTGTCTCTTGGGTATCCTCGGAATGCTCCATATGTACTGTATTGCGCCTTCCCTCTCTTTAACATCTCCCAATTTACCACATAATGATAAAGTTTAGGCTTATAATTGTGTAACACCCTCAGTATTTCTTCCCACCCTCCAGGTATATCAATCCAAGGATCTCTTGTTTTAACAAACTGATATATAGTGTTCACACACTCTTTATGAAGCTTATAATAATCCATCTCCATTCCGTGTCTCCTGACATTTCTTCTCTTCCAAAGTTCCCACAATAACATAATCGGAATGACTTGCAGTACTTGCCTCAGTTTGGTTTTGTTTGTCACTCCCCATCAAGCTGTAATTGTTTGTTGTAATCCTTCATGAATTTGAATACTTGCACAAATAGCAAATTGCTTCCATAGCTTTTGGGCAATGAGAGCTGTTAGAAAAAGGTGGGTCATTGTTTCCTGTTTGTATACATCACAACAATAACATCTGGAGGCAATATTAATTTTCATCCTTTTGAGATTATCCTCTGTTGCTATTCGGCCTTTCCAACATCTCCAAAGAAGAAAATTAATCTTAAAAGGGATCCCCGTATTCTAGATGTTGTTCCACCAAGTCACCTCCTCATTTCTTTTCCTTAATAAATCATGTGCAGATCTTACTGTGAAAATTCCATTAGAATTTCCCTACCACCAAGGTTTATCAATTTCTCCTTCTACCACTTTAGAACTTATGTCCTCAACAATGTACTCCGTCATGTCTTCTAAAATAAACTCTCTTAGTTTTTGCCTGTACCAGTTCTCTTCTTTGATAAACTAACTGACGTCCAATTCTTATGCTCCTTGTTTGATCCAGTTATCAAATCAGAAACTGCATTCTCCTGATTTTAGCTGCCACCAGATATCATGCTCAATTTCCTCCCTAACTTCTAACATTTTCCTCCATATGTGAGATGCTCCAGTTCTTATCGCAAGTACTGGGTGCACATTTTTACAATACTTATTCCACATGAAAGACTCCACAGTGATGTGGAAGTTCTGAAATTCCACCAGAGTTTCCCAAACAAAGCTCTTGAAGTGTCATGTATTGATCTAAACCCTAGTCCTCCTTCAATTTTTGGGTAGCATAGTTCCTTCCACGCGACCCAGTGCTTTCCTTTCTCCCCCCTAGTTTACTCCAAAAATATGTTGCAAAAACTTGATGAAGTTGTTCAATAATCGTTTTTGGAGGATTCATGGCAGAAAGTAAACACATTGGCATTGATTGTAACATATTTGCAATCAAAATGTATCTTCCCCCATATGATAACCATTTGTTTTGCCACAACATAATTCTCTTATGTGCCTTTCTCACTAGTTCCTCAAAATATACTGCATTCTTTCTCCCATAGAAAATTGGACAACCAAGATAGGTAAAAGGAAAAGAGCCCTGTTTGATTCCTGTAATTTTCCTCAGTCTAAGACTCACTATCAGTGGTGTATTATCATGAAGATGAAATGAGTTCTTGTTCAAATTAATCATCTGTCCTAACACTTTTTCGTACTCCCTTCGAACCCTTATCATTTTGCAGATTGATTTATTATCTCCTAAGAAGAAAATAATATTGTCATCAACATAGGATAGATGATTAATTTGAGGACTCCATTTGGGAAGACCATATCCTTTAAAATCTACCTCATCCCTCATCTTGTTTAGACCCCTCAATAATATTTCTGCAGGAATGACGAATAAAGTGGGTAAAAGAGGATCCCCTTGCTTTACCCCTCTAGAAGATGAAAGAAACCATAGGATTTTCCATTCAATAGTACTGAGTACCAGTTATTGGAAATAAGCCTCAACACCAGGTCAATAATGGTTTCAAAAAACCTAAATCTTCTCAAGACCTTTAATAAATAAATCCATGAAACCCTGTCATAAGCTTTTGTTATATCCTTCTTTACCACTACATTTTGATTCTTCTTTTGTAGTTTAATATCTCTTATTATTTCCTGTACCAACAAAACATTTTCTGTAATGTTTCTCCCTTTTACAAAACCTGACTGATTTTTGGATATTTGTAACACCTCAGACTTGGAAAAGGAAGGAAAATAAAATTTTGGGCTACAGGTTGTGTCTACGATTCCCACCTATAGATCGTAGAAGCTTCTACGGGCAGTAGATGGCAACCGAAAGAAGTGGAAAAATAATTTTCTAAAAATCAAGTCCTAGGATCCTTTGTACGGATCGCGAGGACGGTTCATCAACCATTGTACGAGTCGTAGGTAGGTCTCGTAGGTCACTCCCAGACTTAGTTAAATTTTAAGCCCTAAAGTTGGCTTCTACGGTTGGCATGTATAGACCATAGGAAGACCTACGAGCCGTACAGGGGTTCCGTCAAAAATTGGTCCAAATAATAGTTTTTGAATATTTTTACGGTTGACCAGCACGGACCGTAGGTCAAGTTCGACAGTTATTTTAAAGGGGCTTTTGGGTCTTTTCCTAATTATTTTAACCCAATACTATATCATTTTGTCTTCTACCCTAAGCCCTATATAAATGTTTTAAACTCCCAATTTACCCACTTCAACTCATTCTCCTAAATCCCCAAAGATTGACCGAGTTCATCCTCCCAAAACCTCTCAATCCCAAGGAAGAAGAAGAAGACTATGGTTTCAAGATCAACTCTCAAAATTCACAATTGATTGTGGGCTTTTGACATCAAGGTATGATAGTATTCACCTATGGAGTCCTTTCCTATATAGGATTCCTAAATTCTCCAATTAAAATTAGGGTTTTCTTCAATCTCATGGGTTCTTATCAATTATGATCCAATTGATTGTTTTATGTCTTTTTATGCATGAATTGGAGTAATTACATATTTTTAAGTTGAATTCACATGAACCCATGCATGATCAATGATTTCTAAGACTATGAATATATGATAAGGCTTTGAACTATGAAAGATGAATTTATGAAGATTTGCATGTTTCCTCATGAAATTGATATAATTAATTTAAGGTTTCTTTGAGAGCGAAGCATCGATGTTGTTGTTGATTTGTGAAAGGGTTTCTCACATAAAATATTCATAAGGTTGAAAGGTTTTCTCACCTAAGTTGAATCAAGACTAAGGAGTTATTCTAATGAACTTTAGCTTGGATTGGTTACTAAATTGTGCCTTTCCATGGATAATAAGATGAATATGATTAATGACTATTTCGTGGGATTTATGCTTAGCACCGAGTGGACAAGTGGCGATTACTCATGTCCCATAAACTATGTGCCACCATAGGATGATTGTCTTAGATAGATATTAGCTAGTGGATCCACTTTAGCTCAAAACTCATGGTCCTTACCTTGACAAGTAGGACAATCTCTTTTCAATGTGGGATAGACACCGGATTCCATGTTATAGCTCACATGGTCTATGTCGGTTAAGGCTAACTTCCCACAGTAATGAACTAAGGTTACTTTCTAAAGTATCTCACAAGTTTCTTATAAGATGATTAGCTTGCATTGACCATGGTTGTGACTTATGTTTTCTAGCATGATTATTTTATAAATTAGCTTGGTCATTGCATGTTATTTAAAGTCCTTTTTGTATGATTTCATAGCTCTTTTGCATTGCTATCATACCTAGTACATTTCATGTACTAACATATACTTTTGCCTACATTATCTCATGAATATAGAGTCCGACATTCCTACCTTGCATTCTCATGGCTAAGTGATTCTATTGACTTTGAAGATTGGTGAGTCCTCATGTTCCATGGACTGAGACTCTTTTATTGTTTTATGCCATTTCCATTTCAGACTTTTGTATGTGATGTATGGGTTATGTCCCTATCACTTTCCTTATGATGTATTAGATGGCTTTGAGACTTATGCTTAGACTTCCATTTTTGTCAAGCTCTCTCATATGAAATGTTGTTTTTAAACTCTTATATTTCTATTATCTTGTATGATGTATGCTAAGTGGCTTGTGTGGGGCATCTCGGGATCCTATACGTCATGTCACGTCTAGAGGTACTTTAGGACGTGACAATATTATTAGAGGTAACAATCTGGTAATCCTCTCATGTAACATCCTTGAAATGATTTTGTTCACAAAGGTACTTAAGCTGATTGGCCAAAGATATGTAAAGTTGCATACATGCTCTTTCTTTGGGAGCAAAACCAGATTAGTATGTGTGATGAACCTGGGTAGTTGTTGTCCACAAAAGAAAGCTTGCACCATTCGCTCAACACCTTCCTCTATAATACTCCAACAACTTTGGAAAAATGTACCTGAAAAACCATTAGGTCCACTCGCACTTTCTCCATTTAGCGGAAAAACCACCCTTCTGATCTCCTCCCTAGTATGTGGTCTCCCCATTTCCTCATTTTGCTCCGGAGTATACAGTTTAGGGATCAGCTCTAGCATTTCATCATTATCATGCTTGTAATTTTGTGTGAATTTCTTTTCGAAGAACAACACAACCTCCATACCAATATTATCATTAGTATCTACCATGTCTCCTTGGGCAGTCTGAATTTTAGCTATGTGAAGCTTTTTCCTCCGCCCTTTCATATTGTTATGGAAAAATCTGGTGTTTCTGTCTCCATCCTTAAACCACTTCATGCTCGCCTTTTATTTCCAGAATTCTTCCTCAATGTGGTGGTATTTCTTTAAGTTTGTTTCTGCCTTACTCAAATCATCTTTGTTTTTTGTTGTGGGGTTAATCTCCAATTGACACTCTTTCACTTTTATCTCATCTTCCGAAGTGGCAATATTTTGGAATATATTCCCAAAAGTCTCTTTACTCCATTTCGCTAACATCCTTTTTACCCTCTTGATTTTTGCCTGAAACACCATAAATGGGCATCCCTCAAAATCCACCTCCCAGTTCTCCTCGATAATCCTCTTAAAATTTGGATGTTTGGTCCAAAAGTTAAGGAATTTGAAAGGCCTAGCTGCTACCTCCTCGTCCGAGCAACAAGTGATCTGTAAAGGGGCATGGTCTGATCCTTGCCTCACAAGGTGCACCACTTCACTGGATGGTAAGATGTTCAGGAATTCTTGATTGCATAGAACTCTGTCCAACCTCTTGAAAATACAATCACTGCAACAATAACCACTTTTAGCGGTCATAAATATACAAATTAACAAAGAGTGATAAAGCCTTTACAGGCATTAGTTAAATGCCATTGGATCTAGTGTCGCTATAGGCTTTAGGGACATTTACAAAGAGTGTTAAATGCCGCTAAAAATATGTTTTTAGCGGCAATTAAGCTATTGCCGTTAATTAATTGCCGCTAAAGTTCATTTTTGATGTAGTGAATCCCCTTCTATTCTACCATTCCACTAAGTAAATCTGCTACCACTATATTTTAATTTTGTTAGAGAACAACTATTAATCTACTGCTTTCAGTTGTGTAAAGTCTAGACCCCCTTCTTTCTTCTCAGCATTCCTCAAGACATTAAAATCTTCACCCACCAACCAAAGAAGTGAGTGTTCCCGCGCTAGGACCTCTAACTCCTCCCATAATTTCAACCTTTCCATAGCATCACTTCTCGCATAGATCGATGTAATCAGGATTTCAACATTGTTTTTGGTGAACTTCATGGTCAAGTGTTGTAAGTTATCTCTAATAACCTCTCCTATCCATTTATCATCCCACATGACCCAAATTGTAGCTGAACAATTACAGTAAGCATTTTGTAATCCTAACTTCCATTTGTAATGTTCGAACTCTTGTGGTCCCTGAAAGGGTTCCATGAGAGCTATGAAATTGTATTTATGTCTCCTATTCAAGTGTATTAATCTCTCAAAAGCATTTTGAGATTTAATCGACCTTATGTTCCAGAATATGACTTTCCCTATCACTGGGAAACATCCTCCGGCCTCTCCTTACTACTCCTTGTTTTTTACTTGAAATGGTATTGATGGTACACATGATTTTTTGAACCACTCTCCAAATTTCTGATTTATCTGCGTATATTTTCCCCAAAGTCTTCATCTTCTTCTGTGTCTTTCCTTCGTTGTTTCTCCTCCTCTATGATGTCCTGCAAATTTGGATAAATTTTTCTACCTCTCTCCTCTATTTCCCCCAGATTGACTGACATCTTCCCTTCCACCTCTCCAAGCTCATCAACCTGATTGCGTACATTCTCTTCCATAGCCCCTTCATCCTCCCTATGTTTCCTTTTGTCCCATGTTTGTGAATCCACTGAGTTCGGGTTTTGATTCACCTCCATTGACTTCCTTGTGCTTTCCCAATTACCTTTTCATCCACTGTTCTCTACCCCCTGCTTCTTCTCCTTAAATGTGTCATCTATCCATTGTTTTATTGCAATCCCTTTGGCGTTTTCCTGATTCACTTGCTGTATTTCATCCACCTCCCATGTGTTTGCTAATGCTCCAAACTTGTTACCAGTACTCACTGCAATGGTGTCCTGCTGAAAGATGTTTTTATTCCAGGTTTGTTCAATCTTCCCTTTACCATCTTTTCTCCACCCCCCGCCATTTTTTTTGTTTTTGTTCCTTAAAAGGCTCCTTCTCCTTGTTGATTTGTTGATCCTCCACCTTCTTCTTTTGTCCCGCTTCCCCTATCTGTACTACCTCGTCCTTATTTGTTTTTTCTCCAATCTCCCGTTCCTCATTTGGGTAAAGCTCTGGGTGAATCACATAGTATTGTTGTTCATTATGACCTTGAATTTTGAAGTTCTTACAGTATTTTGGGACATATTCATACTTGATTTTTACCCACTTCTCGCATATCTCCCCTAACTGTCTTCTAAGTCCCACATTAATCCTCTTTGGGAAATCTCGCAGTAGGTCCACTTCCACCTTTACCCTAGCACAACTAGGTCTCGTTTGATTTTTCGTTGCTAGATCCACTTGTAATGGCTTTACCACCGCAGCTGCCAGTGAAAAAACCGCTTTCTTTACGAAAAAATTTGGTAATAGTAATGGAAAGGAGATCCATGCAATTGCGGTGGATGTCTCTTCTAGCGGATTAAACATGGGTCCCATTTCAACATTCTCATCGGATATAACCACCCTTTGTGGGTCAGATAGAAGGCAAGTTTCAACAAAAGGTTTACATAATCCTCTAGGACCGATGCTCTAATCAAAACGTGACTGCTGCTTAGCAATCCTATATTGTATTCTCCCATTAGTTCACATTGTTTTGGAATGACTCTCCTCAGTCTTGTATATCTGGCCATTCATACGAAAATTTTCTAATCATTGCGTATTCCAGATTCTCCTTGATTATCATTTGTTCTACTTCTTCCTCTTCACAAATTATCCTAGGCTCTTCATGAAGTTATGCAATAGGTTTCATCGGGATTACCTTATCTAAATTTTGTGTTGGCCGAAGTGTTGCTGCATAGTTAAGTTTTGCTGAAAGGTTTTGGTCTTTTGGTTGAAGATCAACCTCAGTGGGGGGTTGATCGGTTGAGTTGGTGGTCATGACCACCGGAAAGTGATCGGTGATGATTAGAGTTAAGGGTGGCGGCTGTAAAAAAAAGTTTGATCATGCTGAATCAAACACCAATGATAATTGAGACGAAAAAAGTTTACATCTTAACTTAGGGGGCCATTTGGCCATGTGATATGAAATCATGATATGAAATCATAATATGAAATCATGAGATGAAGTTGAAGTTTTGTTTGGACTTTTTGTGTTGTATATTTTCTCATAAACATAAGAATCTCATAAGTTGTAAAACTATTAAAATAATCTCAATTATTTATTCAATCTTACCAAATAAATAAAAATTTATAAAATCACATAATAAATTATTACAAAACTATTTGTTCTCCACTTAAGTAAGAAAAAAGTTTTGTAGCACTGTTTCATCTAACTCTTCCTATTCTAGCTATGATTATTTCGTTGAGAAGGTCATCTTAATATGGCTTCTTCTGCCCTCTGAAGTGAAGTGAATATCTTACACATGTATTTTGGTTCAATTAAAAGAAAAAACTTACTTTCACTATCTCATAATGAATGTGGCGCTGTGGCGGAGTACGAGTAAGAGTATCAAGACACTACCTTCAATTAGTGCCATTGTGATCAGTCTTGGTCACTCAATCAATATAACGATGAAAAATTATTTTTTTGTTAAACATTAAAGTAGTGGTAATAAATTTGGTTCATAAATAAATTTGATAAAAAATAATGAATTTGGTGAATAAAAATGATAAAGTAGGAATTGATTTAAAGTAATAATAAATTTTCTGTGAGTGAGAATAATAAATTTTAAAAAGTAATGATATGATTATAAATTTTATTTACATATGAAATAAATGGTTAGTAGATATAAATGTGGGGTTGTTTTAACAAAATATAAACTTGTGGGTTAATTTTTGTATTTAAAAAATCCCAAATCATGATTTTATGATTTTTGGAGAATATGAGATTTCATTCATGATATGAAATCATGAGATGAAATCAATCTGAAATCGCATGTCCAAACGCTGATTTCATTTCACAATTTCATATCGTGATATGATATCGCATGACCAAACGCTTACTTAGAATCTTAAGCTTATCAACAAACTTGGATCTGACAAATGATCATTATACTCTGGTTTAAGATGATCTGTCATTTCTTACTACTACATATCTAACCTACCTAATTCCTCAAAAGGCTATAGATACCTCTATATATTTCAGTTTTCGATTATGTTTATCTTTTTTCCTAAGGATTTTACTTTCCTGATAGATAACTAGAAAAAGTATATTTTGTTTTGTTCTTTTGAGAACTTGGAATTTCTCTTTAATATTTTGAAAAAAACTACGTAATTTCTATGTTTACTATTAATATACATTTGGAATTTGAATCTGTTCAAAAATAAAACTAATGAATAATTATTATATATAAAATATAATATAAAGTGCACATTACTCCCACAGATCCAGGTACTCCTACGGGTAGAATGATTTGTATACTGAGTGTCTATAAAATGATTATGAAGTTAGTTAAGTCTTAAATGCATGTGATTTAATAGAGAACATTAATAGAAATTAAATGGGTGATTTACTCACAATTTTAGTTTAGCGACAAAAGCGTATTAACAAACAAGAACATGATATTCAAATAAGAATAAGATAAAATGAATAAAATTGAATGAATAAATAAATGAAATAAGTATAGGGGTTGTCCTCCAAAGATGAGGACTCACCAACACTATTGCCAAGCTGATTAGAAACTCCAACCTCTAGTTGAATTCCTTCTCGCTTTCATTATTATTTTTACTTTTCAAGCTCAGTCGTTCTATGATGCCTACTGGGTACCTGTTGTTTTGGTACTCATACTGCACTGCATTTGTTTTCATGATGCATGTCCGAGCACCAATCGCCAACGTTGATATCAAGCTTACTGTGGGGATATATTCGGAGGCGAGGGTGAGCTTATAGCGTCCTGGATCAGCTTGTCTCCTTCTGTTTGTAGCTTTTGACTAGTCTTTTGTATATGCGACAAGTTTATATATTTTTGACCACTTTTGGGACTTGAACTCTTTTTACCAGCTCTGAACATGTGACTACCAAGTTTTGGGATTGGATCTCTTATTTCAGTTGTATATATTTGCTCTTGTTCTTATTTTTTTTGTTGTGTTCTTTAAATTTAGTTATCGCTTGTGGTTTGTTGTTTCTACCCAATATGCATGTTACTTGTCATTCCGAGCTACGAATTGGTACCCACTGGTGGGTTATGATAGGTGTCATCATAACTCAGATCCACTTGTACTTTGACCCAAACACAACTAGATCGAATTTTATTAATTGTAGCATGTGTAGGTGGAGGAGTTTACTTACTGCTGAAGTTAATGTAAACAAGGCTTCTTTGACAAAGTACGTAGGAAGTAGAATGGGAAAAAAAAAATCAAGCCATTGCCTGAGTGGTTGTCATATATTTTGAATCTGGAATCATAAATTAATGGCCTAATCTTGTATGAAAGGTCATCGTTGGCCTGAATATAATATGCACTCGTAGACATTACATTTACGAAGTCTTCAAGCAAATTAAATCGCATGAGTATATGTCTATTTTAAAAACTATAAAAGTGTCTAAACTTCAACACCCGTTTACCACAACTAACACAATGTGATCAGTCAAGCCAAGTCCTGAATCATTTCTTATAGTTGAATGTATTTATGGTGATTTTTGATGGTGGTGTGGTGGAGGGATGTATGAAGAATGGGAGGGGGTGAATGTTTTTTTTTTGTGGCGTATAAGGTGGTGTCTTAATTTTGCGTGCGTCATATATGTAGTATCAATATATGGCATATGTCATGTGTATATCTTGTAAACTAATATATTTCATTGCATTAATATTCAGTGTAATTCCATCAGTGGAATCTGTGAGAGGATAGAATGTATGCTCACCTTACTCCTATCTTATTGGGCTAGAGAGAGAATTACATACATGACATAAATCTATACAATCTTAAAAGCATGAACTCCCAAACTTGAATGTAAATTACTATAATACCCCAACTAAAAACACTCAATTTAGTTTATTTATTTAATTATATTATATTAAAAGTAGACACATTTTCACATTGAATGGTTGTGACTTTTTCGAAGAGTCGTGATTTCTCCAATGAGTTGTGACTTTTCCAAAGTGTTGTGACTTTTCTTAAGGGTTGTGACTTTTCTGTTGAGTTATGACTTTTTCGAAGGGTTGTGACTTTTCCGATGAGCAGTGGCTTTTCCAAAGCGTTGTGACTTTTCTGATAAGACACAATTACTACCTATTCATACTACCATTTGTTAGCTATAAATAGAGGTGTTTCCTCTCATTTTTACACTACAATTTTTTAAGTTTTCTATTCTTCTTCTCTTAAAAAATGTCATATGTGAAGTTGAATAAGTTTGATGTTCAACTTCTTGTGCACACGAATAGGTTTCCCCTAATTTAACACTAGCGTACTGCCTTCGTTTCTTGCACAATCATGCGCACTTTGTAATTTGATTAACCTATACGTGTTGATTTTTCAGGCCAGCAACGATCCTCATCCTTGAAACACACTCAAATATTGGAGTACTCTTTGGCCCAACTTAAGGCCGCATTAACAATTGTAAGTTCCCACCACCTGAACTGTTGCCTTTAAAATATCATGGAGATGGCACTCATTAAATAAGTGGATTCACCAAATTTACGGACTGTTATTTTGTGCGATGGAGTTCAGGAAGTGCCCAGCCTTTTTCCTTCTCATTCTATCCCCTATATATCGTTCCACTATTCTTACGTTTTCAGAAATTCTAACTTTTGCTACTTCTCACAGGTTATAATATACGTCACTCTCAACATAACTCTTTATACTGTAAATTGCTTTGTATGTACCATTAAATTATAAAAACTGCTTGCAACACTCTCTACTTTGTTTTATAATACTTCGTTAATCTACATTATGCTTCCTTTCATTTTAACTACAACAAAAAAATTTCTTGAATTAACATTGCTATTCATTATTCCCTCTGTAACATCTTACACTACAGACCAATAACCTAAAGACCAACTTCAAATTATTGAATCAGCACCTTTCCGACCTTCTTCCCTTAACATATCAAGTTGTTGACATTTCTTATAGAAAGAAGACTGTAATAACTACCACAAATTGATTTTGAGTAAAGACAAGCAATTCAACTTCGTTGTCCGGATCGATATGTATATTTCAAACTCACGGAGGAGTCTAATTACTTAAGAAATACATGCACTCGAACATGAACCACCAATAATAGTGGAAGAAGAAGCAAATTCCATGATGCCGCAAAGGAAGAGGGTCAAGAAATGCATTGCACAAGAAATACAGGCCCTCAAAGATGAATCACCAAACATATTGGAGGAAGAAGTACAATCCGTGAGGCCGTGAAGGAACAGAGGCAAGAAAGCCAATGAAGAACATCTCCCAATCCAAAATAAGAAAATGTAAGCCCAACAAAAATAGATGACTTCCTTAATAGTGTAACTAAGGATTGAGTTCGGCCAGCAGCTATCGAATGTCTGTATCTTATTAGTTCTGTGATCTCCTGCTTAATTAAATTCTGTAAATTATGGCTGCCAAAATGAAACATAGATATTATGTCAAATGTAAACATAATGGACAACTAACTTAATTGTGATTTTTTTTTATGTATACAGAAACAAAGAATAGTTGAAAAGCTTAAAAGTGGACTCAAAATGAACTTCGAAAGATGATTAACTTGCCAACCATGTTATACTAGCCGTAATCTGGTAACAACGTCTCATGTTAACTAAACTATCACATTCACATTCACATTCATTAAACAGGAAACATAAAAGTAAAAGTGTGTATACAATTTGGGATTAGTTTTAAGGAGGAGGAAGATTACTGAACTCGCACAAATTGAGTGGCAGATTTATCGCACATCTTCAATCACCATATATCTTCATCATGTTAGTAGGTTCCATTAGTTATTAAAGAAAAACAAATTAATCGTTCACAAGTACTATAAGGTTCTTGCATTACCCTCCTAAACTTTACACTTGCAGGATACCTCCGATGGATTCACAATGTGTCTAAACTATACACAGCTACTCCCGCAGAACAAATGTACAGGTACATAATACAACAATCTTAAAAAATTAAACGACTCTGTGATTTAAAACACGTTAATTTGCACCTTTGATTTTTGAACAGTCATTAAACTACCTAATGTTTCCGACGATTAGATGCACCCAGACATCACCCAAAAGTGGATTCAATATCTGGCGAATAAACAACAACAACAGGGAGTTTATATGCACCGGTGCTAGATCCAACATCCAAAGAATGAATAGATCTCTATTGCACAACTGAGAAATACCATGTAATATCGTGTCAGACGTTTGAATTAGAGTTATCACCCTCTTAACTCTGTCCCGACTGTTCAACATTTAACCTTGCCCCGAGTTCGCTCCCAGAACTGTAGCCATCGGTCTAAGAATTGAGTTTTAACTACAATTAATGGCAGCGAGAATAATTTAAAAAAAAGGACAATTAAATGCTATTTTGTTTGATAAACTCAACACAAGTGGAATCCAAAGCGCTTACAATCAGGCCGAACAAAGGCAACTACTAAAGAAGCAGAAACCAACTTATTGTGTTCATATTGTTGCATGTTGTATAAATAATAACCCAATGAACTATGTAACAGATCGTGAGGGACAATACTATAGTAAAATTTGTATGTGGTAATTCCACTTGACCATTTATATGGCCTTTATGATTATAAACAATTTAGGAAAAAACTAATAAGTTACTTTAAAAACACCATTCTACAGTTAATGCGCGTAGCCCCAAAAAGCACCTTGAAAAAGAAGCAATTACTCGAGCGTAAGGTAGTATTATTTAGGAATCTATAAATGGAGACCCACAAATATCGGTTACGAGTATGGGAAAAGTCATCTACAATAAAAATGATATATTGTGACAAATATAGTATGAATACATTTTCATAGTTGTATCAATCTCAAGACGAGACAACCACGTGCAACGCACGTGTGGTGAATCTAATATAATATACAAGTGTCATTCATATGACATACACATGACATACGTTAAGACTATTCTTGTTCAACCTCGAAATTCGATTCGAAACATCACCAAATTTGCACCAAGTAGTGTCAAACTTGGGATATAAGTTTCACAAGATGTTTCAAAGGTTTTGGAAGAATACCTAATCGAAAATGATTCCGATTTCACACACCCGAATTTAAACTTCATAATAATTTCAACCATGACAACTGACTCTGGTTCTACAAACTCCCTTAAAGATCGATGGGAACAAAAGAGGGTACGGAAATCATAAAGAGTTTAGAAGAAGGAAGTACAAAACAAACAAGAAAGAGAAGTTATTAAAATTCCTGATTTTATGAATTTTATTAAGAGGTTAAATATATTATATGAAAATTTCGTTATTATATTTGAAAGTGGAATAATAGTATTAGTTTTATTTCCGATGTATCTTTAAATCACCCATCAAAAATAATGAAAAAGTGTCATGTTCTTGCTGCCCATTTCAGTATATCAAAACAACGTGCCACTTTGGGATAAATGTATATAGCCCATGAATCTATATATATGGCAACAAAAACCCGTGAATCACATGAATCCTCACGGGTCTATCTAGACTTCTGTCATTATAAGCCCAATAAAAATTTAATAGGGCCTCTTACCTAACTCTACATGTGATCAGAACAAAATTTCAACAAATTGGCTGTGTATGTAATATATATAGGGAAACTTTCAAAAATAACACACATTAGGCCTTAAATATGACTCTTTAGCTACAGTTTCACTAATTACAATTTGTAGCTACACTTTGGTTTGCTACGCATTTGTATTCGTCATATTTTTCGTGGATTTTGGAGAAAAAAATATAAATACAAACTGATTTTGTATCAAAATGAATACATATTATGAGGAGAGAGGCAAGCGAGAGCGAGAGCGAGAGGGAGGAGAGATACAAAATACAAATTTTGTTTTTCGAATACAATCGATATAAAATAAAAATCTCTCATCTATATCTGATTGGATACAATTGATACATAATACATTTGACAGAAAGGATGAATGCATATTTTATTTATATTTATAGAGAAAAGACATAAAGTCACCATTGAAGTTGTCCCGAATTTTCAAAAAGACGCCTTAACTATGCGGGCGTCCTACTACCCCACAAAAGTATTAAATATCATTGTAAAGAGACCATTTTGATCCATTTTTTCCCTATGTTTGCATTCACGCAGATGACGCGCGTGGATGTAATTTTTTTTTTCCAAAAAGAATTAAAAAACGCCATGTGTCATTTTCTTTTCTATTATTTAATTACTTCCTCTTTAAATACTTCATCTTCACCAATTCTTTCAAAAAGATCCCATGGTTGAAGGTTTAAACTAAAAAAAAATAAATCAAATTCTTTCTTGAATGAAATTAGCCCAAAAAGATGAGAACTTTCTAACTTTATATTATTTCCAATAATCAAGGTTTAATTTCTTCTTAATTTCTTTTAAAATTGAGAAATTAAGTTATCTTTTGTGATTCGATTTTGAGGAAAAACATTCTTATAATGTCAAATACAAATCTTGAATCATATTTGTAATGACGAGAATAATTTGATGTTGTGTGTGATGCGATGCAAACATGAAGACTTACTTTCAATGAAAATCTAGTGATCAAAGCAAAAGATTCTTATGTCTTTTCTCATTTTTAAAAGCTTCTAATATTTATTAAAATTTAGTTCCATGAGATGGGTGAGTCTGGAGCATTATTTCATTATGAAAAAGCGCCACAAATTAAATCCTAGCAAAACCCCAATTCGCACAACTTAAAGAAGTTCAACTCTTCACAATAATGGCGGTAAAAATGGACGATTCCAAAAAGCGAAAGTTTGCTTCAACATCCAGAGGTAAATCAGCGCCCAAAAAATTGAAATCATCAATTGAAAAGGTTATGAAGAAATCCATAAATTGAAAGTGGCGAGAGCGTCCTTTACAGACAAAGATGTGCCAATATTTCAGTTTTGGGTCTGCACTTTATTAATATTTAAATTAATTCATTAAAAGGGGTGTGCATCACTCTCTTATTAGAATTCTTGGGTTGGTGAGAAAATAGGTCAAAATGGTCTCTTTATAACGATATTTAATACTTTTGTGGGGTAATAGGATACCCGCATAGTTAAGGTGTCTTTTTGAAAATTCGAGACAACTTCAGTGGTGACTTTATGTCTTTTCTCATATTTATATAAATGAAGTTGATACAAAAATACAAATATAATTTTTTGAATACAATTGATATAAAATACAAAACTCTCACCTATATTTGATTGAATACAATTGATACATAATACATTTGAATAGATTTCTTCTTATTGGCGGGGGAGAGAAAGAGAGGGGGGGGGGGGGGAGAGGGAGAGGGAGAGGGAGAGAGGGGGGAAGGGGAGGCAAGGGAGAGAGGGGGGAGTTTACTATAAAAACAACATATAGTGATTTTTTGTAACTTTTTTTAAACTATAGCTGTTTTCCATAAATATGTTGTCATTTTTGTCTTGTTTCATAATTTTTTCTATATATATAATCATAATTTTTTCTATATATATATAATGTATCGATATTGTATAAATAAGTATATAATGTATACGTAAGATGTATCGATATTGTATAGATAGTATATAATTATGTATATATGATGTATAACTATTTATCATAGGTGCATGTACGTTCGTCTTTCTCAACGAGCTGAATTTTTTTCAATTCTGACCAACTCAAATCTCATTTAAACAGTCCAAAATTTAGATATGAGCACCTGTTGTTGTTTCAAGTCTTTTTATTTTGATGTAGCAATATCCCTTTATTCTTCATTCTATATTTTATTAAAACAAATCTTCTTTGTTTTTTATCTTAGAACGACTTGTAAATAGAAAGAAAATATGTCATTGTATATTTAGCAGAGAGTGACACTTTTGAAGTATGGCCGATGCACTTCTAAAAATATGCTACAAGTATTGTTTACGAATGTATGCCACTTTGAAGTTTTGCCAAAATAGAAAAAATATGCCAATGCACTATGAAGATGAACTTGTGTCTAAATATAAGGGAATGCTTACGATTCAAAACTCTTGTTTTGTGACTTCAATATAAAAAATTTTCAACATATCCACGTTGAGATGTATATATACTTTGTTTCATAATATGTGGTACTTTTTAGATCTTTTTAAAAATTGTTTTCGTTGTTGTGTTTTTCCCTATTGAAAATCAAGAGACTTTTAAAAGAAGAGTCATTAGGTTTAAAGTGGATGTAACTGATAGCTTTCTCTACTTTTCATCATTCTTTTGCTATGTGCAATGCTTCAGTTTTGAATTAGGATTTCGTTCTCTTTGGACATTTTTGAATTTCTCAAATAACGTGTTTCCATTTTTATTCCTAACATTTTTAATGCTACCTCCTCCTTTCATTAGATAAGGTAAAATTAAGATTAATTTACAATGTCGATTATATTAATTATATTGACACCTTCAAAATTGGCACATAGTTGAACACAAAGAAAATTCATGAGAATTCATACATAAAAATAATTAAGCTAAATAAGGTAGAGGTTTTTTTTCTAGAATGAATAACTAAAACTCTACCAAAAAAATATATATACAAAAAGCTAAATAAGGTATAGGGTATTTTTGTAAACAAACAACTTATAAAAAACATAAATATACAATTTAAGAATATGAATAATCCCTATATAACAATAGTTTAGTTTTACACCAACATAACAATAGAATATTTACAAAACAATACAAAATTAAAAAAATGGTAAAAAAATAAATAACCAACGACACATTTTTTTCATAAATAAGATTTTAATTCCTTAATTTACTCCATTATGTTATTTACTTTCCACAAATATATCTAACATTATTTAATGTTTCCTCTCATAACCTCAAAATATCTCAATCATTAATTAATATCATTCTTTTTTCCATACTTAATTATGAAAAATGCTTAAAAATTGATTGATTGTTTTTAATTATTTTGAATAAACGTTTTTTTCAGAATAGTATCTTATGTTATAAATGATCTATAATTATTCGATTGTTCAGCATTTTTCAGAATGGTGTTATTTTTCACAATTGTTAATTTTTAAAATTAATTTCAATAGTGTTGATTTCGTTGTGGTTTTAAAAAACTAATTTCAGACAAAAAAGATGTAAATCAATTAACACAATATTGATATGTTAGAAAATATTTATTCCATAAATGTTAGTATATTATATGATTTCACGTTGGGCTGATATATGGTATAAGTTAGTATATTATATGATATCTAATTGGTAGTATTTATTTCAATAAAAATTGGTGTATTAAATGAAATCTTGTTGATATGATATATGGTATAAGTTAATATATTATATAGTGACTATGTAATAGTATATATTTCAAGGAAAGATGGGAGTATATTATATGATACCATGTTGGTGTGATATATAATATACGTTACTGTTTTATATGGTGTCTATATGGTAGTACTTATTTAAACGAAAGTTGGTATATTATATGATACCATGCTCGTATAATATATGGTTTAAGTTAGTATATTATAGGCTTAAGTTATCGAGGACCTCTTAAAGTTGTATGCATATTTCATTTGGACACCCATTCAACTTTATATCTATTGAACACCTAAACTGCAAGAAATTTATACCTTTTGGATGTAAAAAAGATTTGTGAAAATTTTAGTAGATTCGTATATAAAATGATATATATATTGAGGTAGATTGTTGGATTAAAATATGGTGTAATACTCTTGCTAAATTGCTAGCATGAACACCAACTTTATACCCCAATTTATATCATATAATGTATCGTTTGTTAATAATTTTATAATTATTTCTTTATCCAACTAGTAATTTTATACCACAACGAACACCAACATCTTTATAAAATATTACCTTTCAGTTCCAACACTAGAATGAACAATATCACATTTTGAGAAATATAAATTTTCAAAATTTCAAGAAGGACTAAAAATTAAGCACAATGAAGTACAAGGATAAAAAAAAAAGTATGACAAAAAACTTTTTCAAAATAAGATAAATTTATGATATGAATTGTTCCAAGATGAACTGATACATAAAATTACTATCATATGAATACTCCTTCGAATCAACAGTTGGAACCTCTTTCTCCTTCGAATCAAATCCATAGGATTTTTCCTATTCATGATAGTATAAATCAAAGAAAACACGCAATTTTATCTCAAAATTTAAGTAATTTTGGAAAAAAAGAAAACAAGTATGAAGAAAAATCAAAATTCTTAATGAGAAAAGATGAAGATTTTCTTAAACGGGAACTCTTTCTGGGAGTATTATCCATCGCAATATTTCTACTCATAGTCAATTTTTTTCAAGAAGCAAAAATATTTATTTTTTTGTATTATTAGAGATGATTTTGAAAAGAAAAAAAAGGAATGAAAGCAATTTGTTGCTCAATATTTTCAAGAAGGAGAGACAAATTCTTTGTCTTGATAAAGATGATATTGAAAAAGAAAAAAAATTAGTGCAGCAATACAACATTAATACAATAAAAAGTATGATGAATGTCATTTAATTGGTATCCCTTCGTAAAAAGGATAACAAGAGAGAGAACGTGAAATATTTATTAAAGGAATGTATTGAAATATAATTGTGATTGAGATTCTAAAAAGTAAATAAAATAAAAGATGAAATATGAGTCCCATAAAATGAGCCCCCTAAACCAATAAAACAGGCCTTAAACATGTAACTGTTTATTTTATAATAAATTGTCATATTTGTAATTAAAATGTTAATGTTATAAATAAATAGACTAAAATAATATTATGTAAATTAAGATCTTAAACAGTCTATTCTTGTAATTTTTTCTTTTAAGAAATAGTAATGAATATTAACTTTAGTACAACAAATCAAACAATCAATAAGAAATAATACTAAAATATGAGGGCAAAAAAGATGAATTCACCTCTCAACACATGCACTAGTTGGCTTCTATTTAGAGTAAAAAGTAAAAAACAAAGAGTCATTAGGGATGGCAATGGGGCGGTGCGGGGCGGGTTGAGCTTAACCAGCAAAATTTTTAATCTGCCCTGCTCCGCATAACAACTTTTTTCATTTTCACCCCATCCCGCATAGACTCGCCCCACATGAACCCGCCCCGCATAATTTTTTTAATATTTTCTTTTTCTAGTTAAGTTTGATACTAAAAATAAAATTCATGAAAACAAATTCATTTTTTCTTTAAGTTTTATTAATTTAATAAGAGAGTGACTTAAAAATTTAGTTTTTAGAGGTCAAATGGGAAACATGTAAGAAATTGTATTATCTTTTATTGAACCATTTTCATTTACATCTTGAATATTTTAGTAGCTTTAAAAAAATTATCTTAATAAATAATGCTCTATCACTTTTATAACATGTAAAAAGTTAAAATTAAATTTGAACCCACAAAAAATCACATATACCCACAACCCGCCCCGCCCCGCATTAGTTTTAAGAAAAACCCACTTTAACCCGCCCCGCATTCGACTCGCCCCACACAACCTTAAACTCGCCCCGTGCCGCATAGCCTTAAACCCACCCCACCCCACATTCGCCCCGCCCAGTGGTGTACGCAGGATTTTTTGTAAGTGAGGTTGATATTTAAAAATAAATAAATAATAAATAATTGATATAAAAATATTATATTAATATAAAAACTATTTAAAACGTACTAATAAAACATAAATCAAGTAAACTACTACAACTCTTCTCAACGAGTTTTCATATTTTGAAATGTATTCATAATAGCCTCATTGGAGATAGTAACTAAATATTTCTTTCTCTATATAAGACACCAAACAACCACTCAAAAGATCATCATCCATTCGATTTCGTAAATCAGTCTTGATTTTGGAAGCTTCGAAGATACTTTAGAATAATATCTCTCCATTGAATTGATTTGAATTACAAATTTAAATAAATTAGATAACTCTAAACAATTTCAAGAAATTATCTATAAAAAGTTGATGAATATTCAAGAAATTCCAACTAAAACTATAAAGATGGGAGATAAAAAGAAAAGTGAACTTATAATTAAGAGAAAACCGTAGTAGCATCAAGCTTTCAACACAACAGCACTTGCAATTTGCAAATTTGGAGGTTTCTTTTTAACTTAGGTTTTACTTTATAACTTATTATTGTGTCCAATTCCAATTTGACCAAGTAATAAAATTTCTATAATAGGTAATAAGTTGTATTCTAGTTCAATTGGTTTATTTTAGGCTAATTTAAATAGGAATAGTGAGGTTGGAGGTTCGAATCCTTTTTATAAACTTTTCTAAAAACGCCCAAAAATAAAAATAAAAGTCACCATAACTAGGATTCGAACTCGCATGCGGTGATTGGAACAACTGTTTCGCTCGCTGTGCAAACCAACGAGCCAAGGAGTTGTCTTGTTCAAGGAGTGTCATTAATAATATTTGTTGGTATTTTGTTATTTTTTCAGATTTTTGTCTATGCATATATACTAAAAAATTTCAACGAAGCGGTGTCGATTGACCCCTCTTGGTATAAGGTGGGTCCGCCCCTGGCCCCCGCCCCATTGCCATCCCTAACTGTCATCCAATGGTTTTGAAATGCTTGGAAGGCGATGAAAGGCTAAGCGTGTTGCCCCTATGAGTTTCAAACATATTAAAGTTCAAAGGATCAAGTTTGGATAAGTTTTGGCAACACGTAAAAAAAAAAAAATGTTAGACACACGAGTTTGTCATGGTGGAAGACATGTTTTGTCATACAAATTAATTTCTGTCTTTTGAGAATTTCGACTTATTCATATATAACGTGAACCATGCCAATGTAATTTGGATGTATCATGTATGCCAATTGTCTTTTAAGTTACCATGGTAGTCCCATTAATATCAAGTGGCAACCATTTGAACAACTATGTCACAATTTCAAAAGTAATAATTGCATTATACAAAAATATTTTGCACTTATTAATCCTAAAAATGGTACCGTTCGATTTATATGAGGTCAAGAGTACATGTCTTAATAACTCTTTGAAGTTCGTTTACTAACGGTTTGAATATTGATTAAACAATACGCGAAGTAAGTAAAGAGAGATAAAGAGTAAAAGTATAGATCCGAGTGTTCTCATGTATTCACAGACAACTTCAAGAACTCTAGCCTTAGTTTCGAATGTTAAAAAAAAACTAAAGTAAAGAAAAGATCAGCTTAATGCTCAAAGAAATAGTGTGTTGTTATATTGCTACAATTCAGAATGCCTTACAAATGTATGAAGTAAATTATTTATAGGTTACAATGTTGAGGCACTAGCTAAAAAGGAAGATATAGTTGAGCCCTAAAGTACTAAGACCAATAACTAGGGGACACATGCTAATGCCAACTCATATTCCTGCCATGCTCAAGACCATACAAGTTCTTCTGTGCACCTGAATCTTCTGACACTTTGTCTAATTTATCTCTTTGTCCACATCACCGGAGTGTACGACCTCTCCTCCAGCCTTAACGTGTTTCCTCTTTCTTTCTTAAGGATGCTCTCTCGAAGAATTGATCTTCTCGTACATTTGTGCTCACTCTTGCGAATGACACGTATGTTTATCCGATTTTGCCCCATACAATTAGTCCACCCATCTTTCGATTATAGTGTCAAGCATAACTGGGAGACAGAAAGAAATGTGAAATTTGATGGTTCTTTACCGCTTGTCCTTCCTTAAATGAGAAAAATGTTTAGTATTATATCTTTTAAACCTTATGACCAAATGTTTGGTTCATCTATGGCGTACCGCCCTAGACAACACCAAAACCTAAGTCCTATAATGTAACACTCTGATACTTCTAAGCAAAGATCTAAATCATTTCTCGTATGCATATAGATCCAAAACCGATGATTCCTAATTAAACATAGATATTAAGATAGGTTCGTAAGTGTGGGAAGTGCATCGGATGTGGTTTAGGGTCATAGAGACCTCTAGCACTAAGTTGAGTTCAAAATCTTTTTACCGGCTAAGTTTTTCGCAAGAGTTCATGCAAGAGTCAACTTCAAATGACCATATCTCTCAGCATATAAAGGGTTAGGTGACTCATGACCCATCAAATAATAGGTTTTTGAGTTTTTTTTTGCAACGCATCCAACCACTTGCCAATCCAACTTTTGAGTAAAACGTTATTTGCATTTTACTAGTTGAAGGTCAAATTGGTTGTGCGCTCCGTGGGCCTGGTAGCATGGGTGCACTGCGCACCAGGCCATTTTTCCAGTAGCCACAATGTTAAGTTACTCTATTTATTAAGTTAAGTTGGTGAGTCACTAGGAAATTCATCTTGAATGACTTAGGACTTATTTTCTCTCAGATTCTCTCTTGTCCTCTATCTCCAACACCAAGGTATGTTCCTCCCATGTATCTCAAGTGTTTCTAAACAATTTGAATCCCTAATCATGAATTCTTAACAAGACTCTAATATCAAATTTTCCTCCTATATTTAGTGAAAGCAAAAATTCATCTCAAGGTTCAAGAAGGGACTTTTGGGGTTCCTCTTCAATGTTAGAGTTTCAATTGTAGTGATTCAAGGTATGTAAGACTCCAATGAGGAATTTCTTTCAGTTTCATGTCCAAATTTCCTCAGCTTTCATGAATTCAATTCTATAGTTAGGGTTTATAAACCCACTTTCAGATTCACCATTTTTATGATCTAATTGTACGATTTCTTGAATTATTCACTCATGACTATGGTTATTGACTATTGTATTTCTTTTTTAAGCTTAACAAGGTTTTCCATTATACTGTCATCCTTATTAGTTCTTGGCATGTTTTTGTTTATGATCCTTGAAGCTTATATTTCAAAGCATGATTTTTGAGCCTTTATGTATTATGAAAGCTATTTTAAGAATCTACAAGTTATGCATATTCTAGTAAACTTTCTCATGATTTGAAAGATATGTTTTAGAAAGAGGTTTCAGTATATGATTTTAGAAAGAAAGATTTTAGTTTTGTCTCATAGATTTGAGCATAGTCACACAACAAGATATGTTTTAGAAAGAGATTTTGAGAAAAAAACTCATGATAAGCTTCTAAATAAGCTTAATTGATAGATATGTTTATGAGCTATATAGATAGTATTTTTGGGAGTAATATTTGACACCGAGCGAATGAGGGTTTTAGATAACCTAAGTTCCAGAACTACATGCCACAGTACGATTATATTTCACTACTTTGTATATTGATTATTTAGCCCTGAGAGGCCCAGATTCGTGGATCCACATTAGACAGATAAGTTCTATACCCTGAACAAGGTATAGAGCACCTCCTAAGAGGGGCATTCATTGGTGCGTCATAAGCTCACATGGTGTGTGTCAGTTAAGAGAAACTCTCACCTAAAAGATTTAACTCCATTTTTATATTTTATTTGATATAGTCATTTTATAAGATTTCAAATAGTATGATTTTGGATGGCATAATTTCAGATAACATATTTTCATATATACATCCTATCAAATATGATTTTGGAAAATATGGTCTAAGATATACATTTTCTGTCACGCCTTGAGGCTACCCCCTAGGCGCGACACGATACTTAGTGTCACGAGTGACCCAAGCTAACCCATGGCCTAGCATGTCTATACAAGTTTAAATTAAACAATACTGTGCGGAAGCCAAAAAAATAGTTTCATGACTGGAATGGGAAAAAAACTCAACATGTCTGAATGTATATAAAATATACAAAGAGTTTAGTGATGACTGAAAACAACACCAACGACTCAAGATGAATCTAATCTATGTTTGAAAGTCTCTAACTGACTTGAGTTGCTGAGACATGCCCCCAGCTAACTCTAACAAGACTGAAATTGAAAAGTAAAGACTAAAAAATAAAGCATGTCCACCGCCCTCGATCTATGAGGACTCACCACAGAATACTGTTGAGTACGGACTGGAAATCGAGCTAGGCGCGGTCTGGATGCTGAGTGCATGAACCTACATCATGAAACGAAGTAGCGCAAAAGTATGCGCCTGTACTTTGAATGTACTGAGCATGCAGGATATAGATACTAAGCTAAACAATATAAACTGAACCTGAAAATAGGTTGTACTGAAGTATAACTAAAAATTGGGCTAGATGTAATGACCAAGTACTAATCATGAAGATAACATGCTGAACTATATACTGAAGTAAATGCTAGTAACATGGTCAATGCAATGAGAGTATGGTTGTGGGAGCTACTATTAACTGACATAAACCACGTGAGCTAAACATGGAGTTCGATGTATATGCCCTATCGGTAGGACCCAATATACCTTGCTAGGGGTATAAAGGCATGACTGTGGCGTGATCACTTAAAATTGATGTCCAATAAAGGGGACTTCTGAACCTACGGTGGCACGTAGTTCTTGAACTTTGAGGGTACGCAAAACCCTAGTCCAACTCGGCGCTAAGTATACTCCCAACTGAATATGTATAGCTAAAATGCAACTGAAATACTGAGTATCTCAAAATACTGACATGCTATTTGAGAATGCAACATAATATACTGAAAAATATGGCATTCAAATTCTGAAGCATGATTTTCTGGCTAATCTGCACAGCAAGGATAATTCATAAAATACTGATAATAATTATAGGCTAGGGTTATGAGTTCTATACATGGGACTTTGGAAATTTTCGTAGAAACATGCTATTAAGATCGTGGAAACTATAGCAGCTAAAATCACAAAGAATCTCCAAGGTTTTAGAAACCCTAGTTCTGAACAATTTATGAGAAATTGAAGAACTGGCTGAATTCTAGGGACCTAATGGGTGAAAGGAACCCACTAGTGAAATCCCACATACCTGGTGATGAAAACTACGGAGCAATCCTTTGGATTTCGGGGCTGAACTTCGAAGAACACCTCTGCTTGTTCTTAGGAGAAACTATCGCCTCTTTCTCTTCTTTTTCTTTCTAAGTTGGATGATTTTGGAGAATAAGGGTTCTAGGTAGTTTCTGACTAGGTTATTAGGCTTAGATTGAGTAAAACGACATAGTTTAGGCATCAAACGACGTAGTTTAGGTGCCCAACGCATAGGGAAAAAGACCAATACGACCCTGACTTAAAAGCTGATGAAGTGACTTCAAGATAGGCTTCACAGTCCGTCTAGAGCACTATGCCCGTCAAGTGGGTCGTGAAGATGCTCTGCCTGACAGTGCTTCACTAAAATGGGCATAACGTTTTACTCCGAACTTCAAATGGGGCAAACTCGGGTGTTGGAAAGAGGACTCAAAAATCTTTAATTTGATAGGTCATGTATCAGCTAATTCATTTATGATTAAAATATATTATCATTTGAAGTTGACCCAAAACTCAAAACATGATAAATCTCCTTCATGGATGACTTCACGATCCATGTGAAGCTTCACGGGCCGTTTAGGAGTCCGTGGTCCTTTACAGTAGTTTGGGGGTCCTGTACCCTTCTTCACGGATGGCCTCAAGGTCCGTGTCAAGCTTTACGAACAGTCTAAGTGTTCGTGAACCTTCATGGGTGTTGGGGTTCAACTCTACGGGCAGAGTGACAGGTCATGGAACCCTTCACGAACCGTGAACCTCTTCGTGAAAGGACTTTTAAGTCCACCCTTCACCACGGTTCATTATACGGTCCGTGACACTCTGTACGGACCGTACAACTTTCCGTACATACGCACTTATACTCAACTGAACCCTTTGCTCTTTTACATTCCACGTTCCAATTTCCAAGGTGTTACAATATCTCCCCCTTGGGATCATTCGTCTTTGAATGAAGACTAAGCAAGCTGAATTTGGAGGGAAAGAGCTGCAATCCTACCAACTGAGTACCAGAAGCTGATAACTAACTGAACTGAGTTTCATGATCATACAAATATGCTGAAATGCAAGGATAACTAAGGGGACAAGATACTGAGATTGAGTTACACAAGAGTAAACTCAGAGACCGGAGAGGAACTATTACCTCAATCGGAAACAGAATCGGAAGAAAAAAGATAAGGATACTTGGCCTTCATAGCTCCTTTTCCTTCCCAAGTTGCTCCCTCGACGGACTGACTCCTCCACAAAACCTTTACTGAAGCGACTTCCTTATTTCTCAACCTACGAATCTGACGGTCAAGAATCTCAACTGGAACCTCCTCATAGGTGAGGCTATCCTTCACAGCCACACTCTCTAAAGGTACTATCGATGCCGAATCACCCACACACTTCTTCGGCAAGGAAATGTGAAAGACTGGATGAACCGCTGCTAGTTTTGCTGGTAACTCTAACTCATAAGCCACATTACCAACCCTTTTCAGGATTCTGTAAGGACCTACATACCTGGGACTGAGCTTTCCTTTCTTGCCAAATCTCATCACCCCTTTCATGGGTAACACCTTTAGGAAAACCCAATCATCGATTTCAAACTCTAAGTCCCTTTTCCTCACATCTGTATAGGACTTTTGATGACTCTGAGCTATCTTTAGTCTATCTCTAATGAGCTGAACTTTCTCTATAGCCTCATGAACCGAATCTGGCCCAACCATAGCTGCTTCACCTACTTTGGTCCAACCAACCGAAGACCTGCATCTAAGCCCATACAGTGCCTCATAAAGGGCCATCTGAATACTAGAATGGAAGCTATTATTATAGGCGAACTCTATGAAAGGTAGGTGATCATCCCAACTACCTTGAAGTCGATCACACAAGCTCTCAATATGTCTTCTAAGGTCTGAATGGTATGCTCTGCCTGCCCATTTGTCTGCGGATGAAATGCAATACTGAGATTTACCTAAGTACCAAGACCTTTTTGAAATGATCTCCAGAAATAAGAGGTAAACTGGGGACCTTTATCTGAGATGATAGACAAAGGAACCCCATGCAACCTGACTATCTCGTTGATGTAAAGTCTGGCGTAGTTCTCCGCTGAATCTGTAGTCTTGACAGCCAAGAAGTGAGCTGACTTAGTGACTCTGTCCACTATTACCCAAATGGAGTCATGTTGTCTGCGGGTACGAGGTAAACGCGTAATGAAATCCATGTTTACCACTTCCCACTTCCAAGTAGGAATGCTAATCTCCTGAGTCACATCTTCTGGTTTTTGATGTTCTACCTTAACTTGCTGATAGTTGGGACACTTAGACACAAAATCTGTGATGTCTCTCTTCATGAAGTTCCACCAATATACTTCACGTAGATCACTGTACATCTTAGTGGCACCCGGATGAATAGAATATCTGGAATTATGAGATTCTAAGGATTTGCTGCCTCAACTCACCCACATTAGGGACACATAAGAGACCCTGGTAACGAAGCACACCATCTCCCCCTTGGGAGAAAACCTCAACTCTCTGTTGATGACTGCATCTTTCAACTAAAGCAATATAGAATCACTATCATGTTTCTCCTTAACCTCTGCTACCAATGAAGATTCTGATCCATTGTGTACTATCACACCACCATCTGACGTGTCCATAAGGCAAACTCCTAAGAGAGCAAGCCGATGAACATCTTTGGCTAATTCTTTCTTCTCTTCCTCAACATATGCCACACTACCCATGGATAGTCAGCAGAGGGCGTCAGCCACTATATTGGCCTTACCCGAATGGTAGAGCACATTCATGTCATAATCTTTGAGGAATTCAAGCCATCTCATTTGACAAAGATTCAACTCTTTTTGGGTGAACACATACTGGAGGCTCTTATGATCTGTGAACACATCAACATGAACACCATACAAGTAGTGTCTCTAAATCTTTAGGGCAAACACGACGGTTGCAAGCTCGTGGTCATGAGTCGGGTAGCTCTTCTCATGGACCTTAAGCTGTCTGGAAGCATAAGCTATGACCTTACCCTGTTGCATCAACACACAACCTAGGCCGACCCTGGATATATCACAATAAACTACATAACCGTCTGAACCCTCTGGTAGAATCAAGACAGGAGTTGTAGTCAACCTGGTTTTCAATTCTAAGAAGCTTTTCTCACACTCATCTGGCCACTAAAACTTGACCTTTTTCTGAGTCAACTTGGTCAATGGGGCAGCTATAGATAAAAATCCTTCAACAAACCTCCTATAGTAACCGGCCAAACCCAAGAAACTTCTAATATCAGTCGGAGAAGTGGGTCTTGGCCAGTGCTTTACTGCCTCAATCTTCTAAGAATCCACTCGGATCCCTTCGCTAGATACCACATGACCAAGGAAAGCGACCGACTGTAACTAGAATTCACATTTACTAAACTTAGCGAATAGTTGGTGATCTTTGAGGGTTTGCAGAACAACTCTCAGATAAGTCGCATGCTCTTCCTCATTCCGAGAATAAACAAGGATATCATCGATAAAGACGATGATGAACAAGTTCAAATACTGTTTGAACACCCTGTTCATGAAGTTCATGAAGTCCATGAAAGCTGCAGGAGCATTTGTTAGTCCAAAATACATAATTACAATTTCATAGTGACCATACCGAGTCCTGAAGGCTGTCTTCGGGATGTCATTATATCTGACTCTGAGCTGATGATAACCGGATCTGAGGTCTATCTTAGAAAAGCAACTAGCACCCTGAAGTTGGTAGAACAAGTCATAAATCCTGGGGATGAGATATTTATTCTTGATTGTGACTTTGTTCAACTGACGATAGCCAATGCACATCCTGAGAGAGCCGTCTTTCTTACGCACGAACAACACTGGCTCACCCCATAGAGAGATGGTGGGTCTGATGAAGCCCTTATCTAGAAGGTATTTCAACTGTTCTTTCAATTCCTTAAGCTCAGTTGGAGCCATTTTGTAAGGAGGAATCAAAATAGGCTGGGTATTTGGAAGGAGATCTATTCCGAAGTCGATTTCCCTTTCGGGAGGAATTCCAGGAAGATCTTCTGGAAACACTTCTGGAAACTCATTCACCACCGGAACTGACTCAAGAGTTGGGGTTTCAGAGTTTGAATCCTTAACTCGAACAAGATGATAGATATACCTTTTAGAAATCATTTTCTTGGCCATAAGGTAAGAGATAAATCGACTTATAGGCATTGAGTGTCACGACCCAGGGTAGCCCCTAGATGTAACATGGCGTACAAGACCCCGAGAGGCCCCACACAAGCCCTTAGCATACATAACATACAAGATAATAGAGAAAAGAATTAAAAAGAGCATTATATAACAAAATAGCGGAAGTCTACAACTTATGTCTCAAGCCATCTAACATAACAGAATAGAAATGACGGTTTGGGACGCAGCCCAGTACAATATCCAAAAGCATAACGGAAAGCATGAAAAAGTAACAAGGTTAGGTCCTCGGACATAGGAGGCCTCACCAAGTCTTCACTATCACTGGAACTGACTAGCCACGAGTGGGATGAGAAGAACCGCCAAGTCCTACATCAATAGAATAAATGTAGGCAAAAATATGCGTTAGTACAATCAAGTACCAAGTATGATACCAATGCATAAAAGGGCATATAAACCATGCTAGAATGACATATAATCATGACAATGTAATGGCCAAGCTAAAACATGATAGAACATAAGAAACATGAAGCATAAAACATGGCCAAGACAAGCTATTCATCTTTCCTTTACTTTACTTTAAACCATCATCATGAGAGCACTTGTTCATTAACTTGTGGGGAAATAGCCTTAACCGACATATAAGACCATGTGAGCTATCAACATGGAATCCGGTGTCTGCCCTACACCGAAAAGAGGTGTCCTACTTGCCAAGGTAAGACCATGAACTGCTCAGATCGTGTCTATCATAGACCATCACCCTATGGTGGCACATAGGTTATGGGACATGGGTAATCGCCACTTGTCCACTCGGTACTAAGCATATTTCCCACGGAATTATCATAGTTCATTTTATCTTAGGTAGACATGGGTAATCGCCCCTTGTCTACATTAGGGAACATGGGTAATCGCCTCTTGTCCCTTCATAGGATAGTTCCTTAATCATGGATTCAAGCTTAGTTGAGCAAACCTTTCAACAATTTATGAATCATTACGTGTGAGAAAACCTTTCACACTCATAGGTTGAGCATTACATGAGAAACCCTTTCACAACTAAACAAAATGCACTAACATATCATAAACTTCATAAAACATGCATGAGTTCACAAGCTTCATATTTACATAGCTCATCATGCTCTTAACTCATAAATCATGGGTTCATAAGATTCTCCTCAAAACATGCAATTCAATGCAAGCTAATAATTAGAAGGCCATAAATCAAGGCAATTTAGTCATAATTGAGGGAACCCACCTAATAGAGGAAAATCATAGATTTTGATTCATCATGCATCTTTTCATAAAATATACTCTTTTCATCATTCATAGTCTTACATGAAATGCATAGCTTGATAATCATAATCCTTAACTCACTTCACAAAGAGTTCATGCAATTCATCTTTTCTCAATCAACCCACAATCATAAGCATAAATCATAAATTAGGGGAAGCTTAGCATAAGCTCATGGGATTCATCAAGTTGCATGTAAACCACGCTAAATCGTGCACTAGCTTACTTTACCACTCTAGATCGTGCACTATCAACCATAACATCAACAATGGAAAGCATAATGAAGAATCCATAAGAATTTGTCAAACCCTAACTCTCTTGGGCAAGACTATACCTTGAAAACCTTAAGGCAAGAGGACCCATTGGTGGAAAGACTCCAAATGGTAAATACTATCATACCTCAATGCCAATGCCTTGAAATAAAAGGGGATTGATGACCTTGATGAGAACCCTAGCTCTCTTCTTCTCCTTCTTATTCTTCTAGAGAGAGAAATATTTTGGGAGATGAGAGTTGGAAAAAATGAAAGGGTTAGGGCTTAAAAAAAATATAAATAGGGCCAAGGTTAATTCGTCTAGTATAAGGAATAAACATTTAGGGAAAAAGTCCAAAAAGCCCTTAAATAAACAGTCGGGGCCAGTTGACGGACAGGACCTACGATTCGTACATCCACTGACGGACCGTCCTGCTCTTCCGTCAATCGATTTAGAAAGTTCGTTTTGGACTGAAAATTTGGCTAAGTCTGGAAGGCATCTACGGAACCCATCTACGGCCCGTCAACTGAACTACGAACCGTCCTGCTAATCCGTAGGTCAAGGTTCAGAAACTCAAAATTCATAAAGTTGGCAGGGCCATCGAGGGTTTCCATATACTGCCCGTCACTCCACCTACGATCCGTAGATGGCCTCCGTCGTCACTGGCACCAGAAAAATTTTAAAACTGCATTTTTTTTCTTTCTTTTCAAAAACTGGGGTGTTACAATATCTACCCCTTGGGGACATTCGTCCTCGAATGAGAACCTGTATATCCTGAGAAGGGCGATAGACTCTGACTAACAACCCAACCTAGCATGCAAGCACGTAAATGCACATATTCGAGGAGGAAACATCAACTCCATGCTAAAGCATGCTCAATACAAAATTCATGAAGACTTTATGCAACTCATACTCAATGCACATATATCTTGTTAGACTCTTCATGAACATGCATAAATCAAGGAATCAACTATGACACATGAGACCAAAAGAATGAGCCATAAGGAATTAGGTACCTCAAGCTAGAGGAGGATCGGAAGGAAAAAGATGAGGATAGCGGGACATTATATCGGCCTCGGCCTCCCAAGTAGCACCCTCAACTAATTGATTCCTCCATAGAACTTTAACGGAAGCAACTTCTTTATTTCTCAACTTCCGGACTTATCGGTCTAGAATCTCAACCGAAACCTCTTCATAAGAAAGTCTATCCTTAATGCCAAGAGTCTCTATTGGCACTACAGAGGTCGGATCACCAACACACTTTCTCAACAATGAGACATGGAAAATCGGATGCACTGATGACAACTCACGAGGCAATTCAAGCTAATAGGAAACCTTTCCAATATGCCTCAAAATCTGATATGGGCCTACATAACGGGGACTAAGCTTCCCTTTCTTCCCAAATCTCATTACACTCTTCATAGGTGAAATTTTCAAGTAAACCCAATCATCAACATCAAATTCTAATTCTCTTTTTCTGACATTGGCATAAAACTTTTGTCGACTTTGAGCCGTTTTCAGCTTTTCTCTAATAAGCCGAACTTTCTCCATAGCCTCATGCACTAACTCGGGGCCTATCAAAGCAAATTCCCCAATTTCAAACCAACCTATGGGATATCTACACCTCCTACCATAGAGAGCTTCAAATGGAGCCATACCAATACTAGAATGGTAGCTGTTATTATAAGCAAGCTCAACCAAAGGCAAATGATCATCCCAATTACCCTTGAAGTCTATAGCACAAGCTCTCAACATATCTTCCAAAGTTTGGATGGTATGCTCTTCTTGCCCATCGGTTTGGGGATGAAAGGTCGTGCTAAGCTTAACACGAGTACCAAGGCCCTTTTGGAAAGATTTCCAAAACTGAGAAGTAAACTGTGTACCACGATCGGAGATAATGGATAAAGGCACTCCATGCAACCTAACCATCTCCCTCAAGTACAACTTAGCATAATCCTCCGCCGAGTAAGAAACCTTGACGGGAAAGAAATGGGCTGATTTAGTCATACGATCTACAACCACCCAAATCGAATCATACTGGCGCCGAGTGCGTGACAAGCCAACAATAAAGTCCATGTTCACATCTTCCCACTTCCAAGTAGGAATGTCAATATCTTGTGATAGACCTCCCTGTCTTTCGTGTTCAACTTTCACCTGTTGGCAATTAGGACATCTAGCCACAAATTCCGCAATGTCCTTCTTCATCCCATTCCACCAATAGATCTCCCGCAAGTCACGGTACATCTTGGTAGCTCCCGGGTGAATGGAATAACGAGAACCATGGGCCTCAATCAAGATTTGCCCTCTTAGGTCATCTGCATTAGGGACACATAAACGACCCTAATATCTAAGCACTCCATCTCCCCCTTGGGAGAAAGCCTCAACGGACTTCTTTAGCACCGCTTCTTTCAATTCGACTAGGTTCGGATCAAGATCTTGCTTAGCTTTCACATCCTGCACATAGGAAGATTCTGAACTATTGTGGACCATAACACCACCTTGGGTGGAATCAACTAATCGCACACCCAAACGAGCCAATCTATGAACATCACAAACTAGTTCCCTTTTACCATCTTCAATATGGGCAACACTGCCCATTGACATCCGACTAAGTGCATCTGCCACCACGTTAGCCTTGCCAGGGTTATAGAGGACATTCATGTCATAGTCCTTTAATAGTTCAAGCCACCTTCGTTGGCGAAGATTTAGATCCTTTTGCTTAAATACATATTGCAAACTCTTATGATTAGTAAAGACGTCAACATGGACACCATACAAGTAATGCCGCCATATCTTTAGAGCAAACACAACTGTCGCTAGCTCCAAATCATGAGTAGGGTAATTCTTTTTATGCACCTTTAGTTGCCTTGAAGCATAAGCAATGACTTTCCCGTTTTGCATAAGTACACACCCCAACCCAATTCTGGAAGCATCACAATAGACCACAAACCCATCGGACCCTTTCGGTAGGGTCAACACTGGAGTCGAGGTAAGCCTATCTTTCAACTCTTGAAAACTCGCTTCACACCTTTCAGACCAAGCAAACTTAGCCTTCTTTTGAGTTAGAACCATTAAAGGTGAAGCAATTGAAGAAAACCCTTCAACAAACCTTCGATAGTAACCGGCTAAACCCAAGAAACTACGAATATTCGAAGGTGATAGAAGTTTAGGCCAATTCTTAACCGCATCCGTCTTCCTAGGATCTACCTCGACACCTTTCCCAGAAATAATGTGACCAAGGAAGGCTAAGAATCTTAACCAAACTCACATTTCTCGAACTTAGCAAAGAGTTGTTGGTCCTTGAGAACTTGCAACACAATTCTCAAATGATCAGCATGCTCACTATCACTCCTTGAGTAAATCAAGATATCATCTATAAACACAATGACGAACATATCAAGGTATTGTCTAAACACCTGATTCATCAAATCCATAAATGCGGCTGGAGCATTAGTCAACCCGAAAGACATCACTAGAAACTCATAGTGCCCATATCTTGTCCGGAAAACTGTTTTCAGAATGTCATCATCCCTTAACTTCAATTGGTGATAGCCCGAATAAAGATCAATCTTAGAGAAATAACTAGCCCCTTGGAGTTGGTCAAACAAATCATCAATTCTCGGGAGAGGATACTTATTCTTGATAGTAACCTTATTCAGTTGGCGGTAGTCAATACACATACGGAGTGACCCATCTTTCTTTCTAACAAACAAGACCGGAGCACCCCATGGGGAAATACTTGGTTGGATGAAGCCCTTATCCAACAAATCTTTCAATTTCTCTTTTAGTTCCTTAAGCTCTGACGGAGCCATTCTATAAGGAGGAACAGAGATAGGTTGCGTATCAGGGAGAAGGTCAATACCGAAGACTATTTCC
Organism: Solanum appendiculatum; assembly: GCA_018342035.1. Classification (NCBI taxonomy): domain Eukaryota; kingdom Viridiplantae; phylum Streptophyta; class Magnoliopsida; order Solanales; family Solanaceae; genus Solanum; species Solanum appendiculatum. Next base: position 464,588 of record JAGDQO010000428.1, read on the forward strand.
CTCTCTGGAGGAACACCGGGTAAATAATCGGGAAACACTTCCAGAAATTCCTTAATTACGGGGACTGACTCAAGAGTAGGGGTTTCAAAATTCACATCCCTCACCCTAACAAGATGGTACATGAAACCCTTAGAAATCATCTTTCTAGCTTGCGGATAAGAAACAAATTGACCCTTAAGCGAAGAATTTCCCCCTTTCCACTCTAGGATAGGCTCATCTAGAAATTGGAACTTGACCATTCGGGTTCTACAATCAATAGAGGCATAAAAAGAATGCAACCAATTCATCATGAGGATAACATCGAAGTCTAGCATATCAAGCTCTACAAGATCCGCATGAGTGACTCTATGAAATAAAGAGACGCAACAATTCCTATAGATTCTCTTAGCCACAATAGATTCACCAATAGGAGTAGAGACACGGAATGGATCTAACAACACATTCGGAACAACATCAAACTTCAAAGCTACATAAGGCGTCACAAAAGACAACGTAGCACCTGGATCAAGCAAAGCTTAAACATCAAAGTGGAAGATTTTCAACATACCGGTAACCACATCTGGAGAACCCTCTTGCTCATGACGGGCCTGCAGTGCATAAAACCGATTTTGCTTTTGATTTCCACTAGAACTTGCTGGATTTTGGGGTTGAGCCTTTCGATGATTTTCTCCTCCCTTCTTAGAAGCCAAGGGACAATCCCTTACCTTATGACCCGTCCTACCAAATCCAAAACATGTATTCGAAATGGCTAGACAAGTACCCTCGTGTTTCCTCCCACACTTGGCACAAGTAGGCAATGAGGAGCCACTACTATTTCCTCCATTAGGCTTAGGGTTAGACACCCTCTCTTGGTTGAACTTAGGAGGGGCATTGGAAGGTCCTTGATTAGAGAACCTTTGTCTAGGCTTAAAACGACCATGTCCATCGGACCTAGACTGAGAGAACCCACCATCACCGGTCTTAGCCCTCTTGAAGTTCCTAAACCTTTCCTTGAGCTTCTCCTTCTCTATTTGTTGTGCATAAATCATGAGGCGAGAAATATCCATATCACTAATAAGCATGGCGGTACGATACTCCTTGACCACCATTTCGGACACTCTCGAAACAAATTTTCTCATTCTTGCCCTAAGATCAGCCACCATAGAAAGAGCATATCGAGCAAACTGTGTGAACTTCTAAGCATACTCTTTCACACCCATACTCCCTTGACGAAGGTTGATGAACTCGAGTACCTTCGCCTCTCTCATCTCAAGGGGAAAGAATCTATCGAGGAAAGCACCTTTTCTGTCGATGACACTCCCATGATCATCAACACTTTATAAACCTCGTCAATAAAATCTTGAGGATCTTCCTCCACTTTAGAACCGTGAAACTCCGGAGGGTTCATCTGGGTGAAATCCGTCACTCTTGACACTGTCGTACCCACATTTGGGTTCACGGGAGCCGTAGCCTCCCTATTGGCTTGAGCCATCACGGCTTAGGCCAACACCTGAAAAGCAACCCTGAACTCTGCATTGGTTACTTGCTCGGCCAAAGGATCAGTCGAAACTTGAGGAACTTAAGGAGGAGTTTCTTGCTCTTCACTTTCTCTCGCATTCCTTCGAGTAGAAGCTCTTTGAGACGCCATATCCTGAAACGCATACGATAAGGATTAGGAGAGAGGGGCATATAGAGTAACACTCTACGCACGACTTAGGGATAATGAAGAAGTGGAGTTTCCTAATCATCTTGTAGCCTCTCATTCATAAATGTGGCGCGCTTCACACTCATGAACAAGATTCTACTCGATGTGGCTTATGAGACATCCTAGAACCTTTCTAAAACCTTGTGCTCTGAATACCAAGTTTGTCATGACCCGGGGTAGCCCCTAGATGTAACACGGCGTACAAGACCCCGAGAGGCCCTACACAAGCCCTTAGCATACAAACATACAAGTTAATAGAGAAAAGAATTAAAAAGAGCATTATATAACAAAACATCGGAAGTCTACAACTTATGTCTCAAGCCATCTAACATAACAGAATAGAAATGATGGTTAGGGACGCAACCCAGTACAATATCCAAAAGCATAACGGAAAGCATGAAAAAGTAACAAGGTTAGGTCCTCGGACATAGGAGGACTCACCAAGTCTTCACTATCACTGAAACTGACTAGCCACGAGTGGGATGAGAAGAACTGCCAAGTCCTACATCAATATAATCAATGTAGGCAAAAGTATGCATTAGTACAATCAAGTACTAAGTATGATAGCAATGCATAAAAGGGCATATAAACCATGCTAGAATGACATATAATCATGACAATGTAATGACCAAGCTAAAACATGATAGAACATAAGAAACATGAAGCATAAAACATGGCCAAGACAAGCTATTCATCTTTTCTCAATCAACCCACAATCATAAACTGGGGGATACTTAGCATAAGCTCATGTGATTCATCAAGTTGCATGTAAACCACGCTAAATCGTGCACTAGCTTACTTTACCACACTAGATCGTACACTATCAACCATAACATCAACAATGGAAAGCATAATGAAGAACCCATAAGAATTTGTCAAACCCTAACTCTCTTGGGCAAGACTATACCTTGAAAACCTTACGAAAAGAGGACCCATTGGAGGAAAGACTCCAAATGGTAAATACTATCATACCTCAATGCCAATGCCTTGAAATAAAAGGAGATTGATGACCTTGATGAGAACCCTAGCTCTCTTCTTCTCCTTTTTGTTCTTCTAGAGAGAGAAATATTTTGGGAGATGAGAGTTGGAAAAAATGAAGGGGTTAGGGCGTAAAAAAATATAAATAGGGCCAAGGTTAAGGGGCAAAACCGTCTAGTATAAGGAATAAACATTTAGGGATAAAGTCCAAAAAGCCCTTAAATAAACTGTCGGGGCCAGTTGACGGACAGGACCTACGATCCGTACATCCACTGAAGGACCGTCCTGCTCTTTCGTCAATCGATTCAGAAAGTTCATTTTTGGACTGAAAATTTGGCTAAGTCTAGAAGGCATCTACGGAACCCATCTACGGCCCCGTCAACTGAACTACGAACCATCCTGCTAATCCGTAGGTCAAGGTTTAGAAACTCAAAATTCATAAAGTTGGCAAGGCCATTGACGGTTCCCATCTACGGCCCGTCACTCCACCTACGGTCCGTAGATGGCCTCCGTCGTCACTGGCACCAGAAAAATTTTAAAACTGCATTTTTTTCCTTCTTTTCAAAAACTGGGGTGTTACACTGAGTTACTACCCTTCCACTCTAAGGCTGGTTCGTTTGGAAACTGAAACCAAGCGATTCTGTTCCTACAATCGATTGAGGCATAACAAGAATGCAACCAATCCATGCATAGAATGATATCAAAATCTATCATTTCTAATTCTACAAGGTCTTTTGATGTGACTTTTTGGGAAACTGTGACAGGGCAATTTCTGTATACCCGTCTAGCTATAACTGGGTCACCAAATGCTATAGAGACTAAGAAGGGCTCTGGGAGAGTTTCTGGACTGATACTCTTAATGTCTGTTACTTTCTTTATGTTGTTGAGAAACTCTTGTGGAACCTCTTCTGACTTAGACCCACGAAACTCCAGAGGATTCATCCGAGTAAAGTCCAAATTCTTGTTGCAGCAGTGTTAGTCTGTGGCGGAGTTGGGGCCACGGCTTGCTGATTGACTTGGGCGGTCATGGCCTGAGCAAGTACTTGGAAAGCAGCCCTGAACTCGGCATGTGTGACTTGCTCATTCAATGGGTCTGCTAGAGTTGCTGGCTGATTCCTGGCAATAGCTCTTCTGAGAGGCATTTTCTTAAATGCGAAGAGTAGGAGTTTGAAGGAGTTTTAGTAGATGGAAAAGAAAGAAGGGAAGTTTTTCTTAGAACACCTCATAGCCTCCCCCTCATAGGTGTGGTGCGCTTCACACTCATGAAAGAGACTCTACTTAGTACGGCTTTCAGACACCCTAGGACTCTTGAACCTAATGCTATAATACCAAGTTTGTCACGCCCCGAGGCTACCCCCTAGGCGCAACATGATACTTAGTGTCACGAGTGACCCCAAGCTAACCCATGGCCTGGCATGTCTATATATGTTCAAATTAAACAATACTGTGCGGAAGCAAAAAAATAGTTTCATGACTGAAACGGGGAAAAAACCCCAACATATCTAAATGTATATAAAATATTCAAAAAATTTAGTGGTGACTGAAAACAACACCAATGACTCAAGCTGAATCTAATCTATGTCTGAAAGCCTCTAACTGACTTGAGTTGCTGGGACAATCCCCCCAACTAACTCTACCAAGACTAAAACTGAAAAGTAAAGACTGAAAAATAAAGCATGTCTACCGCCCTCGATCTATGAGGACTCACCACTGAATACTGCTGAGTACAAAATGGAAATCGAGCTAGGCATGGTCTGGATGCTGAGCGCCTGAACCTACATCATGAAATGATGTTGCACAAAAGTATGTGTCAGTACTTTGAATGTACTGAGCATGCCGGATATAGATACTAAGCTAAACAATATAAATTGAACATGGAAATAGGCTATACTGAAGTATAACTGAAAACTGGGCTAGATGCAATGACCAAGTACTAATCACGAATATAACATACGGAACTATATACTGAAGTAAATGTTAATAACAGGGTCAATGTAATGAGAGTATGGCTGTGGGAGCTACTATTAACCGACATAAACTAAGTGAGCTAAACGTGGAGTCCAATGTATACTCCCCATCGAGAGGACCCAATATACCTTGCCAGGGGTATAAAGGCATGACTATGGCATGATCACTAAAAACTGATGCCCAACATAGGGGATTTCTGAACCTACGGTGGCACGTAGTTCTTAGACTTTTAGGGTACGCTGAACCCTAGTCCAAATCGGTGTTAAGTCTACTCCCAACTGAATATGTATAGCTAAAACGCAACTGAAATACTGAGTAGCTCAAAATACTGACATGCTATCTGGGAATGCAACATAATATACTGACAAATATGGCATTCGAATTCTGAAGCATGATTTTCTGACTGATCTTCCTCGCAAGGATAATTCATGAAATACTGATAATAATTACAGGCTAGGGTTCTGAGTTCTATACATGGGACTATGCAAATTTTCCAAGAAACATGCTATTTAGATCGTGAAAACTATAGTAGCTAAAATCACAAAGAATCTCCAAGGTTTTAGAAACCCTAGCTCTGAGAACTACAGAGAAATCCTTTGGATTTTGGGGCTGAACTTCGAAGAATACCTCTGCCTGTTTTTTGGAGAAATTGTCACCGCTTTCTCTTCTTTTTCTTTCTAAGTTGGATGATTTTGGAGAATGAGGGTTCTAGGTAGTTTTTGACTAGGTTATTAGGCTTAGACTGAGTAAAACGACGTAGTTTAGGCATCAAACGACATAGTTTAAGTTCCCAATACATAGGAAAAAAGACTAATACGACCCTGACTTAAAAACTGATGAAGTTACTTCAAGACAGGCTTCACAGGCCGTCTAGAGCACCACGGCCCGTCAAGTGGGTATTGAAGATACTCTGCCTGACAGTGCTTCACTAATATATTATCGTTTGAAGGTGGACCAAAACTCAAAACATGATAAGCCTCCTTCACGGATGACTTCATGGTCCGTATGAAGCTCCACGGGCCGTTTAGGAGTCTGTGGTCCTTTACAGTAGTTTGGGGGTCCTGTTCCCTTCTTCACGAATGGCCTCACGGTCTGTGTGAAGCTTCACGGATCGTCCAAGTGTTCGTGAACCTTCATGGATGTTGGGGTTCAACTCTACAGGTGGAGTAACGAGTCGTGGAACCTTTCACGGCCCGTGAACCTCTTCGTGAAGGGACTTTCAAGTCCACCTTTCACCACGGTTCATTGTACGGTCCGTGACACCCTGTACGGACCATACAGCCTTCCTTCCGTACATGTGCACTTATACTCAACTGAACCTTTTTCTCTTTTACATTCCAAGTTCCAATTTCAAGGTGTTACATTTTCTTTCAGAAATATTTATTTGTGGTCTTTCACTGCATTCTTCCTCGGTTGATATTTTCATTTAGTTGAAAGACTCATTATGGTTCGTCTCACAACTTATGATATAGATATAAATTCAACTATTTAGTTTTGTTCCTACTGTCACGACCCAAACTACCCCTAGTCATGACATGGCGAATAGAGTCCCAAAGACTTTAAACAAGCCACTTGACATAAACTTGACACTAAGATAAACATTGAAAAGGAATAAAGCATAAAAGCAGAATATAAGCCTCAAAGCTAAATCTCAACATAAAGAGAATTTGAGTACAAAGACTGTAAATGCGGAATCATACTAAGTATGACAACAAGCCTTTACTAATAGGTGTGGCTAGGACAAGCCCTAGCCCACGAAGTAAGTCTAAAAACTGAAAGTGTAAGAAAGATATAAAGACTCATAACATGTGGCCATGCCCTCGAACCCTGAGGACTCACCAAAACTGCTAAGCAGCGATGATCAATCCACTAGTCATGGCCGGATGGAGGAACATCAGAACCTATATTATAAGACAATATAGGCACCAGAGATGTATGCGTCAGTACTTGAAAGATACTGAGTATGAGCAAACATGCATGAGAAAAAACATAATAACATGATAAATATGGAAACATAATAATGCATGACCAAGTTAAACTTCTCAAATATGATAAACTAAAATCGTAAGGCATAAACATGGTCAATGCAATACTTTAAAATCATGTCATAAGCTTAAATCATAATCTTTGAGAAAATCATAAACTATTGTAAAAATCATATTCTTTTGTGAGAGATACTGTTAACTGAAATAAATCATATGAGCTATAACATGGAGTCTGGTGTACTACTCCTTCACCGAAAAGAGAGTGTCCTACTTGCCAAGGTAAGGACCATGTTCTTAAGCTTAGGTAGATCCACTAGCTAATGTCCAATAGGGACAAGTCTTATGGGGGCACGTAGTTATGGGACAAGGGAATTACTACTAAAGAACTCCGCCTCTACTAATGGGTGAGCCTCCATCCCAAATACGGCTCAGTGCTAAATAAACTTCTAATGAAAACAAGAATAATCATATCATAATCATAATACTTAAAATACTAAGAATCTAGTAATACCAATTCAATCATAAATTTCAGATAATAGGATAGTACTTTCAAAATCATGATTCCATATAATACTCATACAGACACTTATCTAAAGCATCTAAATCATGATCATCTTTTCATAATGAGAATACTTTAAGTGGAAGCAATTTTTTCATAAAACATGTTGACACTTTTTCTGAAAACATCCTTGATTCACAAATTCCTCAATTCATAGTGTATGCATAATCTCAAAACTTAGTTCATAATCATAAAGTATTCATATAGCATGGGTTCATGTGAAAATCATTGAAAACATGTAATTAAGATCAAATCATGTATAATAAGATCAATTATGATGAGAAATACTTGAATCCATAGAACCCATAAAAAAATCATAAACCCTAGAATTTGGGTAAGAATCATGGGAGAGAAAATGAGATTTCTTTGGGACTCAATGGATGGAAATAGGTCCATTGATGAATTTCTCACATACCTTGATGAACCCTAGATTTGGAATTGAAAGAGTATACTTGAAGCTTGAAAAACCCTAATCCCCCTTGAGAGAATCCTTGAGAAGAAGACCTAAGAGCTTTTGGGGTTTTGAGAGAATGAGAGGGAATAGGAGAATTTTGAAGTGTAAAATTAGTTAAAGGGCGTAGGAATAGTTTGGAAACAACATAGTTTAGGAATTAAAAGGGTAGGAAAAGATCCAAATAACCCTGACTTAAGAAATTACCAAAATGACCTACGGGACCATGTATGGTCCGTACAATGGACTACGAACCATACTGATCTTCCATAGACCTAGTTACTTGAAACCAGCAATTCTGATCATAAACCACGAGCATGTTTCTATGATCCATAGAACCAGACACAACCCGTCGACCCCTCTCGTACATCCCAAGTCATCAAATCTTGCCAAGTCTGGAACCACAGCCACGAGTCCTACCTACAACCCGTACAAGCTTTAACGGCCCATCCTTGTGGTTCATAGAAACCGATCAGAGACTTGACATTTTTTCCAACTTCCAGGACTCATTCTATGACTGCCTTCCTACGAGCCGTAGGACCTTGTACGGTTCGTGCTTGGCCTAGGGAACACCTGCACCAACAAAGTTTTCTGCATTTTTCTTTCCAACTCAACTTTTTAATTTTTGAGGTGTTACACCTACCTACTCAGTACCTTCCTCATATTGATTGCATCCCTCTTATCCACTACATTTTTCATGTGATGTAGATATGAGTCATCGTTCTTAGGCTTGTGGATTGATAGTAGCCATTCATAGTTTAGTAGTTGGTGAGTCCTCCTCATTTGGGGACATAGTTTAATTATTTCTATCCTTATTTCAAACTTGTTTTATAGCTAGTTGGGGGGCCTTGTCCCTACAAATTATTTTATTCCTCTTAGAGGCTTTTCGACATTTGTAATTAATTGTAATAGACTTATTCTTGAAATATATTTCAGTTATGGTTTTAATTTACAACTTTCGCTTCAATTTTCACATAATATATTTAGATATGCTATGACAAGAGTTAGCTTAGGATCACTTATGTTTCTAATTACTGTATCTCGACTAGGATGTAGACTCGGATCGTGACACATAAATTTGGGGTTCCCAACTTGTCCATCTTCTTTTATGCTCTCTTTACAACTCCCCTTGGAACTAGATTTTACTTTGCTTCATGGATCTTTGTTCTTGCCCTATCTCAAATTCTGTTTATATCATATCTTCATCTTCCTCAAGTTTTGCTAGAAACTCTTCTTCTGGGAGCATCTAAAGGGTAAAAAGAAAAGAGGAGATGATACTTCTACTAAATCCAATGTTGAAGTCATTGTCCGTAGAAACTTTCACTTTGAGAATGACTTCAAGATACTATCCTGCAACCACTATGGGAAGAGAAATAAGGTCATTGGTGGTTTAGCCTCTCTTATAAAAGAAAGTAAAATTCTGGTGGTTTGGCTGGATTGTGACTACCCCTAGAGTAAATTTAAAGTGTTGACTGCTAAGGGCATCGAGAGTATCACCTCCCCCTAACCTGGTTATGTTTTCATTCATACCTACCTATTCGCTATGAGTTTTAGCAAACCTTTAATTGACAAAGTCATTGTATCCTTTGACTCGACCTATAAATTATGCTTAAATAACTCAGAGATAGGATTTGGAGAACTGTGGCATGCCTTTGAGCTCTGGCCTATCTCCTACTTCCTTACTCCCCTCGGATCCTTCGAGGGGGAATGATGAAGATGGTGTGTAAAGGTAGGAACTATAACTTTAAGAACCTGGACGAGGCCCGTGATCGGAGCTAAAATGATTGATTTATCCTCATACCTATCAAAGATCTCTCCAGCCTGCCTTGAGCTATGGAACACATATCGTGAGTATTCATATTAACAATTTCTTCCATCCTTGCCAACCTCTTCTTAGTCTCTAATTGTTATCTTATTCTTAAATTTATTGTCCAGCTCCCTCCTAGTGTCAAAATCCATGCATCTCTATTCTTGAATGGATCTAGGAGATTTCAAAAAGAGACTGTAAAACCTTAGACTATACTTTGGTTGTGCTCGAACATGGAGTCGAACAGTTGGAAATCGATGGTGGAAAGATAAGAATCATGGTATGACACTATACCACATTTCATCATGTTGCAATTTCTTTCTTATGCCTTTTTAATGTTCTTTTCACCATACAAAGGGTTTACGGAAGGCTCATCCTTCTTAACCCCTATGTTGATTGTCGCTGCTCTCACCATGATCTATCAAGGTATCGATCATAATTCCATTGTAAAAATCCTTAATCCACCTAGTGTCAGAGTAATGTACTCATTGGGAACTGAGCCCTAGTCTCTAAAGAGGAAAAGAGGTGAATCATATCTCCACATTGCTCATGTGGGCAAAATGACAGACCCATATTCAAGGGTACCCAAAGTTGTTGCGCTATTAAGAGATTCTAATGATGGAGAGGAAGACTCCACAAATGTTTTTCTTTTGAGGAGAAAAGTTGCCGCCCAAGCCCTAATTTCGGATGAGACCGTCGATTGTTTCATAAGCTTAAGAATGTTGCTTGGGTTAGCTTGCACAATCGAATCCTTTTGTACCCAGGGGGTGAGGTCATATATTGTCGTCAAGCCAACAAACCCCTCTTCTATTTGAGGGTGAAGGTTGAAAGTATAACTCTTAGAAGCTCTCAGCTTCCATCGAATGCTATAAGGATAGGGGCATCATGTCCCTTTGAATAAAAGGAATTGAACCTTAAAGAAGAAAACCCCAACCTCAAAGGAGCCTATCCCCAAAAAGACCCTAGTATACATGATTTTGAGGATCTCACAGTCTTGAGGTTGGGTCCTAAGTGTCTCTTAAATCTCATGACCGTTACACTTTGGTTGAGACTTTTTTTAGCCCATGTGCATGATCCTTCATGAAGGCGATCTAATATGATATTGATCCTCATGAGGTTTATTTTTTATCCATATTGGTGGCAATAACTAGTTATTAAATATATTCATGTACTTTGTGAGATAGATTAAAAGTATCGCTAGACTTCTTAAGAAGGATTTGATAAGAGGGTGAGTGAGAGGGATTTAACTAAATAGTGGCGTTAAGTTTAATAAAAAGAAATTATAAGAATAATTTTAAAATTGATTGTTTCACCTTTGTCAACCAAAAAAATGTATATTTAAGTCATGCGTGTAACAAGAGATGTATAAATAAACTTTTTTTAACGGAAGACATATTCACTCTATGGCCTTGTTTGTTTGCACTTAGGAGGTCTGATCTGATTGGTTCAAATCTTAGGTCACTAAGTGCATTTGTCTATATTAAGATTTAAGCATTTATTGATCTACACAAGTATTAATCGTTAAGATCGTGAATAAAGTCTTAATATCATTAAGAGGTATTTTGTGTGAATAATTTCATCACTACTAACCATATATGCTATCACAATAACTACCACCGTCCTTGTCAATCACCATCACCAACCGCCTATATTATTACAACCACCATTATTGCTAATCGTTATTATTGTCAATTGCTACCATACCAATCACCTTTATTGCCATCACCATCGCTGTCACCATCACCGCCTACACCATCACTATCAACCATTACCATCACTACGACCAATTCCTACTATCAACCACCTCCATCATCACAACTAGCACTGCCATAAACGTCCACCAACACCATCCTCAACCACCACACATTCTTTAGTTATCAACACGTACTGTCAACTACTAACATCAACCTACTCCACTATCATAACCATCACACTAGTCACTACAATACCAACCACCTCTATCACCACAACTATCACCACTATCATTACTATCCACTTACACCAACCATAATCATCACCACCAGTATAAGAAACATCTGCCATTACTAGTAAATATAAATGTTTTTAATTTCTTTTAATCAAATAATGATTTGATTTTAACTTAATTTATATTTTTTTATAATGTTTAATTATTTTTATTAAAGTTTAACTACAATTAGTTGATATGATATATCAATTTTTCAGAGGAATTATAAGTTCTTTGAATTAAACAAATACTCCAAATAACCTTCATTCAATTTTGTTATGCTAGTTGCACCTTAATTAATTATTATTTGGTAAGGTGTCCTGTCCCACTGATGAATTAAAAAAAGTTACATGTGGCTGTGACTGAAAAAGACAAGGTTAGATGTCGGAGAGAGAATGACACGTCAAGTCCCCCCAGTACGGACACATCAATCCAACTTGGCACTTGTCATTGTGGACCCTACTGACACCTCATCACTCAACGCTCATTACAAATTCTCAACCTAATAATGGAGTATGTAACAAATGTCCACACCCAACATATATCTTTTCCCGCCCAAATTAATATCATCTATTTTTTTCTTTTTATTTTTCCTTCTTATATTCAAATTTTAAAAAAATTATTTTCTTCGTTTAAAAAAAAAAGAACTTATTTTTCTTTTTAGTCTGTTTGAAAATGAATGACCTATTTTTCCAGCATTTTAATTTCAGTTTTTCACATGGCATATTTAAGGCCACAAGATTAAAGATCATTTTGTACATTTGACATAACTTTAATTTAAGATCACAAGATTGAAAAATTTTCTTTATTTTTCTTAAACTCCGTATTAAGTCAAACTAGATCATTTTTTTGAAACGGAGGGAGTGACATAAATATTTTACCACATTATCCTATTAATTGATATTTAATTATTAGGTTTTGCATATATGATTTGCAGAATAAGTAATTAATGTTAAGGATAAAACATGGAAAAAATAATTGTATTTAATTGATATGTTGAAAGTGACAAATATAAATAAAAATCTATTTTTGAAATGATGAATAAGTAAAAAGTGAACCGAGAGTATTTCTTTTTTTTTCTCTCCACGTATTTAATTTTCTATAATGAGGAGTAATTTTATTTTTTTTTCATTGATGGATATCTTTTGTTGAATCTATCTATAACGAGTACACCGAATTTAATCGAATATACGCGTTTTGATTCACTTATTTGATTAATCTCTCTCTACCTATCGAATTTAATTATTATTTTTTCCCATGTAAAGTAAAACAATACTTGATCATATTGATGTTCTCTATTCTTGATGGAACTATTGAATGAAATTCTTTTAATTACATAATTACCTCATTAAATCTAGTTTGTTTTATAATCGGATTGATGAATTAAATTTGAGAATCTTTCAATATTATTACATACTTCTTTCCACTGTTTCAATTTGTTTGTCTTACTTTTTTTTAATCCGTTTTTTAAAAAAAAGTTTTTTTCCCCTCTGAGTAATATTCTTTAATTTTAACTTTCTATCTGACGTGTTATTCGTAAGAACTAGCTAGAAGGAAACTATGAAAACTGATCGAGTCTAGAATTGCTATGATTCCATTGAGCTGGATGTTACTGGCATAATCTCAAAACGTGCCTTATATATTCGATTGTATATGTTGTTATTGAAATAGACACAATGTTAACATAAAATTTTGATTTATATAATATTATATTAGTGACATATAGTTGACGATATTAAAAAGCTAGCTATATATAGTGGGAAAGCTAGTTTAATTTTTTAAAGATATTAAAAAAATTATATATTAAGTTTTTAATGTCATTTTATATCGTAGCTTGTCCATCCCTACCTATAGCTGCACAAGAAAGATTCTTTTTTAAAAGGTGTGGTCTTCATGAGATGAATTACAAAATGCATTTAAAATGACTATAAAACAAGGATGAAAACAAATAAAATATAATGTTTCAAAAAACATTTCCCAATCCTATAACCCAATGAATTGATGTTTGTTAGGAATCATGACATTCATTGCCAATTAATTTGGCCCCCCTTTCTATCATGATCATTACATGTATCCTGCTTTTCAATGCATGCATGAGTCTACTCGTTTAATTTTTTAATAATAAATTGGATATCATTGAGCTGTCAAATCTTATGACCAAAAAAGAAAAAGAAGTTTTGAATATACATAAGTATTATATAAAATAGGATCTTGATTTTATTGGAAGATATGTAGCTATGTTAATGCGTACCATGCACATGTAAAATTCATTTATTATGACATGCTTTCAATTCTTTAAAAAAGAATAGTAACATCAAGTAAATATTTTTATTTTATATAGTCCAACTGTTGATCACATGCAATAGTATTAATATAACCATAAATAGTTGAAAGTAAATAGAGGATCCAGTCAAAGGTATATCACGTACGCAATAGGAATGGCCTTGACTAATATTGTATCGAAGGCATGGCAGGAGCTAAAGTTTGGTGAATATATAGACTCTATGACTATATTGAGAAGAACCCTCAATAAGTGTACAAATTTCTGCCAAAATTAGGTTACACTGACGGTGTCTTTTAATAGCCTACAATAGTTTCATTGACAACCTCTCCTTTTGATCATTCGTACAAAATAAAGTTACACTTGAATATTCTCCATTTAATAATGGTAATGACCTGATCCGTCGTTATTCAAAGACACTTTATTATATGAAGTTTCAAGATATTTTTGAATTATGTTGTCAATTTAAAATTGGGCTGACGCGACAAATATGGTGGCATGTATTTATAAGGGTGATTGTATTTCATTGTGATTGTGTTTGTGTATCCCTTGGTTGGCTCAGGTACCACACCTGGTACAAGATATCTCTTGATTGGCTCGGGTACTACATCTGGTACGTATTATCGGTTGGCTCGGATACCACGCCTGGTACATATTATTGGTTGGCTCGGATACCACGTCTAGTACGTATTAAAGAATCACAAAATCAACTGGAAAGATGAACGTCCCACTCTTACTAGCACATCACACAGAATACCCCCTGGTCTTTTAATTAAGTGATCAACCATCAACAACCTCATAGTAGTTAATTAGGGAGATCCCAAGCACAACTGTTCGTAGATCGCAAGTGGCATCAGGTTGATGTTATCACCTAAGACAACACCTTAGCAAAATTGAATGCACCAACAATGCATGGAACAGTGAATGTTCTAGGGTCTTCCGTCTTTTGAACTAAGGACCTTGAACGAATAGCACTGTATAGTGATGCATATTATCTGTAGGCTCAAAATTGACGGTCCTCTTCTTCGTAACCAAGTCTTTCATGAACTTGGCATAATCTAGCGTTTGTGTAACACTCCAAAAATTTCTTAGCTAAGAACCGAACCATTCTTCATTTGCGTATAAGGTCGTATCGGGTGATTCTTAAATTTTTCTTAGGTGTTAAAGTCAATTCTTTAGTGTGGAATGAATTTGGATATGAATTAAAGTCACTAGAATCCCCTAGCACAAAGTTAAGTTGAAAGCTTCCTTACCGATTAAGTTTTGATATAAGATTCTACTTAGGTCAGCTTCAAACACTCATATCTCTCAGCACATAATGAATTAGGTAGCCCATAAACTGTCAAATTAAAGGTCTATGAGTCCTCTTTCTAACGCAATTTAGTTTGCCTCATTTCGAGTTCGAAGCAAAAAGTTGTGAATGTTTTACCAGAGACTACCATAACACAGTTTTCTGAGCCAGTGACCTACGAATCTCTTCTACGAGTCGTAGAAAGAGCTACGAATCATACTGTTCACTCATGGAAAAAGTACTGGAAGCCAAAATTTTGGGTCCAATTCTTATGGGCCCATCTACGGGTCATAGAAACTTCTATGGGCCCATCTACGGGCCATAGAAACTTCTATGGGCCCATCTACGGGCCATAGAAACTTCTATGGGCCATAGTTTGGGTCCGTAGAATGAACTTTTGAGCCTTAAAATTTCAATATGAATTCCACGGATGGGATCTACACTCCGTAGATTAAACCATGAACTGTAGATGGCCCCATGGAAGGTTTATGACAACTTTTTAAGAGAGGTAGTTCAGTCTTTTACCACCCTTTCTAAGCCTTAATCCCCACGTTTTTACACCTAAATAAGGTTTTAAACAGTATTAATCGATCCTATTACTCTCATTAATGCTTCCAAGACTTAAAGCAAGGATCCGAGAGAAGAAAGCTAGGGTTTCAAGCCAATTTCTAAGTTTCTCCAAGAACATTGTTCTTACAGGTATGTAAGGCTAATCATAGTGATAGACTGAGTTCGTTCTCACGCCCTACATCTAAATTAGTCAGTAAAAGTTTAATATAGGATTATACCCTTAGATTCAAGAATTTCTTAGATGAGTTATATTATTGATTCCGAGTTCTAAATTCTTGATTATGGGTTGCTATATATTATGCATTAATATCTTTGAGTTGTTGTTCATGTTTATATTCCCACATGAACCCATTTACTAAGTTTTCGTTGAGAATCTTTTGATCAAACATTTTTCCTTAAATTGATTTTGTGAAGTTAAAAATGAGTTCTAGAGTAAAGTATAAAGTATAAGTTTTTAGTAGAGTTAAAGGGAAACTAAATGATTCCCAAATGTATCATTTTTACATCGAGAAAGAGAGCACTATTTTCATAATAGTAAAAGAGTTTTTCAGACAGAGTTATTATAGAGGAGTTACCTCTTAAAGAGGCCCTTTTGAGAACTTATCTTAACCCAGAGAGAGTATTTTTAATGGAGCATTGAGTTATATATTTTGGGAGTAGTATTGAGCACCGATATGGGTAAGAGTTCAGACAACTCACATTCCCCATAAACCATTTAGCCAGCGTGGGTTAGGATCGCACTGACTTTCAGACGACTCCTCATTGCCTTTGAGCAAACCTTTATAGTGGATCCATGAGTTGAGTTTGTTCTATACCCCAACAAGGTGTAGGACAGTTTTGGCAGCATAGATATGACATTGTATCATCACGAGGCTCATAGTGATGGTTGTTGGCTAAAGAAACTCCCTAATAGAGTAAGAAGTAATTTTTTTATTATACTTATATATATAGTTCAGTGAGTTAGCATATGTTATATGTAAAGTTTTAAATGATCTTATCTCTATTTATGCTTTACATTCAGTTGAGTATTGTTTCAGCCTTTTCAGTTCAGTTATTGTTGCTTAAACTATATTACATACTTGTACATTCAATATACTGATGTCATTCGACCTGCATCTTTTTATGATGCAAATATAGGTGTTCACGATCATCAGCAGGTACTTCATTGAGATCACTTTGCACTCATTGACAGATTTTGATAAGACCTCCTTGCTCCCAGAAGACTCCATTTTTATTTCCAGTTTAGTTATTTCGAGGTGTCGTGGGTCTTGTCTTGATATCCATCTTGAACAATAAAGGCTTCATAGATAGATAGTATTAAGAGTCTTTCAGTTTTTCTTTTAGGATGTTTTGCAAACTCTTACTGCTTTTATTCAGTATATTTCAGACAGTTTAAATTGAGTATTTTGAGGCAAGTGAGTTGTTTGAACTTTAAAAGTCTATATTTGCTTGAGTTAGTCTTCCGCTATGTAGTCAGTCAGGACAAGGGTTCGCTTGGGGACTAGTAATGGTTCTCGAGTGCCAACCACGTCAAGGGTGTAGGCTCAGGGCGTCACAAACTTGGTATCAGAGCCCAGAGTTCAAGTGTCCTAGGATGTCTATGAAGTTGTGTCTAGTAGAGTCCTTATCGGTGTGAAGCGCCACATCTATAATAGGATACTACATGACATTAGAAATTGTCTCTTTTCTTCATACTTTTGTTCGTGCGATAAAGTTTAACCCTATGAAGGTTTCTTCTAATTTTTGCCTTACACGTATCTTTTCAGATCATGCCTCCACGAAGAAATGTCAAAGGGCGTCCTGTTAGGAGGAATGTGAATCCTCAGGTACCACGAGTCCAAGATGGACTAGAAAGTCCCAATGCACCAGGAGTGCAACCCCCTCAGGATGGTGTCACTAATGCTGAGTTTTGGAACACCATTCAGCTATTGACTTAGGTTGTGAATGCACAGGTTAGTCGCCAAGGAGCGGGCTGTCAGGATGGAGCTAATACGTCTAGAGTTTGAGAGTTTCTGAAATTGAATCCATCGGAGTTCACTGGGTCAAAGGTTAATGAGGATCCAGAAAACTTTGTGGAAGAGCTTCAGAAATTGTTGTCATGCATGTTGTTGATACTGAGCATGTGGAGTTGGCTTCCTATCAGCTCAAGGGTGTTGTCAGGATCTAGTATGACCAATGGAAGAAAACTAGGGGAGAAGGAGTACCATCCTTAGGCTGGGTTGTATTTGAGATTGCTTTCTTGGGGTGTTTCTTTTACCGAGAGCTAAGAGAAGTGAAAGTGAGGGAGTTCTTCAATCTAAAGCATGAGTCTATGAGTGTGCAAGAGTACATGTCTCAAGTTCACCCAACTATCCCCGCTATGCTCCGGAGATGGTGGCTTATATGAGGAGCAGAATAAGTTTGTTTGTGTCTTGACGCTCCCGCTATTCCAATAAGGAAGGTAAGGCGGCTATGTTGTTAAGGAACATGTGCATAGCTAGGCTTATGATTCATGTACAGTAGGTAGAGGAGGATAAGTTGAAGGACACGGAAGAGTTTCACAATAAGAGGGCTAAGATAGCAAATCATGAATATGGCCAGTAAAAGATCGGAAATGGGAATCAGTCATCTTTTCAGCAGAGGTCATCTGGACCTGCTCCATCATCAGCTAGTGCGCCTGTACCAAGAAACAAGAATAATCGCAGGAATCAAAATTCCTAAAATTTCAAAGCCTAGGGAACTCAGTGTCAAGGAAGTGTGGCACAAGGAGCTACTTGGACCCCCACTTGTACTAGGTGTGGTAGGAACCATCCAAGTGAGTATAGTGATGGCACGAGTGACTGCTTTAGGTGTGGTCAGACATGTCACTTTATGAAAGATTTCCCAAAGGCAAGGCAAGGTAATGGAAGAATAGAGCTCAATCTTCTTTAGCAGCTCCAGCAGACAGAGCTGCTTTGAGGGGAGCTACTTCAAGGACAGACGGAGGTACAAACCGTCTGTATGCTATGGCTAGTTACCCGGATGAACTCCTCAGATGTTGTCAATGGTATGCTTAAAGTCTTTTCTTTTGATGTTTATGTCTTACTTAATCTAGATGGGAGTTTATCTTTTGTAACTCCTTATATAGCCATGAGGTTCGGGACTCACCCCGAACAACTTCTTGAACCTTTCAGTGTTTCCACACCTGTTGGTGAGTCTATTTAGCAGAAAGAGTCTATCATAATTGTACCATCTTTGTCTATCATAAAGACACCATGGCTGATTTAGTTGAATTAGACATGTGGATTTTGATGTTATTCTAGGCATGGACTGGCTTTATGCTTGTTATGCCTCGGTCGATTGTAATGCTCGAGTAGTCAAGTTTCAGTTTCCTAATTAGTCAGTTTTAGAGTAAAGGAGTAATTAGCAGTGCCTAAGGGTCGTTTCATCTCATACCTTAAGTTCAGAAAGTTAGTCTCTAAGGGGTGCATCTATCACTTAGTTCGAGTTAATGACTCTAGTGTTGGCAGCAATAGTTTTTGCTCTCAAGATATGGCACCACTAGCTCTATGGCATTCGTGTGGATGTGTTCACTAACCACAAGAGTCTCCAGTATGTTTTTAGTCTAAAGGAGCTTAATCTCAGACAAAAGAGGTAGTTAGAGTGACTTAAGGATTACGACATGAGTATCCTCTATCACCTAGGTAAGGCTAACGTTGTTGTTGATGCCTTGAGCAGGTTGTCCATGCGGAGTACAGCTCATGTCGTGAAAGGCAAGAAAGAGCTGGCTAAGGAAGTTCACAAACTTGCGCATTTGGGATTTCGTTTGTTAGATTCCAATGAAAGAGGGGGGTTGAATCTTCATTAGTGGCAGAAGTGAAGGAAAAGTAAGACAACGACCCCTTCTTACTTGAGTTAAAGGCAAATGTTCAAAAGCAGAAGGTGATGACTTTTAAACAAGGGGGAGATGACGTGTTGAGGTATCAAGGTAGATTGTGTGTTCCAAGGGTGGATGAGCACTAAGAGAGGATCATGCCAGAATCTCATAGTTCTAGATATTCGATTCATCCGGGTTCCACTAAGATGTACCATGACTTGAGAGAAGTCTATTAATGAAATGATATGAAGATGTGTATTGTAGATTTTGTCACTAAGTGCCCAAATTGTCAGCAAGTTAAGGTTGAACACCAAAGGCCATGTGGTGTGGCTCAGAGCATAGCTTTTTCGAAATGAAAGTGGGAGATGATTAATATGGACTTCATTACAGGCTTGCCACGATCTCGCAGGCAGCATGATTCAATTTGGGTGATTATAGATCGGATGACTAAATTAGCCTATTTCTTACCGATAAAGACTACAAATTCTGCAGATGATTATGCTAGTTTGTACATTCGTGAGATAGTCCGACTTCATGGAGTCCCTTTTTCCATCATTTTAGATAGGGGTGCACAATTCACCGCTCAATTTTTTGAAGTCGTTTTAGAAAGGTTTGGGTTCAAAGTTAAACCTTAGTACTGCTTTTCATCCTCAGATAAATGGTCAAGTAGAGCTCACAATCCATACCCTAGAGGATATGTTGAGAGCATGTGTCATAGATTTCAAAGGTAATTGGGATTATCACTTGCCTCTCATAGAGTTACATACAATAATAGTTATCACTTCAGTATCCAGATGCCTCCTTATGAGGCTCTTTATGAGCGAAGATGTAGATCTCCTATTGGATGGTTTGAGGTTGGTGAAGTTGAGTTGAGAGGGCCAGACTTGGTTCATCAAGCCATGGAGAAGGTGAAGACTATTCAAGGAAGGTTGAAAACAGCACAAAGTCATTAGAAATCCTATACAGATCTTAGAAGGAGAGATTTGGAGTTTGAGGTTGATGATTGGGTCTATTTTGTTTCACCCATGAAAAGTGTTATGAGGTTTGGTAAGAAAGGAAAGCTTAGTCCCCGATATATTGGTCCTTACAGGATATCAAAGAGAATTAATAATGTAGCTTATGAATTGGAGCTACCACCAGAGTTAGCAGCTGTCCATCCGGTATTCCACATCTCTATGCTAAAGAAATGCTTGAGCGATCCTTCTCTTGTTTTGCCTACAAAAAGTATGACTGTGAAAGACAGACTTTCCTATGAGGAAGTTCCAGTCCGGATCCTTGATCATCAGATTCGCAAGTTGAGAACCAAAGAGGTGGTATAAGTCAAAGTTTTGTGGAGGAATCAGTTTGTTGAAGAGGCTACATGGGAAGTTGAAGAGGATATGAAAACTAGATACCCTCATCGCTTTTCCTCTTATTCAGTTCCAGTCCAAGGTATTAACTCTTCCTAAAGTACCCATTCAATTCAGTCCCTCCTTCAGTGTTTTGATTTCATCAGTTTTTATGTGTATTTTGCATTAAATTGGGATGTTAAACCTTTCCCTACCCTTCCATGCTCAGTTCAGCCATCATTCGAGGACGAATGATTCCACGGGAGAGATATAGTAACACCCCAGAAATTTCTAAGCTAAGGCCCGAACCATTTTTCATTTGCGTATAAAGTCGTATCGAGTGATTATTAAATTGTTCTTAGGTGTTAAGGTCAATTTTTAGTGTGGGAATGAATTTGGATATGAATTAAAGTCAAAAGAATCCCCTAGCACAAAGTTGAGTTGAAATCTTCCTTACTAATTAAGTTTTGATATAAGATTCTACTTAGGTCAACTTCAAATGATCATATCTCTCATCACATAATTAATTAGGTGGCCCTTTACCCATCAAATTAAAGGTCTAAGAGTCATCTTTCCAACGTAATAAAGCGTTTCTTATTTCGTGTTCAGAGTAAAAGGTTATGACTAGTTTAGTAGAGACTATCACAATAGAGTTTTCTGAGTCAGTGATCTACGAATCCCTTCTATGAGTTATAGAAAAAGCTACGACCCATACTATTCACTTATGGAAAAAGTACTAAAAGTTAAAATTTTGGGTCCAATTCTTACGGACCCACCTACGGGCCGTAGTTTGGGTCCGTAGAATGAACTTCTGAACCTTAAAATTTCAATATGAATTCCACGGATGGGATCTACACTCTGTAGATCAAACCACGGACCGTAGATGGCCTCGTGGAAGGTTTTTGACAACTTTTAAAGATGGATAGTTTAATCCTTTCGCACCCCTTCTAAGCCTAAACCCTGACTTTTTCACACCTAAATAAGATTCTAAACAGTATTAAACATTAATGCTTCCCAGACTTAGAGAAAGGATTCGAGAGGAGAAAGCTAGGGTTTCAAGCCAATTTCTGAGTTTCGCCAAGAACATCATTCTTTCAAGTATGTTAGGCTAATCATAGTGATGGACTGAGTTTTTTCTCACGCCCTACATCTAAATTCATTCAATAAAAGTTTAATCTAAGATTATATCCTTAGATTTGAGAATTCCTAAGATGAGTTATATTATTGATTCCAAGTTCCAAATTCTTGATTATGGGTTGCTATATATTATGCATTGAGATCATAGAGTTATTGTTCATGTTTATATTCCCACATAAACTCTATTTATTGTGTTTTCATTGAGAATCTTTTGATCAAACATTTTTCCTTCAATTGATTTTGAGAAGTTAAAAATGAGTTCAAGAGTAAAGTTTAAAGTATGATTTTTTAGTAGAGTTTAAGGGAAACTAAATGATTCCAAAATATATCATTTTTATATGGAGAAAGAGAGCACTATTTTCATAAAAGTATAAAAGTTTTTCAAACATAGTTATTATAGAGTAGTTACTTCTTAAAGAGGACCTTTTGAGAACTTATCTCAACCCTGAGAGAGTATTTTTACTTGAGCATTGAGTTATATATTTTGGGATTAGTATTGAGCACCAATATGGAAAAGAGTTTAGATAACACTCATTCCCCATAAACCATGTAGCCAACGTGGGTTAGGATCGCACCGATTTTTGGGTGACTCTTCACTGCCATTGAGCTGATTTTTATAGTGGATCCATGAGTTGAGTTTGTTCTATACCTCGGCAAGGTATAGGATAGTTATGGTAGTGTGGGTGAGACGTTGTATCATCACGAGGCTCATAGTGATGGTTGTCGATTAGAGAAACTCCTAATAGAGTAAAAATTAATTTTTTTAATAATACTTATATATATAGAGTTTAGTGAGTTAGCATATTTTATCTTTTAAAGTTTTAAGTGATCTTATCTCTATTTATGCTTTACATTCAATTGAGTATTATTTCAGCCTTTTCAGTTTAGTTGTTGTTTCTTAAGCTATATTACATACTTGTATATTCAATGTACTGACGTCATTCGACCTACATCTTTTTATGATGCAAATATAGGTGTTCACGATAATCAACAAGCGATTTGTTGAGATCACTTTGCACTCATTGACTGCTTTTGGTGAGACTTCCTTGCTCCCGGAGGACTCCATTTTTATTTCCAGTTTAGTTGTTTTTATGTATCGTCGGTCTTGTCCCGACATCTATCTTGAAACACAGAAGCTTCATAAATAGATAGCATTGAGAGTCTTTCAGTATTTCTTTTGAGTTGTTTTGCAAGCTCTTACTACTTTTATTCAATATATTTCAAACAGCTTAAATTGAGTATTTCGAGACAAGTGAGTTGTTTTAGCTTTTAAAGCCTATATTTGCTTGAGTCAGTCTTCCGCAACGGAATTAACCAGTCCAAGGATTTGCTTAGGGACCAACAATGGTTCTCGAGTGCCGGCCACATCCAAGGTGTAGGCTCGGGGTGTGACAGTCTTCTTTAAGACCTCAACTAGTGGAATGTTCACTAAGAGCTATTTAAGTATAATGATAAACTTGAGAAACTTACCAGCCTCCATTTTCTTTTTCAGCCTCTATGAAAATGGAGGTGGAGTTCAAGGAATCAGAGTTAAAAGAGCCTCTATTCTTGGTCTATTTGTGTCCGCGGCTCCTTCAAGCTCGTCTAGCGTAACATCAGTCTTTTCTAGTTCTCAAATATCAGCAAATAATTCTTGCTCAACCTCATCATCTACAACAACCGTCGGATCAGATTCAACATCATTGGCTTTCTCAATGCTCGCGGGAACTAGTTCTGATAGTACTTTGTTGCTTCTAGTAGTGATAAACATACGCTGGATATCCTTCTTTGGATACTGAACGGTATTACTATGCAAGGTACCATTTTCCTCTAATTGAAGGTTGCAGATTTATGCCCCATCTGGTACTGTAGCTGTTTAATAGATATGGAGTGCTAGTCTACAAGCTGACTCATATTTGAGAGATCATGTTTCATCTCTCTGACTCTAGAATCTATAGACTCCACACGGTGCAATACTTTAGCCAACATATCCTCAACTTTGGAACTACCTGCTCTTTCATGATGACTTGGAGGCACGTAGACTCCACCTATATTAATTTTTATTATCATCCTTGTTGTTTCAATTACATTGCTCACGATAATCAGATATGTCATAATAGTTATCATTCTGATAATTCCGAACTTGATTTTCCTGACCATTGGTCCGAAAACCCCTGGTTATTCAAGTACTTAGCTTTTTCCTCATTATCACACTCCATATTACCATGTCGACCAATAGCTCCCACTTTATTAACTTTCTCTACTCCCCCAGCTAGAATATTCTTGGCAAGCAAATTCATATGTGTCTTCGTGTGAGTCATATCCTAATCTCTCTCATTTTCCTATCTATGTTGCTCAGCAGATAGACCAACTAAATATCTATTTCTAGAGACCTCAGAGTCTCAAGTGTGCCTGGTCTTATTGGTGTGTGTAACCCGATCTAGTATATTTTGCATCTGTATATTTTTCTCCATGAATGACCCTCCAACCACTGTATCCACAATTGACTTGGTTACAAATTTCAAAGATCAGAAAAAAGTCTCAATCAGATGATCATCAGTCAGCTTGTGATTTGGGCATTGCTTCAGCTTCTTGTTAAACCATAACCAAGTCTCATGCAGAACCTTAGTAGGTAGCTAGTTTCTTGAAGTTATCTATCTAATCCCTCAGCTCCAACATTTTAGATGGTGGGAAGAACCTATATAGGAATGCGTCAGTTAGCTCTCTAGGTAGTGAATGAATCATGTTGCAACTCATTCAGCCACGTTGTTATTTCTTCAAATAATGACAATGGAAACAACCTCAATCAAATAGCCATTTGAATAACTCCAGGGATTTCAAATAAAATAGGAGTACCAACAAAATTCATCAAATGAAGGTTAGGATCATCTCTAGCTACTCCTTTGAACAGTCCATTCAAGTTGAAGAGCTGGATCATGGTACTTGTGATGTTAAATTTAGCTCCCAGAACTAAAGGTGGTGGAACAATGGCCCTAGTGGCACCAACTCCATCTAAGTCGGCCTCATCGTCATCATCAATACTACACTCAATAGGATCAACATCTCTCTACTATCCACTACCTCTTGCGGCTTGACGATGATTCACAGGGTAACGTCATCCTCTTCATTCTCTATCATATTCTAATCATTATTATTGTTACTGTTATTGATGTTGTCCTTGTCCTGGGCCTCAAGAAGTTGTCTTAACCTAGTTGCTTCACACTCTTGTACATTCATTATTTTTCAATAGACTTTTCAATCTCAGGGTTGTAAGGCAATAATAGTTCTCCCTTACTACAGGTACATGGGATGCATTAACGTGTATCCTTCAGAAACAAAACAACAATAGGAAATAAGACTAAGAGTGAAATAAACACACTTGACTTAATTAAAAATCTTATTCTCCGGCAACGGCGTCAAAATTTGATACCTCCAAATTACACCTCCGATTAAGAAGTATAACGGGATCATTGTCAAATATAAAACCCAACTTGGTTGGAATTTGTCACGCACCGAGCCTACACCCTAGACATGGCCGGCACTCGAGAACCATTTCTGGTCCCCAAGCAAACCCCTTGGCCTAGCTGACTACTTAGCGGAAGATTCACTCAAGTATTAACAAGCTTAGAATTAATATTTAAGACATTTAAACTCCAACAATTTCTAAACTCAAACTATCTAAAAACACTTAAGTTCAACAATGAAAAATACTTTGCAAAATGGTGTCAAAGCATCTTATCAAAAGGAAATATACTGAGAGACTTCTCAACACTAACTATCTATGAAGCCTCTAAATACTAAGATAGATGTCAGGATAGGACCCTCGACAACTCAACAAAATAGAAAATATAGTGTGAAGTCCTCCGAAAAGTAAGGAGGTTCACCAAAGCTAGCTGGAGTGCAAATGGTATCAACGGAATGCCTGTTGATGACCCTGAACACTTGTATCTGCATCATAAAAAGATGCAGGACGAATGACATCAGTACATTGAATATACGAGTATGTAAAATGGCTAAGTAAAGCAATAACTGAACTGATAAGACTAGGAGAATACTCACCTCACCTCACCTCAACTCAACTCAACCCAACTCAATGCAAAGCAATAATAATAGATGACATATTTAAAAATTTTTAAATAAAGGATATTAACTCTAGGAGGTACGTAAAATACAAAAAAAAAAGATTTTTACTCTTTACTCTTATTTGGGAGATTCTCCAACCAACAACCATCACTATGAGCTAAGTGATGATATAACATCTCGCCCACGCTGCCAGAACTGTCCTATACCTTGCCAGGGTATAGAACAACCTCAACTAAGTAGATCCACTATGCTCTACCCGAAGGCATAAGGAAATCATCTAAAAAGTATGAATCCTTTACCCTGTTGGCATATATGGTTTATGAGGAATTTGAGTTGTCTGAACTCATCCCCATATCGGTGCTCAATACTACTCTCAATAATTATATATACTCATGCTCAAGTAGAAATTCTCTTTATCTATTTTGAGGTAATTACTCAAAAGGTACTCTTTAAGAGGCAATGTCTCAATTATCTCTCGAAACTCTTTTAACTTTTTATAAAAATCAAAGTTCTCTTTCTAATTGAAAAAAAATGATAAATTTGGAAATCAATAGTTCCCTTAAACTTTACTCAAAATGTCTCTTTAAACTTTCCTCAAAACTCCTCTTTATTTTCTCAGAAAAGTTAATTTAAGATAATCGTTCGGTTCAAGAGATTCTCAATAATAACTCAATGAATACTCAAATATAGGGTTCATCTAGAAAATTAGTCATGAACAATCAACTCAATAAGTAGGGTTCATACCGAAATGTAGACATGAACAATATAACAATAATACTCAATGATATGGATACAATAACTCAAGAATTGAATTAGAATTCAACAATAGGCTTTCCTTGAAATTTCTCAAAAACAAGGAATAAAATCCTAGATTTCTCTTTTCTGAAATTCTGATATATGTAGGGCGTGTGGACGCACTAGTCCAACACTATGTAGGCCTTACATAGTGAGACGATGATTATCTAAGCGGAACTCGAAGGTCTTGCATGAAACTCTTGAACCCTAGCTTTTCTGCTTCTCTCCAATTCTTCCTCTCAAAAGATTCTAAGTGTTAATGAGAGAAAAAACACGTTGGGTACTGATAAGGGATTAATTTTAATCCCAAAACGTCTGGGTTTTAATTATAAAAGGGTGGGAAAAGATGAAAACTCTCCTCTTTAAAACTTCCGAACTGATCTACGAGGTCACCTACGGTTCGTGGGTTGACCTACGGACCGTAGGTCACCTTCGTGGATTTGATATCAAATTTTTAAGGTTTACAGATCCACCTACGGGTCCTAACAACGGCCCATTGGTTGGTTTTGTAGGTCAAGGGTCTCAAAAGTTAACCCTCAGTACTCTACCGATGACCTGACAGGACGGTTCGTCGTTCAAACGACGGACCGTAGGTTTGAGTCATTGTTCACAGACTCAAAATTTTAATATATGACAGTCTCTGGTAAAATGGTCATAACTTTTTACTCCGAACTCGAAAAAAGGCAAACTTGGTGGCATTGAAAAGAGGACTTAAAGATCTTTAATTTGATAGGTCATGAGCTACCTAATTAATTATGTGCTGGGAGATATATTTGTTTGAACTTTACCTAAGTAGAATCTTATGTCAAGACTTAGTCGAAAATGAAGTTTTCAACTCAACTTTGTGCTAGGGGGTCCTTGTGACCTTAAGTCATATTCAAATCCATTCTAACACAAAAGAAATGACCTTTACAAATATGACCAATTTACGAATCATCCGATACGATTTCTATATGCAAACAAAGGATGGTCCGGGCCTTAGCTTAGAATTTTTTTGGAGTGTTACAATATCTCCCCCTTGGAATCATTCGTCCTCGAATGATGGATGAAATGAGAATGAAGAGGGTAGGGAAATGTTTAACAGCCCAAACTTTGAAATACACATGAACTCAAAATAGTGAAGGAGAGACTGAACTGAATTAGTACTTTAGGAAGAGTTAATTACTTGAATTGGAGCTAAATCGGAGGTAAAGATATGAGGGTATCTCTTCTTCATATCTTCCTCGGCCTCCCATGTAGCCTCCTCAACAAACTGATTTCTCCATAAGGCTTTGACTGATGCGACCTCTTTGGTTCTTAACTTTCGAACCTGACGATCAAGAATTTGAACGAGAATCTCTTCATAAGATAGGTTGTCCTTAATACCAATATTCTCGGTAGGCACAATAAGCGAAGGATCACCCTAGCACTTCTTTAGCATAGAGATATGAAATACCGAATGGACTGCTGCAAACTCTGATGGTAGCTCCAACTCATAAGCTACATTACCAACTCTCTTGGATATCCTATAAGGACCAATATACCGGGGAATGAGCTTTCCCTTCTTACCAAATCTCATAACTCCCTTCATAGGTGAAACCTTCAAATAGACCCAATCATTAACCTCAAACTTCAAGTCTCTCCTTCTCACAACTGTATAGGATTTCTGACGACTTTGCGTTGTTTTCAACCTCTCCAGAATAGTCTTCACCTTCTACATGGCTTGATGAACCAAATCTGGTCCTATCAACTCAGCTTCACCAACCTCAAATCAGCCAATGGGAAATCTACACCTTCGCCCATATAGAGCCTCATACGGAGACATCTGAATGTTGGAATGGTAACTATTATTGTGGGCGAACTCGATAAGAGGCAAATGGTCATCCCAATTACCTTTGAAATTGAAAACACAAGCTCTCAACATGTCCTCTAGGGTCTGAATGGTGCACTCTGCTTGACCATCAGTCTGAGGATGAAAAGCAGTACTAAGGTTCACCTTCAAACCCAAACCTTTCTAAAACGACTTCCAAAACTGTGCGGTAAACTAAGCACCCCTATATGAGATAATGGACAAGGGAACTCCATGCAGTCGAACTATCTCACGAATGTAGAGGTTTGCATACTCTTCTGCTGTATTGGTAGTCTTTACTAGTAAGAAGTGGGCAGATTTGGTCATCCGATCCACAATCACCCAAATGGAATCATGCTGCCTGCGAGATCGCGGTAAACCTATAATAAAGTTCATATTAATCATCTCCCACTTCCATTCTGGAAGGGGTATATTCTGAGCCACCCCACACGACCTTTGACGTTCAGCTTTGACTTGCTGGCAATTTGGGAACTTAGCAACAAACTCTGCAATACACCTATTCGTACTACTCCACCAATAGACTTCTCTCAAGTCATGGTACATCTTTGTGGAACCCTGACTGAATCAAATACCTAAAATTGTGAGCTTCTTCCATAATCCTCTCTTAGAGATCATCCACCTCTAGAATACATAACCTTTCTTGATATCTCAACACACCATCTCCCCCTTGTGCAAAAGCCATCACTTTCTGCTTATGCACATTTTCTTTCAACTCAAGCAAAATGGGGTCTTTGTCTTGCTTCTCCTTTACCTCTGTCACTAATGAAGACTCAGCTCCATTCATCACAACAACTTCGCCTTCACCGAAATCCAACAATCGAACACCCAACCGTGCAAGTCTGTGAACTTCCTTGGCTAGTTCCTTCTTGCCTTCCTCAACATGAGCAGTACTCCTCATGGACAACCTGCTCAAAGCATCAGCAACAACATTAGCCTTACCTGGGTGATAGAGGACACTTATGTCGTAATCCTTGAGCAACTCTAACCACCTCCTTTGTCTGAGATTGAGCTCCTTCTGATTGAAAAATACAAGAGACTCTTGTGGTTTGTGAACACATCCACATAAACACCATAGAGATAATGACTCCATATTTTGAGAGCAAAAACCACTGCTGCCAACTCGAGATCATGAGTCGGGTAGTTCCTCTCGTGAATCTTAAGCTGTCTTGAGGCATAGGGTATAACCTTACCATTCTGCATCAATACACAACCAAGTCCAACTCTAGACGCATCACAATAAACGACAAAACCCTCTGTACCTTCTAGTAGGGTCAACACTGAAGTTGTAGTTAATCGAGTTTTCAATTCCTGAAAGCTTTTCTCACAAGCTTCAGACCATTGAAACTTAGTCATTTTCTGAGTCAACAGAGACGAAATAGATGAGATCCCATCGGCAAATCTTCTGTAGTAACCAGCCAACCCCAAGAAACTCCTTATATCAGTTGGAGATGTAGGTCTTGGCCATTTCTACACTGCCTCAATCTTCTGAGTGTCGACTCAAATTCCTTCGCCAGACACAATGTGGCCTAAGAATGCCACTGATTCTAGCCAGAACTCAAACTTAGAAAACTTGGCATAAAACTCTCGATCTTTGAGAGTTTGAAGAACTATTCTGAGATGACTAGCATGGTCCTCCTCATTCCTCGAATAAATCAGTATGTCATCAATGAACACGATAACAAACATGTCCAGGTATGGCTTAAATACCTTGCTCATAAGATCCATGAATGCTGCAGGAGCGTTAGTCAGACCAAAGGATATGTAACAAGGAACTCATAATGACCATAACGGGTCCTGAAAGCTGTCTACGGGATATCACTTTCTCTCACTCTCAATTGATGATAGCCAGATCTGAGGTCTATCTTAGAGAAACAAGTGGCACCCTGAAGTTGGTCTAAAAGGTCATCAATTCATGGAATGGGATATTTATTCTTTTTGGTGACCTTGTTCAACTGGCGGTAATCGATACACATCCTAAAGCAACCATCGTTCTTCCTTACGAATAAGACCGGAGCGCCCCAAGGGGAGACACTTGGTCAGATGAAACCCTTATCAAGAAGATCTCTCAACTGCTTTGTTAACTCCTTTAACTCAGGTGGAGCCATTCTATACGGTGGAATAGAGATGGGTTGAGTATCAAGAAGAATATCTATTCTGAAATATATTTCTCTCTCAAGAGGGACTCCGGGAAGATCGTTTGAAAAAACCTCTGGAAACTCACTCACAACTCGAATTGACTGAATAGGCGGTGTATCAACACTAGAGTCATTAACTCGGACTAAGTGATAGATGCACCCTTTGGAAACTAACTTTCTGGCCTTAAGGTATGAGATGAAATGGCCCTTAGGCACTGCTAAACTACTCTCCCACTCTTAAACTGGCTCATTAGGAAATTGAAACTTGACTACTCGAGTTCTACAATCGACTAAGGCATAACAAGCATAAAATCAGTCCATACCTAGAATAACATCAAAGTCCACTATATCTAGCTCAACTAAGTCAGCCATGGTGTCCTTGTGATAGACAGAGATAGTACAATCACGGTAGACTCTTTCTGCTAGAATAGACTCACCAACACGTGTGGAAACACTGAAAGGCTCAAGAAGTTGTTCAAGGGAAATGCCGAACTTTATGGCTACATAAGGAGTCACAAAAGACAGGCTCGCACCTGGATCAATTAAGGCATAAACATCGAAAGTAAAAACTTTAGGCATACCAGTGACAACATCTGGTGAGTCCTCCTGATCCTAGCGACTTTTCATAGCGTACAGACGGTTTGCTCCTCCGCCTGTCCCTGAAGTAGCTCCTCTCTGGGTATTCTATCTGCGAGAACTGCTGAAGACGATTAGGCTCTATTGCCCCCACTACCCTACTTGTTCCAAGGGCACTCTCTCATGAAGTGACCCGTCTGACCACACTTGAAGCAGCCACTTGAACCATCATGAAACTCTCCTAGGTGGTTCATACCACACTTGGTACATGTGGGGGTCCAATTAGCCCTTGTGCCATGCTACCCTGAGACTGAGTAGGTCAAGCTCTGAAATTCTGGGAGTTTTGATTCTTGAATTCATTTCTTTTCTTTGGTGCAGGTGCACTAGCTGAGGATGGAGCAGATCCAGGTGACCTTTGCCGAAAAGATGACCGATTCACATTTTCAACCTTCTGCTGGTTGGAGTCATGATTTTCTGTCTTAGCCCTCTTACTGCGGGACTCTTCCCTGTTTTCAATTTATCCTCTTCAACTTGTTGCACATGGATCATGAGCCTGGCTATGTCTATGTCCCCTATCAACATAGCCGCCTTACCTTCCTTACTTGATAAGCGGGATATCCCAGACACAAACAAGCTCATCCTGCTCCTCATATCAGCCACCATCTCTGGAGCATAGCGAGGTAGCTGAGTGAACTTGATACTCTTGCACACTCATAGATTCTTGCTTCAGATTTAGAAACTCCCTTACATTTGCTTCCCTTAATTCGCGGAGAAAGAAGCGCCATAAGAAAGCATCTTTAAACACTGTCCAACTCAAAGGTGGTGCCCCTTCAGCTCTATTCTTCTTCCATTGGTCATGCCATATTCTAGAAACACATTTGAGTTGATATGAAGCTAACTCCACACGCTCTACATCAGCAACACGCATAACCTCAAACACTTTATGAAGTTCCTCCACAAAGTTCTTCGGATCCTCTGTGATGTTCGACCCTGTGAACTCTGGGGATGCATCCTCAAGAATTCACGGATTCTAGATGTATTAGCCAAATCTTCACGACCCACTCTTTGTTGACCAGCCTGATTTCTCACAACCTGAGTCAGCATCTGAATAGCATTCCTAAACTCAGCATTGGTGGCATCTCCTTGAGGGGGTTACACTTCTGGTGCATTGGGAACTTCCTAACCTTGAGGATTCACATTCCTCCTAACAGGACGTCCTTGAACAACTCTTCGTGGAGGCATGATCTGAAAAGACACGCGTAAGCACGAGTCAGAGGAAATTTTTCATAGAGTTGAACTCTATCGCATGAACATGAGTAAGAAAAAGTAAAAGTTCCTAAATGTCGTAGCCTCCTAGTTATAGATGTGGCACGCTTCACACCGATAAGAAGGATTCTAATGACACAGTTTCATAGACACCCTAGGACTCTTGAACTATGTGCTCTGATACCAAGTTTGTCACACCCCGAGCCTATACACTGGGCGTGGCTGGCACTCGAGAACCATTTCTGGTCCCCAAGCGAACCCCTTGGCCTGGCTGACTACCTAGCGGAAGATTCACTCAAGCATTAACAAGCTTAGAATTAATATTTAAGACATTTAAACTCCAATAATTTTTAAACTCAAACTGTCTGAAAACACTTAAGTTCAACAATGAAAAATACTTTGCAAAACGGTGTCAAAACATCTTATCAAAAGGAAATATACTGAGAGACTTCTCATCACTAACTATTTATGAAGCCTCTAAATACTAAGATAGATGTCAGGACAGGACCCTCGACAATTTAACAAAACAGGAAATATAGTGTGAAGTCCTCTGAAAAGCAAGGAGGTTCACCAAAGCTAGCTAAAGTACAAATTGTATCAACGGAGCGCATGTGGATGACATTGAACACCTGTATCTGCATCATAAAAAGAAGCAGATCGAATGACATCAGTACATTGAATGTACGAGTATGTAAAATGGCTGAGTAAAGCAATAACTTAACTGATAAGACTAGGAGAATACTCACCTCAACTCAACTCAATGCAAAGCAATAATAATAGATGACATATTTAAAGTTTTGTAAATAACGGATATTAACTCTAGGAGGTATGTAAAATACAAAAAAAAAATGACTCTTTACTCTTATTTGGGAGATTCTCTAACTGACAACCATCACTATGAGCTAAGTGATGATACAGCGTCTCGCCCACGCTACCAGAACTGTCCTATACCTTGCCGGGGTATAGAATAACCTCAACTAAGTGGATCCACTAAGCTCTACTCGAAGACATAAGGAAATCATCTAAAAAGTATGAATCATTTACCCATCTTGGCATACATGGTTTATGAGAAATTTGAGTTGTCTGAACTCATCCTCATATCGGTGCTCAATGCTACTTCTAATAATTATATATACTCATGCTCAAGTAGAAATACTCTTTCTCTATTTTGAGGTAATTACTCAAAAGATACTCTTTAAGAGGCAATGTCTCAATTATCTGAAACTCCTTTAACTTTTTATGAAAATCAAAGTACTCTTTCTCATGGAAAAAAATGATAAATTTGGAAACCAATAGTTCCCTTAAACTTTACTCAAAATGTCTCTTTAAACTTTCCTCAAAATTCCTCTTTATTTTCTCAGAAAAGTTAATTTAAGATAATCATTCGGTTCAAGAGATTCTCAATAATAACTCAATGAATACTCAAATTATAGGATTCATGCAGAAAATTATTCATGAACAATCAACTCAATAAGTAGGGTTCATACTGAAATGTAGACATGAAGAATATCACAATAATACTCAATGATATGGATACAATAACTCAAGAATTGAATTAGAATTCAACAATAGGCTAACTCAAAATTTCTCAAAAACAAGGAATAAAATCCTAGATTTCTCTTTTCTGAAATTCTGATATATGTAGGGCGTGTGGACGCACTAGTCCAACACTATGAAGGCCTTACATACCTGGGACGATAATTATCTAAGCGGAACTCGAAGGTCTTGCATGAAACTCTTGAACCCTAGCTTTTCTCCTTCTCTCCAATTCTTGCTCTCAAAAGATTCTAAGTATTAATGAGAGAAAAAGCACGTTGGGTACTGATAAGGGATTAGTTTTAATCCCAAAACGTCTAGGTTTTAATTATAAAAGGGTGGGAAAAAATGAAAACACCCCTCTTTAAAACTGCCGAACTGATCTACGAGGTCACCTACAGTTCGTGAGTTGACCTACAAACCGTAGGTCACCTTCGTTGATTTGATATCAAAATTTTAAGGTTTACAGATCCAACTATGGGTCCTAACGATGGCCCGTAGTAGTACTTATGGCCCGTTGGTTGGATTCGTAGGTCTGGGGTCTCAAAAGGTTACCCTCAGTACTCTATCAACGACCTGACAGGACGGTTCGTCGTTCAAATGATGGACCGTAGGTTGTAGTCGTCGTTCACAAACTCAGAATTCTGATATGACACTCTCTGGTAAAATGGTCATAACATTTTACCCCGAACTCAAGAAAAGGAAAACTTGGTGGTGTTGGAAAGAGGACTCAAAGACCTTTAATTTGATAGATTATGGGCCACCTCATTCATTATGTGGTGCTAGATATGATTGTTTGAAGGTAACCTAAGTAGAATCTTATGTCAAGACTTAGTCGAAAATGAAGTTTTCAACTCAACTTTGTGCTAGGGGGTCCTTGTGACCTTAAGTCATATTCAAATCCATTTTAACACAAAAGAAATGGCCTTTACAAATATGAGCAATTTACGAATCACCCGATACGATTCCTACATCCAAACAAAAGATGGTCCGGGCCTTAGCTTTGAAATTTTTTGGAGTGTTACATAATTGAATCTCACAGGAAATAAGACGAAAATTTAGTTGTATGCTATTATTCAACTATTAGTCAGTTATTTCCAGATTAATGAAATTTTGGGGGAATCGTTTATCTTTCAATGTCAAGTTGTATTAAGTAACCTCAAACAAAATTATTGGAATGAAGAAATTAACTAAGAGAGTAGCTAGGGGTGTGGGTTCATGACAATTTTATGATTATTTATGGGTAATTACCATAATTAATCTTTTAGTGCTAAGTATGCAAGTCTGTAAAACCTTATGCATTATTTAACTGTTTCTCAGCCTAATTAAATAAGTATTACTTCTACTCTCTCGAACTGAAAGTGCTCACCAATTGAAAATTGACAATCACTATGAATTGGTTAATTTTGCTACAACATCAACCATTACACGGGGTTTAGAATTGTTGAATTCTCATTGTTAATTTTTTTCCTCAGTTTTATACCCTTTTACCCAAGCAAGTTAAACCTAGGATATGTTCTAATGTTTGCAACCGTTTGAAATTGATTGAAATGAAAAAACTAGCAATGCATGTGTACACTATTTAATTTCTATCAAAAATAATTCTACTATTTTCAAATCATCATGGATCCCATAACCCCAAGTTTTGGGGTTTAGCCACTCATAGAATTCAAAATAAGCCAAAAAATTTTATTCATTAAATAAGAATCAACTTACAAAAGTGAAGACAATCAATCAAGATTTTGATTTCAAAAACCACATTAATCTTAGAATAACGTTGATAGTAGCGTACACTGTCACTACATTCTTCTCTAAAAATAATGATGATGAAATAAATCGTAAAATGTTATTTATAGTCCAAGGAAATTTGAAATTCAAAATAGCAAAATTCATTTTTTGCCTTAGGCCTCAGCTGACGGCCTATCATAGGTGTTACAGTCTGTCACCTTGTTCATTGCAGATAAAACGTAGCTGGACTTAGGATGGCCTTCACTGATAGTAGGTTTGATAGCCCATCATAGGTGTAATGGCCCATTAGGTTGGCCGTCATTTGGTATGCTGCTTTTGGCTCTCATCATGAAAGAAGAGCTGACAATCTCTCGGACATGTGACGGCCCGTCAGGGTCCCATTCATAGTTTCTCCTCAGCTACACTTAACTCTATTTTTGCTTCTTTTTTTGTTTTTGTTCGATTTCCTATTCTAGACATACAAAAAACTATTAAATGACACGATTGTTGATTAATAACTCAATATTTATTCATAGTTAAAGATGTCAAATGTGTCGCTTAATGTCAATACATCATAGCAACACCTTATTTGGTAGCTTATGGTTCGGATATTCAACCACCTTCTTTTAAAATCTTATCCAATCCTCATATAGTGCTTCTTCTGGCAGTTGTGTGAAGTTCTTTATCTTATCCTTAAGCTGAATATGTCTTCTAGGAGGAAAAAACCTCTCCAAGAATGTTGATGTGAGCTCTACCCATGTAGAGATGGATGTTTCTGGTAGCTTTTCTAACTATGTAGTTGCCTCTCTTGTCAGAGAGAATGGAAACAGCCTAAAGTGAACACCTTCTTAAGAGAGACCAGAGATGTTGTATGCTAGACACACTCTAGCAAAGTTTTTTAAATGTTTGTTTGGATCTTTAAGAGGTAGACCATCGAATAATCATTTTATGCCTAGCAAGTGCAAGAATGTGCTGGTGATGTTGAAATTTACATCTTCAATCAGTGGTGGAGGTCAAATGGCTTCATCATGCCCACTTATGCAACATTTGCCTCAATTATTGCCCTTTGTTTATTTTCGTCACCCATTGCCAAACCCAGCTTCATAGACCTAAATGTATGGTTGATTTATGGATCAAGTGGATCCAAGGGAGATCCTTGACTCCTAGAATCAGGCGTATACTGTGGTAAAATCTGCAATGGAAAAAAATAACAATTAATGTAATTCTACAAAATAATAGTCACTTTATGAATTTATACAAATTATAAATTTTAAACCTAACTCTTCAATAATGGCATCCGAATTTTGATGTTGCCCAAATTACACCTTAAATAGAGATAAAGTGGTCGCTACCAGAATATAGTAACTCAACTAGGTTGGGGTTGAACCCCACAGAGAGTGTGGTGAGAGAACTTTATAATTTGCTAATGTAATCCAAAGGGAAAAGGAATAGATTCCCCCTTAAACTTGTCCTGAAAAGTCAGTTACACGCTTAAACTATTATGACGACCTATTACACACATTTACTACTTAAAAGTGAATTAATTTACTCCCTAAAACTGACGTGATAAAAAATAAAAATAAAAAATAAAAAACTAGTGCATCAAAAAAATTAAATTTAAAAAAAGAATTAGAAAATCAAAATCTTCCTTCCCCACCCATTACCCTCTTCTTCTTCATTCTTTATTTTTCATCACAAATTTTTATTTTTCATCACAATCTCAAAGATTGGGAAAAGGCATAAATTCCCCCCTAAACTTGTCCCGAAAAGTCAGTTACACGCTTAAACTATTATGACGACCTATTATACATCTTTACTATTTAAAAGTGAATTTAATACCATCATGAAACGTGTAACACCACTCTCACAGTATGTAGTGTATTACACTTGCTGCCACATAAGCACTACGTCAGTGCCACATCATATTTTATAATTTTTAAATTTTTTTTGTTTTCTTTTCTTTTGTTAACTCTACTTTACACTAATTAATCTCTAATTAATTATTAAAATTCTCTAATAACTATACCTTATTCATCACTAAATCTCACCCACTTTATCTCTAATCTAATCGGAAAAATCATTCATTTGAATTTATATCACAATTCTCTTTGTCTTCTCCGACGAAGAATAACTAAATTTTCGCCATCACAAACCCACCTCCACAATGCCATTCCTTCTTCTTTTTTGATAAACCATTAGCCACCTAACAACCACATAAACCACCACAAAATAGCCACTCAAAATCCAAATCTGTCACCGACAAACACCGAACCAGACCCCCTTACCTTACCCCTTTGCAATTTTACTCTTTTGATTTGTGTAGCGGGTGTGTCGGCGAGCTCAAAGTTGCACCCATGGCTCCGATGAAGTTCCAATGAGATTCACACTTTCAGATCTAAACAACCAACCAACAAGCACAACAAACAACACCAATACTACACTCACATCTTTGTGAATCTTTGAGATTGTGATGAAAAATAAAGAATGAAGAAGAATAGCGATGTGAGTGTAGTACTGGTATTGTTTGTTGGGCTTGTTGGTTGGTTGTTCAAATCTGAAAGTGTGGAGCTCATTGGAACTTCATCGGAGCCATGGCTGAAGCTTTCCGGCACACCTGCAAAACAAATCAAAAGAGTAAAATCACAAAGGGGTAAGGTAAGGGGGTCTGGTTTGGTGTTTGTCGGTGACTGATTTGGATTTAGAGTGACTATTTTGTGGTGGTTATGTGGTTGTTTGGTGGCTAATGGTTCGTCGAAAAAGAAGAAGAAATGGTGTTATGGAGGTGGGTTTGTGGTGGTGATGGGTTGGTTATTCTTCGTCAGAGAAGACAAAGAGAATTGTGATATAAATTCAAATGAATGATTTTTCTGATTAGATTAGAGATAAAGTGGGTGAGATTTAGTGACGAAGAAGGTATAATTATTAGAAAATTTTAATAATTAATTAGTATAAAATAGAGTTAACAAAAGAAAAGTTAATTAATAAAGAAAAGAAAACAAAAAGAATACAAGAAATTATAAAATATGGCATGGCACTGACGTAGTGCTTATGCGGCAACAAGTGTAATACACTACATACTGTGAGAGTGGTGTTACACGTCTCAGGTGGTATTAAATTCATTTTTAAATAGTAAAGGTGTGTAATAGGACGTCATAATAGTTTAAGCGTGTAACTGAGTTTTTGGGACAAGTTTAGGGGGAAATGTATGTCTTTTCCCTAATCCAAACTAATGACAAATTTTTGGTAGCCCCACATCCTTGTTAGTTATTCTTTTTTCTAATCTTAACTTCTTTTGTCAATCATGTCAGAATACGGACGAGTTCTTAACATTTGCAATCATTGAAAAAGCAATCTTTATGATAGAATCTTAATACACAATGATCACCGCTTTATGAGAAGATTTTAATATAAGAAATCCATTATCCTTATTTCTATTCTAAGTTCCACAACCTTAATTATGAGATTTAGTTACTCATGACTAGATGCAAAAAATAATTAAGTGATTATAATAACCTAAGAACATTAATATGAAAGAAAGTAACTTAAATCTTTAATTAATGTAGCTCATGCAAGAGTATTTTACTCGTACCACAAAAATCTTCAAAAAAAGCAGTAATTAACCCTAAGAAATATTTTAAAGTAATTTGCAACAAAGAATGATAAAATTTACATTCTAATGATAGTGTATAACTCTTAAAACGCCGTCCTTATGATCTATTTATAATAGTAGATTTGGAACCCCAATCACAATTGAACTCTGCTTTGACAGTGTAAATCAGAATTATTACAACAGGGTGTGTGGTGCGGAGTCCATCTCAAGGCAGGGGTGTTCGCGTCGTAGGGTCCATCGCAAGGCAGGGTTGTCTATGTCGTAGGGGCCATCTCGCCTTCTGTTCTTCTTCGTGCATCGCAAGTCCATTATAAGAGTTTTTGGTCTCTGAATCTCGTTCTTCTTGCTGCACAACACGAGGTCCGATGCGTGGTGCGGAGCTCTACTTTTTACCATCTTTTTTACTGCATTTTTGTCTGGGACACTTCGTTTTGAGTTTCAATCCATATTTTAGATCAATATTGGCTATGTTTTTGCCTGAAATCAGGCTCATCGCATCAATTATTCATAAAATGCATGAATATATATGAGTTTATACTCAAAACTTAGTTAAATTATGGTATTTAAATGGATAAATACTTTCGGGTTAGTGTTATAGTTGATCATATTTGTTGGTTTCAGTCCACTGCGAAGGACTTGACTCCTTTACTTCATGTATTCAACTTCTACAGTCAAGTTCTCCCGATAGACATGAAACAGGCTTTGGTTATTTAGTAGTTATTGGTCTATCATATATATTATCAGCTCCTTATTTGAGATGCGTTAAGAATTTGAAACTTGTTTGTCTATCATAAACACTACTAACAACACTATCATGTTCTTATTTGAGACGCGCTAAGAATTTGAGACTTGTTGGTCTATCATAAACACTACTAACAACACTATCAGCTCCTTATTTGAGACGTGTTAAGAATTTGAGGCTTGTTTGTCTATCATAAATACTATTACTCCTTATTTGAGACATGTTAAGAATCTAATTCGTGCTTGTCTATCGTAAACACTATTAACTCCTTATCTGAGACACTTTAAGAAACTAATTCGTGTTTGTCTATCATAAACATTATTAGTTCCTTATTTGACACATGTAAAAATCTAATTCTAAGTGTCAAAAACACACCTAAGCTATTTCTTTTTTTTGAGTTTCATACCTAAACTATTGGGAGTGTGAGTTTCATACCTAAACTATTACTTATTAGTTTGAGAAACATACATCAGTGGTGTGTGTAATACACTCTCTTTTATTTGTAAAATCCTTGTCACATGGCATT
Organism: Solanum appendiculatum; assembly: GCA_018342035.1. Taxonomy (NCBI): domain Eukaryota; kingdom Viridiplantae; phylum Streptophyta; class Magnoliopsida; order Solanales; family Solanaceae; genus Solanum; species Solanum appendiculatum. The sequence continues at coordinate 505,253 of JAGDQO010000428.1, forward strand.
CCACATGGATAAAATATTCCACCTTGACAAAAATTAAATAAACTATTAATATTAGTTAAAAACTAAAGATTAAAGTATTACTATCCAAAAAAATATTATTTTAAGAAAATAAAATTTAAAATATTTTTCTCACCCCACTCCACCACCACCCCCCCCCACACACACACACACAATTCCACCATTCTTTAATTTTTTAAAAAAATTCAGACCTTACCCCCTCCCTCACTCCTTCCTAAAAAAATTAATTTATTATTTTTTTAAAAATAAAATAAAATTCTACCCCACCCCATTTAACCCTCCACTCCTAATTTTTTTTTTATATATATTTTTCTCATTTAGTGTTAGATGTGTACATATATTTTTCGGAACATATTTTTTTCTATTTGCGTACTGAATATAACAGAAATAAAAATTTTATTTTAAAAACAGTCTTGCGGCAATTAAAAAACACTTTTTTAAAAAAATATAAATATATATCTAATACAAAACGAGAAAATAATTGGAAGCAGAGGGTTATGTGGGGGAAGTAAGAATTTTTTTTAAAAAACTCTTATAAAAGAATTTTTTTTAAAAAAACTAAAAAATTGGGGTAGGGAGAGTACGGTGAGAGGAAGTGCTGGAGCGGGGGAAGAAAAATATTTTACATTTTATTTTATAATTCTTTTTGAGGGAATAGTAATACTTTAATCTTTAACTTTAACTATAACTAATACAAATAATTTATTTATTTATTTTCAAGGTGGAATGTTTTGTTCATGTGGAGTGTGATGTGATAACTTTTTTAAAATAAAAGAGAGAGTGTATTACACACACCATGATGAGATGTAATAAAAGAGAGAGGTGTATTTTGTTGAAAAACTATATGCACAGCGGAAGCATAACAGAACTATACTGCTTATATAAATAATAGACAAACAATATGTTTATGCTAGAACACATTCAATCATGCTAGAACACATAAACTTACTGAAATTTAATTCGATAAATACCTCTTGAAGCGTGAGCAGATACCTTCAAGCGAATCCGCAAAACCTTCAAGTGAATCCACAAGTTGGACAGTAGTTCTCTACAACGATCCCAAGTTCACATCTGAACTCTCTCAATACTTGGGTGGGCAAGTATCGTATAGAAAACCTTCAGTCTCTTCCTAGGTTAGGAGAATCCCCACTTATAGAGATTTTTTCCCAATCCAAAAAGGAGAAGAAAACACAGTTTTCTTGAAAAACCAAGAAACCAACGTTATTCCCCTTTTTTCCTTTAGAAATAGAATTCTGAATTCTAGTTAAATTTGGGCACCGTAGGGACCACATAATTAATTACTAAGGTTTTCTATTATGGAAATAATTTCAAATAATTATTTTAAATTATTCTTACCATTATAAATTACAAATCATTTCACTAGAAATTCGTAATTGCACTCATCTATTTAAATTTCGAAATTTCTCATTAAACACTTATGTAATTCTCCATGTAAAGATTACAGATACTAATCAATAAATTAAATTACTAACGAATTTAATTCAATGGTTAATTTCCTTTAGAGCACTGGTTAACTTATTTCATGTGTTAGATTCATAAATCCATTTGCAAGGTTTGACACAATGAAAACGTATTAGCTTCTCAAAAAGGCATATCATCAATCTCTATATCGATATATGGATTCCATCAACTAACTTATTATTTCACCAATATATATTATTATCATCCAATCTATCAGGCATATTGACACATCTTAGAATCTCACATTTCAATAAATCAAAATGATAATTAATATATAAAGATCATAATAGTTATATTAGGATTGAGAATATAAGTACATTTAACAGCTTAGAGAATATGCTTTTGTCAGTCAGTCTAAAACAACTATCTCTACTTGTTCCCGTTCAATACATACAAAATCCACTAGTACAAGAAGTTGAAACTATACCGTTCCCATAATCAAGATAAATTATATATAATCTTGTGCTACAATCATACCGATGGCATGTCCAATTTCCATTCTAGATTGTGAACAAAAACCTTTATACTTATAAGAACCAATGATTTAATTCTATGTGTATAAGCTAAAAACTCTATACACTAAATCATCTACTATATAAGTAAACAGACACCATAAACGAATATATGATCTATTAAAACTGAATAAATATTTATTCTATAATAAATATTATATCTAAACATATGGTTAATAGTATATATCTCAACAATCTCTCACTTAAACTTTTAACCATCACAATTGTTATATTGTACTATATCTAAATGCATGGTTAATAGGATATACCCTAGCAATCTCCCACTTAGATGTTTAATCTTGAAAATTGTTAGAATACTATGTCTAAACACATGATTAATAGTATATTCCCTAACAATCTCTCACTTAGACTCTTAACTATGCATTTACAACTTTTACAGGTATTCATTTAATTCTTATTGAAAGAATTTTTACCAAGTTATTTTCTCATGCAATTTCGTCTAGTAGTGCTTCGTCGTAACAAATTGATTTTGTACTAGATCTTGAGGGACCTAATCATAAAACACTCCAAGAGTATACTTCTTTTTGGGATTTCTATCATGAAAGCCCTCTCAAACATACAAAAGAAACAAATCTTCGTTATGATTCTCCCACTACAACTAAGTACTACTACTATAATCATACTTACACGTTCTTGAGTCTTAATATTTTCTTCAAAACCTTTTGGATTTGAAATATTAACAACTTTTTCATGTAGTATTCTTTAATTTGCTCAACATCACTCCCACTACTTGAAGAAGTAAATTTTCTTATGTCTAGTAACGTTTCTCCCACTACTTAAGCACAATGGAACGTCTATTCTGACATAGCAATTAAATGTTCTTGAGCATCTGAATTTACAATTGAGTCATTTGTTATTTCTTTGTTCAGTTCTTGTAAATCTAGTTTACTTCTAGGAACATGATTTACTAAATGGTCCTTTTCTAGAAATTTGACAATTGTGTTAACAATTGCCTTATTTTCTTTAAGACAATAAAATAAACCTTCTTTCATTCTTTTTGGATATCCAATTAAAACACACACATTTCATTCTTAATTCCAGTTTATTTATCCTCCCTCTCAGCACGTGTGCTGGACAAATCTATATCTGAACATGTCACATGTTAGACTTACACCAAATCAACACTAGTTCTATAGTTGTCCAATGTACTGATTTGAAAGGAATTGAATTCAGAATGTGATATGTAGTTCTTAGAACATATCCCAAAAGAAACAAAACAACCAGGAATAAGTCAATCATTAATCTTATCATCTTCATAAAAGTCTATTTCTTTTCTCTTTTACACCAATCTATTATAGAGTGTCTGGTGTAGACAAATGAAATGCAATTATTCTATCAGATAAGTGACTCATGAGCTCTACAGAGAGGTATACGTCGCTACAATCAGATTGCAGTGGCTTTATACATTTTTCATGATGCTATTTTCATTCTTGTGTTAAATATTTTGAGGTTATCAAGACATTCCGAGCATCAAAAAATATATATTCATATCATGAGTAACCTTCTGTGAAAGTCTCAGAATACTCAAATTCACCTCTTGCCTGAATGTTTATTTACCACATAAATCAAAATATATTAATTCTAACTTATCACTACCTCTATTTCCTTTTAAGAGGAAAGGTCTCTTAGTCATTTTTCCTTCTAAATAGGACTCATATGTTGGTAGTGACTTCACTTTCAATGAACCGTTATGTTCATCCTTTAACCAACCTCAAAGTTCTATTCAGAATAAATGACTTAGACGCTAGTGTACAAATAAGTTTCATTCAATTTAAAAGATTTTATCTCTTATGAGATAGATTAATATAATTCAATTCATGAGAGATAATACTAATAAAAAAATTCACGCATCAATATACCACAAGAGATAACATATTCATCAAACTCAATAATAGGAGTGTTCGAAGAAAAATATATTAAGTATCCATCTCTTATCTAGTTAGAAACTGAAAATAATTCCTTCTAACATAAAGTACATGTACGATGCATTCTTTGAATTAATATTTTATCTCTATCGAAAGAAATTCTTGAGTAGTACTAAGTGGGTCTGCAAAGTCTATTGAGAATTTGAGATACAATATTTTTAATAGATCATAATATGTCGAATAATCCTAATAACAAAATTCAGGGCTCATTTATACATATTTATATACATGCCTCTCGAACAGCCAATCGATGGGATTGGAGAACTACTCATGCAATATACGTGTAAAATGACCGATTATTCACTCCATAAACTTACACAGACCTAACTCAGATTGAGAGTCTACAGTTAGTTTAAGTCAAGTGAAAATCACCCTAGTTACATTGATCCAATCATATATTACTCAGTTTAGGAGAGTTAACACAGATTATCAAAACTAGTGATTAAATACATAGTGACTTGTATTAATTTCATCCGATATGGAGGAAGGTCTAAGCCAACACATGAAACTAATACTTCACTACTATTTAATCTTGGCAATCAAGGGAGGGGCCCTTATAACCAAATATGACCAAAACCTCATATAACGATCCAAAAAAAAATTCTTACTAGGTCGTTCTTATTAATCTACCGAATTTCAGATCAATCAAAGTCCTTTTTTTTTGAATTCCAAAACTATGATCAATTCAGTTGAAAACGTTGTTTAGTCAAAATAGAATTTAAAATTTTACCGTTCAATAATTTCTATCACATGTCATTATTTGCATAATAGATACAAGAATAAAGAATAAAGAACAAAATTTTAAAAACTATATACATTATTTGAGTACTATTTTCTAAAAGCCAGCATGTTTATATATTCATTGAATTTTAAAATTCAAAAAACACCTCATAGATAGCAATACATCTTGAACAATAAATTTTGATGAAAAAATAACTACTCATGCAACATACATATGTGGTGTCAGATATTCACTTCAACAAATTTAGAACAAAAGCTAACTCAGATGGAGAGTATGTTATTTTAAGCCAAGTGAATATCAATATCCCTAGATGCATTGATCCAATCATATAATACAGAGTCTATACAGATTATCAAAAGTAGCGATCAAATCAAATCTAGTGACTTGTATTAATTTCATATGATATGGATGAAGGTCTAAAGCCAGCACAGGAACTTAATACTTCACTAAAATTTAGTCACGAAGACCATAGAGAACAAACTCTATCACCACTATATCATAGTCGAGTAATTTTCATTAAAATTAATTTTCAAGATACAAAAAATATTTAAAGAAAACCTCATCTAAACGACCTCAAATTGCCAAATCACTTCGTAGCTATGGGTATTTTTTAATTTGATCGTTTCTGGTGAACTTGCCGAATTTCAGATCAATCAGAGTTCAAAAATAATATTTATCTCCAAAGCTATGATCAAATTCAGTTTCATATGATTTAAGGAAAAATAACCAGATCTATATCCTTATCATATAACAATTCATGTTAACTCATCATGTGTAATCTGTACCACATTTAACATAAAAAAATCGATATAAAGGATTATATTAACACTAAAACACTTTTAATTCGAAAGAACAACTTAAAATCATTTTAACGACCTCAAAAATTATAACCACATAGCAATGAGTATTTCTTACTAGGCCGTGTCCAATGAACTTACCAAATTTCAGGTCAATTGAAGTCTATAAAAAATATTTATTTCCAAATCTATGACCAAATTCAAATTCAAGTGATTTATGCATCTTTAGGAATTAAAACAATATGACATACATTCTTATCACATATCAATACATATTAAATCACCATGTGTAACCATACTTCAAATTTAACATAAACATAACTGATAAAAAATGACCTTATCATGTTCAAATCAAATTTTAATTCGACAAACTACCTAAAACCCATATAAATGATTTTCGATGGAACCATCAAATTTCAAGTCAATCAGAGATCATAAAGTTCATGACCACCTAAACTATGACTAGATTTAAAAAAAAAAATGTTTAGGTTTAGTTAAAGATTAAAATATCTTGATTCAAAACTTTCATCCACTTTGGTAATTATCCCATGAGCACAAAGCATATTGTGTGTCTTTGGATTGACTAAGACACACCACTAACCTTCTTACAACAAATTGTTCTCTCAACTAATACACTTGAAAATCCAAGATATTATGTTTCTCCCTTCACACCGAGTGAAAATCTTTAACATCTCTTCTCATGATTTAATTAAGTGTTACTAGTGGTTAAATGTAATCTCCTTTCAGTTTATATAACACCACTATTACTATACACTTATTCAGAACAATTTATGCTTGATACATTGAGCATATTTCAATGACTCAAATAAATAAACCACATCAATAAATTCTATTTATTAATCATAATTCTCAATTCATGTATTGCAATGTAATCTCACATATATAAAATATTAAGAATTTCTAATAATTTCAAATAAATAAACCACTTTAATGGTAACCATTTATTAATTATAAAATTCATAATTTATACATACTATAAGGAGATAATAATACCCAAGTAATCAACTTGAGAAAAGACCCTACGCGTTAATGTTTACAAATTAAGAACTTATCCTGTGATTAAAAAGTATAGGTTTCTTTGGTGATAAACAACTAATTAATCATAAGTTCTCCATACATATAACATTAAACACATTTCTAGAGACACAATATTTTTATAATAAAATAATGTCTGCTCATGAGCTACTCTTAACAGTTTTCAACTAAAAGTTCACAATTTACAAGTCATAACCATCAGTAACACCTAACTAATCCAAACAAGATTAATTACATTACTGTGTGTCACTTCCTTATTGACTTCTAATGGTTCTGTGGCGCACCAAATATTATTTTTTTAAACAATCCAATAAAAACAATTTGACCAAAATTCAAACCACTCTTCTTAGCCATATATCTAATCAGTGAAACGTATGAAAATTTCATATGACCTGATGCCGTGCAATTTGCAATGTCCAAATATTTTTATTTGTATTTTTATTTTTATTCCAGTAACCGAGAAAGCATCGCCTTTCTTTTTAAATGTAAAAAATAAGAATAATAATTATTCTAACAATTTCAACATTGTAAAAAGTTCTAGGTTCCTTTGCGCAATCGACAAGCAATAAACTTATTCAACAATTTCAATATTGCAACAGAATTCTAGTCTCTTTCGCAGTCGACAAGCAAAAACTATTTTTCCGTATTAAAGTATGAACCGTATATATATAATTTCATACAAATACTTTATTCAGATTATCTATTTAGATGCAAGCATGACTCTTGATGCCAATTTTTAGAAAACTATATGCACAGCGGAAACATACCAGAATCATACTGCTTACATGAATAATAGACAACCAATACGTTTATGCTATAACACATACAATCATGCTAGAACACATAAACTTACTGAAATTTAATTCAATAAATACCTCTTGAAGCGTGAGCAGATACCTTTAAGCAAATCCTCAAGACCTTCAAGTGAATCTACAAGTTGGACAACAGTTCTCTACAACGATCCCAAGTTCACATCTGAACTCTTCTCAATACTTGGGTGGGCAAATATTGTATAGAAAACCTTCAATCTCTTTCTAGGTTAAGAGAATCCCTACTTATAGAGATTTTTTTCTCAATCCAAAAAGGAGAAGAAACCCCAGTTTTCTTGAAAAACCAAGAAACCAACGTTATTCCCCTTTTTTTCTTGAGAAATAGAATTCTGAATTCTTGTTAAATATGGATACGGTAGGGACCACATAATTAATTACTGAGGCTTCTTATTATGAAAATAATTCCAAATAATTATTTTGAATTATTCTTACCATAATAAATTATAAATCATTCCACTAGAAATTCATAATTGCACTCCTCTATTTATATTTTGAAATTCCCCATTAAACAATTATGTAATTCTCCATGTAAAGATTACAAATACTAATCAATAAATTAAATTACTGACGAATTTAATTCAATGATTAATTTCCTTTAGAGCACTGGTTAACTTATTTCATATGCCGGATTCATAAATCAACTTGCAAGGTTTGACACGCTGAAAACTTATAAGCTTCTCAAAAAGGCATATCATCAATCTCTATACCGAGACATGGATTCCATCAACTAACTTATTATTTCACCAATATATATTATTATCATCCAATCTATCATGCATATTGGCTCATCTCAGAATCTCACCTTTTAATAAATCAAAACGATAATTAATATATACAGATCATAATAGTTATATCAGGATTGAGAATATAAGTACATTTAACAGTTTAGAGAATATGCTTTTGTCAGTCAGTCTAAAACAACTATCTCTACTCGGTCCCGTTCAATACGTACAAAATGCACTCGCACAAGAAGTTGAAACTATATTGTTCCCATAATCAAGATAAATTATATATAGTCTTGTGCTACAATCGTACCGATGGCATGTCCAATTTCTATCCTAGATTGTGAACAAAAAACTTTATACTTATAAGAACCGATGATTTAATTCTCTGTATATAAGCTAAAACTTTAACTAATACTAATAATTTATTTAATTTTTGTCAAGGTGAAATGTTTTGTCCATGTGGAGTGTGATGTGGCAATTTTTTTTAAATAAAAGAGATAGTGTATTACACACACCATGATGACTGATGAGAGTGTAATAAAAGAGAGAGGTATGTTTCTCAAACTAATAAGTGATAGTTTAGGTAAGAAATTCACTCTCAATAGTTTATATATGAAATTAAGCTAAAAAAAAAGATAGTTTAAATTTATTTTTAACCCTTATCTCTAATATTTATCGTATTTATCTATCATCAAAACTTCATATTCAACATAGCTCAGTTTGAATCTACAAATAATTTATTTTGTCCCTTCGCAAGTGAAATAATCAATTATCCATTTGAAAGGAAGGAAAGCGACAAGCACCAATTGTTATACGCCTCCATCTTAACCCCAAAATCCATAATATAATACTTAAAGGGTTTAAATTTTCAATTCAATGTAGTGTAGAAAAAATTTTATAATATCAGATAACCTAAAAATAATTTAAATGTAACTGTCCATAATATGAGAGTGAAAATAATTATTTGAAGGATATATAAAACTATACCTATTACAGTAGGTTAAAGTAAAATGTTGGCATGATTTTTTTTATTTCATTAGTATATAAAAATTAAATCAAAACAATAACTTTAAAAGTTTGTTTCGAATATTGAACACCAGATTTAAAACAAAAAAGAAACTATCCTATCGCAAGAATATTAAAGTAACAAAAGTAGATATAGTGGGGTGGAGAATAAATGCTATTCTACACAGGCAAAGAAGTAATACTATGCTAATCAAAAAGACAATCAGCTCACTGAAGATAATGGGGTACTATCCTTTTTCTGGGTTAATATTTTTTGGTAAAGTAAAGTCGTTAAATTTTATTTTATATTAATAAAATTACTCAATTTAGACCTTTGTATCAATAAAATTACTCAACTAAATTTATCATTAAAAATTAATATGACAAAATAAAATTTTCTTTTATGTCATACTAATTTTACTTTGTCATTTGTAGAGATAAAAAAAATTAAAAGCAAATTAAGCTTTTTGTTTTTCATTACAGAAAGTCAACTGTTTTCTTGTTTTTCAGTTACAAGCATTGAACTTCCTTTGGCTTTTACATTTTAAAGATTTTGATCATTCAGTCTGTTTTTGTAACGTTCATATTGTGATCATCAATCTTTGAATAAATTAGAATTTTGATGCATTGTATTCTAATTTTTGAAACATAACTAATTCTATTTAAGTAAATATATCAAAAGGTCACTTACTTTTTTGGAATTATCTCGTAAAGTCTTTCAACTTTATTTCGTTATAAAAAAATCACTCGATTAAGGGATTTTATCTTATAAAATCATTTAATTAAATCTGTTACTAAAAAGAAATCTTACATGAAAAAAAAATTAAAACCTTATTCCATATAGACATGGACCCCATAAATAGAACAAGATTAAAAAAAAGAAAAACTACCCGTTTGTCGCAATTTATGTAACACATTTCGGATTTTAAGATTCAAGCAAGTCTATCGTTGATCGTAAATTTTTCATATGTCTTTTAAATATTTTGAATTGTCAATTATTGTAATTTATAGTACTTTTTACGTAGTTTACAAATATATAAATTTCATTTTAAAAAGTTTGAAGATTCCATGAGCAAATTCGCAGTCAAACTTAAGTTGTTTAACTCTCAAAAAATGAAATGTGTCACATAAATTGAGATAAAGAGAGTAGTATTTTAAATTTATTTGAGTGATTTCATTAATACAAAAGTCTAAATTGAATGATTTCATTGATAAAAAAATATAGTTCAATGATTTTGTAAGATAAATTCTCAAAACCGAATGATCTTTTGAGATATTAACTACTAGGTAAAGCTTACAACTTTTTTGAGTTATTATAATTACTTGTACAATATTTTATCATCTCAGATAGATTTAGCATATTTGTGAATTAGTAATTTTCTTAAGTCTCAAAATTTAACCATCCACGTATGTATGCCTTTGTGAACCTAACCAACCTAAATTATAAACTTCAATTAATTAAATCCTTAATTATGTATATGACTGTACCAAATGAAACTTCACGTTTACTAATTTTAACAGTTTGAATTAATCTATCACCAGTAGTCCAGCCAACCCCTAATATATAATTATAATTACCAAACTCATTTTGACCAAATCTCTCCTTCTCTCATTTACATTTTCTAAGGGACCATGTTAGTTAAACGTAACCTCATTGACAAAAGAAGTTAAAATATCCTTAACTTTATTCACTAAAGTTACATTGGTTATCTCATCAAAAGAGAATAATTTTAAATTTTACCTCAACATTAAATAGTAATTTTTAAATTTATTGAAGTACTAATAATCAAATGTCAATTTTTCAAAATATAGTTGGTAAGTACTCCCTCTGCCCTTGTATTGATCTGACACAAGAATTCTTTAATTTGAAGTGTATTTTACTGAATTAATCTTACTAATGATGTTTTGAAATTTTAATTTGACTAATATTCTTTATATAGATATTTAATACTAAGAATAATATGGAGAAAAAATAATAATATTTTCTTAATTTTCTAAATGGACAAATAAAATAAAAGATTTATTTTGACATGGCGACCAAATAAAACGAAACGGAGGATGTATAACTTAATAAAATAACTACGTAATTAAGGCATACCAAATGCAAATCAAACAAGTAAATTCTACGATAACATATTCAGTTGCACACGTTTTAATGTAATTATATTAAAAAAAAGTAGAGTCGTTGGAGACGTGAAAATTTTTAATTCGAGAAATTAATCTTGCCGTATTCTTTAGCAGGGGAGTTAATGGCTCGATTTGGGTCGATTTTGGAGAAAAATCAGTTTAGTCACCTTTTTAATTATTAAAGTCAAATCAAATCAAATATAATTCATATTCATTAGTTTGAATTTTTTTAAAATTTTTTAAGAAACGTAATGATATTTCTCTCCTTTTTTTTTGCTACAATTAGAAAATAGTTTTTCATCATTTTCCAACTTACCATCCGTTATTAGTCTTTTATTGTGGTGGTTATAATTTTCTTGAATTATGGAGAAAATATCTTAAGATCTATTAACTTTAACCAAGTAAATAAAGTTGATAAGAAATACAATATATATATATATATATATATATATATATATATATTAGAAGTCAGGATTCCTATTTATCTATTTTCTCAATATTTTGAATTTATTTCTCATATTAAATACAATATGTTTTATTATATTACATTCAATACATTAAGCATTAATTGTATCACAAGAATGTCTATAGGCTCCTCCTCGAATGTCAAATCTGGACCCAACTCCACTGAATCTAGTGAAAGCACATGAGACTCATCCGAAACATACTTTCGAAGCATGGAGACATGGAAAACAAGATGTACAGCTAACAAACTGGGTGGTAAGGACAACTTATAGGTCACCTCTCCAACTCGTCCCAAAATCTCAAATGGGCCAATGAATCGAGGGTTAAGCTTGCCCTTCTTTCTGAACCGCATCACACCTTTCATAGGCGACACTCTGAGCCAAACATGATCGCCCTCCATAAAATATAGGGCTCAAACCCTCCTATTTGCATAATTTTTCTGTCGACTCTAGGCCGTCAACAGTCTACTTTGAATCCTACGAACCTGCTCCATGGCATCTCTAAGCAAATTTGTATCTAATGAGTCCATCTTAGCTGAATCAAACCAACCAATTGGAGATCTACACCGCCTGCCATACAACGCCTCAAATGGGGTCATCTGAGTACTAGAGAGATAACTATTGTTGTAGGCAAACTCCGCTAAAGGCAAGCGTTGATCCCAATGATCACCAAAATCAATCACACATGCGCGAAACATATCTTCCAACACATGAATCGTCTGCTAGGACAATGAGGGTGAAAGGCCGTACTCATATCCAATCGAGTACCCAGACCATACTGTAAGGCCTTTCAAAAGTGAGAAGTGAATAATGAACCCTGATCGGAGACAATAGAAATAGGCACCCCATGTAGCCGAACTATCTGACTGATATAAAGTTGAGCTAACTTCTCTGTCGTGTACTTCACCTAAACTAGAATGAAATAGATGGATTTGGTCAACCTGTCAACAACCACCCAAATAGAATCATAGCCACCTACGGTGGTAGGCAATTCCACAATGAAGTCCATGGTGATACGTTCCCACTTCCAAGTAGGAATTGACATCCTCTGAAAATACACCTCCCGGTCGCTGATGCTCATACTTGACCAGTTGGCAAGTCAAACACCTAGACACAAATTAAGAAATATCCCTCTTCCTACCGCACCACCAGTAATGCTGACTCAGATCGTAGTATATTTTGGCCATTTTCGGATGGATTGAATATCTAGAACAGTGAACCTCCTCCAAAATCAACCTAACCAACTCGCCTACCTGCACACAAATCCTATCTCCGATCCTCAACACCCCATCAAAATCTAGCTCATCCTTCTTGGCTTCACCCATCAACAGCTTGTCTCGAATAATACGTAACTTCTCATCATCAAACTGTCGCTCACAGATCTGCTCCACCAAAGAAAATCGAGCCTTAATAAAAGAAATCATACTACCACTGACCTCTGAAATCTACAATTGGACAAGACTGTTGGCTAATCTCTGAACATCTCTAGCCAATGACCTCTCCTCAATACTAAGCGCAGCAAGACTCCCCATGCTAGGAGTCTTGCTACTCAAAGCGTCAATGTCATGACCCAAAGTGTACCCTAGGCATAACATGGCGCATAGAACCCCGAGAGGCCCTACATAAGCCACTTAGCATATACATCATACAAGATAATAGAATTAAAGAGTTCAAAATCATAGTTTTGTTGCATAAAAGAAATTGACAAAGCGGAAGTCTAATCATAGGTCTCAATATGCCATCAAGTACATCATAAGGAAAGTGATTGGGACGTAAGCCATACATCACATACAAAATCTAAAAACTAGAAATGACATAAAATGATAAAGGTGTCTTGGTCCTCAAAATATGAGGACTCACCAATCTTCAAAGTCTATAGAACCAACTAGCCACGAGTATGGGAGGTAGGAGCATCGGACCCTACATTAGTAAAACAATGTAGGCACAAGTATGCGTTAGTGCATGGAATGTACTAAGTATGAAGCAATATGCATAAAATAGGTATGGTAGCATGAATGACTTAAAATGTGTAAGCATGATCATATTGAAATATTTAAAAGCTTAAAAGAAGAATTGACATGAGAATCATGAAACATGGTCAAATACATCAACATAAAGGACAGAAGAAAAGCTTTGAAGAAAATATAATCATTTTGTGGGATATTAGCTTTAACAGACAATAAGACCATGAGAGATATATCATGGAATCCGATATATTCCTCATACCGAAAGAAAAGGAAACTACTTGCCAAGGTAGAATCTGTACATATCATCATTTGCTAAAGTGGATCCACTAGCTAGGTCATTTAAGACGATCCTATTGGGGCACGTAGTTTGGGACTAGAGGTTGCTACTAGAGACTCCCCTATTTGAGCCTCCACCTCAAAGTCCTCTCGGTGCTAAGTCTAAATTCCAACGGAATAGATAAAAGTAAAATATCAATTTAACATAGGGAAAGACAATGATCAATACCAATCCACGTATTTCAAGATCAAAACATAGAATAGTTCCTTAAACATAACTCAACATAGATGAGAAAACCTTTCACCAATGTGAATTCATTTGTGAGAAATACCTTTCACAATCATGATCATCATAGTAAGTGAGAAATTCTTTCACAATAGCATTGATACTTTCCTTCCAAAGCATCCCCAAATCATTTATAATCATTTCATAAAAATATGCATATCTTCATCTTTTCATAATTCATGGATTCATGGGTTCATCATAGGACCATAGTTAGAAAACATAATTTAGGCAAGGGTCAATGCAATTTCAACTAAATATCATGGATTAACATCAATTCATGCATTAGAAAACTTAATTAATAATAATCAATTATAATTAGATGAAATCCACATTTATTGAATTGAAACCCTAATTTGATCAATTGAAAATTGAATTGGAAAATTGAAAATTTTGGGGAATTTGGGGCTTAAAACCTTTATATAGGGCTCGGGGTACAAGGCAAAACGATATAGTATTGGATTGAAATAATTAGGAAATGACCAAAAAGCCCCTTAAAAATAGTTGTCGGACTCGACCTACGGTCCGTAGGTCCTTTTATGGACCGTACTGGTCAACCGTAGAAAGATTCAGAACCCTTTTTTTCTGGCCAACTTTTTGAGGACACCATCTACGGTTCGTAGGTCCTTTTACAGACTGTAGATACCAACCGTATAACCCAACTTTACGCCTTAAAATTTCACTAAGTCTAGAAGTGATCTACGAGACCAATCTATGACTCGTACATATGGTGACAGGCCATCCTGGTGAACCATAAAAATATAACTGGACTTGTTTTGAAAAATTTATTTTCTCCCTTCCTACGGTTGCCATCTACGGCCTGTAGGAGCTTCTATGGTCCATAGGTGGGAACCGTAGACACAGCCTGCAACCCAAAAAACTTCTTTCCTTTCTTTTCCAAATTCAGAGGTATTACAATATCTCCCCCTTGGGAACATTCGTCCTCGAATGGGACTCAAGGCAACATAAGGAGAATAGTGGAAGAGACCTAACAGCCCAACAAGAATGCAACTTCATAAACAACACATAACCAATGAGGAACATCAACTCCAAGCTTAAACATATTCAAAACATCACTTCACAAGGCATGCATGTAAATCATACTTAATTGCATATAATCATAAAGAAGTTAATCAAGTTAACTCATTTTCTAAAAAAAATCAATTTTTCATGAGTATGCATGCATGAGGAAACATGAGAACAACTTGGACACATGAAGCAAAAAAGGATGAACTATGAGAAACTAAATACCTCTAGCTAGAGTAGGGTCAGAGGAAAAGAGATGGGGGTAACGGGCATCATATCGGTCTCGGCCTCCCAAGTAGCACCCTCAACCCTTTGATTCCTTCATAAGACCTTTACGGATGCAACTTCCGTATTTCTTAACTTCTTAACTTGCCGATCCAAAATCTCAACTAAACTTCTTCATACGAAAGACTCTCTTTTATACCAAGACTCTCCAATGGTACAATAGATGTCGGATCACCAACACATTTCTTCAACAAGGAGACATGGAAAATCGGATGCACTGATGCTATGTCATTAGGCAAATAAAGTTCATAAGCAACTTTACCAATATGTTTCAAAATTTGATATGGACCCACATAACAGGGACTAAGCTTCCCTTTCTTCCCAAAACTCATAACACCCTTCATTGGTGAAATTTTCAAGTAAACACAATCATTAACATCAAATTCTAGATCTCTCCTTCTAATATCGGCGTAGGACTTTTGTCAACTTTGAGCCATTTTCAACCTTTCTCTAATAAGCTGAACTTTCTCCATAGCCTCATGTACCAACTCGAAGCCTATTAAAGCAACTTCACCGACTTCAAATCAACCTATAGGAGATCTACACCTTCTACCATAAATAGCCTCAAAAGGATCCATACTAATGCTCGAATGGTAGCTATTATTATAAGCAAACTCAATCAAAGGCAAATAATCATCCCGATTACCCTTGAAGTCAACCACACAAGCTCTCAACATATCTTCTAAAGTTTGGATAGTACGCTCCGCTTGCCCATCGATCTGAGGATGAAAGTCCGTACTAAGCTTAACGCGAGTACCAAGGCCCTTTTGGAAAGATTTCCAAAACTGAGAGGTAAATTGGATACCACGATCAGAGATAATGGATAGGGGCACTCCATGCAACCTAACCATCTCTCTTATGTACAACTTAGCATAGGTCTTCACCGAATAAGAAACCTTGACGGGAATGAAATGAGCTGATTTCGTCATTCAATCCACTATAATCAAAATTAAGTCATGTTGCTTCCGGGTGCGGGGTAAACCAACAATAAAGTCCATATTCAAGTCTTCCCACTTCCAAGTAGGAATGCTAATATCTTGGGATAAGCCTCTCTGCTTTTGATGCTCAACCTTCACTTGTTGACAATTAGTACACTTAGCCACAAATTCTGCAATATCCTTCTTCATCCCATTCCACCAATAGACCTCCCACAAGTCACAGTACATCTTAGTGGCTTCCGGGTGAATGGGATATCGAGAACTATGGGCTTCTAACAAAATTTTCACCCTCAAATCATCAACATTGGGAACACACAAATGACCTTGATACCGAAGCACACCATCTCACTCTTGGGAGAAAGCCTCTATGGATTTTCTACGCACCGTTTCCTTCAATTCAACCAAAATTGGATCAAGACCTTGCTTGACATTCACATTTGACACAAAGGAAGATTCTGAACCATAATGAACAATAATACCACCTTTATTAGAATCTACCAACCAAACACCCAATTGGGCCAATCTATGAAAATCTCGAACCAACTCCTATCATCCTCAACATGAGCAACACTACCCATTGATAGCTGACTAAGAGCATCGGCCACCACATTCGCCTTGTCGGGGTGATAGAGGACACTCATGTCGTAATCCTTTAGAACCTCAAGCCACCTTCTTTGGCAAAGATTTAGATCCTTTTGCTTGAACACAAATTGCAAACTTTTGTGGTCGGTAAAGACATCAACACGGACATCATATAAGTAATGCCTCCAAATCCTTAAGGCAAAAACAATTGCCGCTAGCTCCAGATCGTGGGTAAGATAGTTTTATTCATAAATCTTAAGTTGCCTCAAAGCATAAGCAATAACTTTTCCATTTTGCATAAGAACACACCCTAGTTAGACCCTTGAAGCATCACAATAAACAACAAACCCATCGGACCCTTCCGGTAGAGTCAACACGGAGCGGAGGTAAGTCTATTTTTCAATTCTTGGAAACTCTTCTCAAATGCTTTAGACCATACGAACTTAACTTTCTTTTGGGTCAATGTCGTCAATGGAGAGGCAATCGAGGAAAACCCTTCCACAAACCTTCTATAATAACCGGCTAAACCCAAGAAACTTTGAATATCTGAAGGGGATAGAGGTCTTGGCCAACTCTTAACTTCATCTGTCTTCTTCGAATCTACCACAATACCCTTACCAGATACAATGTGACCAAGAAAATCCACAGATCTCAACCAAAACTCACACTACTAAACTTTGCAAAGAATTCTTGGTCCTTGAGGACTTAAAACACAATCCTCAAATGATTGGTGTGCTCATCCACATTCCTTGAGTAAATCAAAATGTCATCGATAAATACTCACAAACATGTCAAGATATTGCCTAAACACTCTATTCATCAAGTCCATAAATGCGGCCGGAGCATTAGTCAAACCAAACAATATCACCAAAAACTCATAATGACCATACTGAGTTCGAAAAGCCATCTTTGGAATTTCATCTTCCTTCACCCTCAATTGGTGATAACCTGACCGGAGGTCAATCTTAGAGAAGTAACTCACTTCTTGGAGTTGATCAAATAAATTATCTATCTTTGAAAGAGGATACTTATTCTTAATGGTGACCTTGTTTAATTGACGGTAGTCAATACACATGCGAAGTGAACCATCTTTCTTTCAACAAATAAAACTAGAGCACCCCATGGAGAGATACTCGATCGGATGAAACCCTTATCCAATAAATATTTTAATTTCTCTTTCAATTTCTTAAGTTTTATCGGAGCCATACGGTAAGAAAGAATAGAGATAGATTGCGTATTGGGGAGAAGGTCAATACCAAAGTCTATTTCCCTTTCGGGAGGAACACCAAGTAAATCATCGGAAAATACTTTCAAAAACTCATTAACAACGGAGACAGACTCAAAGATAGGGGTTTTGGAATCCATATCCCTAACCCGAACAAGATGGTATATGCAACCCTTAGAAATCATCTTTCTAGCTTTAAGACAAGAAACAAACTGGCCCTTAGGCATAGAATTTCCCCCTTTCCACTCTAGGATGGGCTCATTTGGAAATTGAAACTTAACCACTCGGGTCATGCAATAAATAGTGGCATAACAAGAATAGAGCCAATCCATACCAAGAATAACATCGAAATCTAACATATCAAACTCTACAAGATCAACATGAGTGACTCTATGGGATAAGAGAATGGAACAACTTCTATAGACTCTCTTAGCCACAATAGATTCACATCTAGGAGTAGAGACATAAAAAGGGTATATCAATACATCCGGAAGAACATCAAACCTCATAGCTACATATGGCATCACAAAAGATAAGGTATCACCTGGATCAAGCAAAGCATAAACATCAAGATGAAAACTTTCAACATACCGGTAACCACATCAGGAGAACCCTCTTGGTCATGACGAGTTGAAGTGCATAGAACTGGTTTTGCTTTGGATCACTTGAACCCGAACCACTAGATGGAGCTTGCCTACCATATTTTCCCTTGTCAAGTCTAGATGGACAATCCCTCAAGCGGTGACCACTCTTTCCACAACCAAAACAATTATCTGTACCCATCAAGCATTTTCCCCGATGACTCTTGCCACACTTTTGGCATGCAGGAACCGAAGAACCATTTCCACCACCATTTCCTCCTTGAGGCTTAGGGTTTCCTTGATAAACTTAGGAGCCAGAGCTTTGGAGGAATCTTGATCGGAAACCCTTTGTTGGAACCTAGAACGACCATGTCCATCGGACCTTAAGTGTGAAAAGTCACCATCACTGGTCTTTGCCTTCTTTGTCTCCCTAGCCTTTTCCTTAAGCTTTTCCTCCTCAATTTTTTGGGCATGGATCATTAAACGAGAAATATCCATGTCCTTAATGAGAATGGCGGTACGACATTTCTTAACCACTATTTTAGACACCTGAAATAAACTTGCTCTTCTTTGCCCTAGTATCGGCAACCATAGTAGGAGCATATCTAGACAATTGTGTGGACATCAAGGCATACTCTTTCACACTCATATTCCCTTGACGAAGGTTAATAAATTTAAGTACCTTGGCCTCTCTCATCTCAAGGGAAAAGAACCTATCACGGAAAGCAACCTTAAACTTTTCCCAATCAAGAGGACCCGCATCAACCGCCCTCTCTTCCTTCCATTGGTTGAACCATACTTAAGAAACACCCTTAAGTTGATAAGCGGCCAATTCCACCTTTTCCACTGGCATCACTCTGATAATCTTCAAAACCTTGTATATCTCATCAATGAACTCTTGAGGATCTTCCTCAACCTTGAAACCAAGAAACTCCGGGGGATTCATCCTAGTAAAGTCCCTCACTCTAGTTGCCACAGTACCCATATTTGGGTTCACGGGGACCACAACGTCCCTATTGGCTTGAGCCAACACTTGAAAAGCAGCTCGAAACTCCGCATTAGTCACTTGTTCGGCCAAAGGGTCGGCCGAAACTTGTGAAGCTTCTTGTCCCACATTCTCTCCCGTATTCCTTCTAATGTATGCTCTTTGAGGGGACATATCTTGTAAAGCATCAGATAGAGATTAGGAGAGAGACATATAGAGTTACACTCTATCGCATGACTTTAGAATAATGGAAGAAATGGAATTTTCTAAACATCTTATAGCCTCCTCCTTCATAAGTGTGGCGCGCTTCACACTTATGAACAAGACTCTACTTGACGTGGCTTATGAGATATCCTAGGACCTTTCTAAACCTTGTGCTCTGAATACCAAGTGTGTCACGATCCAAAGTGTACCCTAGGTATAAAATGGAGTATAGGACCCTGTGAAGCCCTACACAAACGAAGTAGCATGCATCATACAAGATAATAGAATTAAAGAATTCAAAATCATAGTTTTATTGCATAAAAGAAATTGACAAAGCGGAAGTCTAATCATAGGTTTCAATAAGCCATCTAGTTCATCATAAGGAAAGTGATTGGGACGTAACCCATACATCACATACAAAATCTGAAAAACTAGAAATGTCATAAAATGATAAAGGTATCTCGATCCTCGGAACATTAGGACTCATCAATCTTCAAAGTCTATAGAACCAACTAGCCAATAGTATGGGAGGTACGAACGTCGGACCCTACATTAGTAAAACAATGTAGGCACAAGTATGTGTTAGTACATGGAATGTACTATGTATGGAGCAATATGCATAAAATAGGTGTGGTAGCATGAATGACTTAAAACGTGTAGGCATGATTATATTGAATCATTTAAAAGCTTAAAAGAAGAATTGACATGAGAATCACGAAACATGGTCAAATACATCAACATAAAGGACATAAGAAAAGCTTTGAAAAAAACATAATCATTTTTGGGATATTGGCTTTAACCGATAATAAGACCATAAGAGCTATATCCTGGAATCTGGTATATCCCTTAAACCGAAAGAAAGGGAAAACTATTTGCCAAGGTAGAATCCGTACATATCATTATTTGCAAAAGTGGATCCACTAGATAGGTCATTTAAGACGATCCTAGGGGGCACGTTGTTTGGGACTAGAGGTTGCTACTAGAGACTACCCTATTTGAGCCTCCACCTTAAAGCCCTCTCGGTGCTAAGTCTAAATCCCAAAATAGATAAAAGTAAAATATAAATTTAACATAGAGAAAGGCAATGATCAATACCAATCCACACATTTCAAGATCAAAACATTGAATAGCTCCTTAAACATAATTTAACATAGATTAGAAAATCTTTCACCAATGTGAATTCTTTTGTGAGAAATACCTTTTACAATCATGATCATCAAAGTAAGTGAGAAATCCTTTCACAATAGCATTGATACTTTCCTTCCAAAGCATCCTCAAATCATTTATAATCCTTTCATAAAAATATGCATATCTTCATCATTTCATAATTCATGGATTCATGGGTTCATCATAAGACCATAGTTGGAAAACATAATTTAGGCGTGGGTCAATGCAATTTAAACTAAATATTATGGATTAACATCAATTCATGCATTAGAAGACTTGATTAACCATAATCAATCATAATTAGATGAAACTCACATTCATTGAATTGAAACCCTAATTTGATCAATTGAAAATTGAATTGGGAAATTGAAATCTTTGGGGACCCCATGGAGGAAAGGACTCCATGGGTGAATACACACATACGTTGATGCTAGAAGCCCAAAGGATTAGAGACTTGAATGGAACTCTATCTCTTCTTCTTCTTCCTTAGACTTGAGAGAGTTTAGAGAGTGAATTTGGTCAAGTTTAGGGAATTTAGGAGAATGAGTTGAAAATGGGAAATTTTGGGCTTAAAACCTTTATATAGGACTCAGGGTAGAAGTCAAAACAACATAGTATTGGATTAGAATAATTAGGAAAAGAGTCAAAAGCCCCTTAAAAATAACTACCGGACTCGACCTATGGTTTGGACCTACGATCTGTAGGTCCTTCTACGGACCATACTGGTCAATCGTAAAAAGATTTAGAACCCTTTTTATTTGGCCAACTTTTGACGGACACCATCTATGATTCATAGGTCCTTTTATGGACTTTAGATACCAACCGTATAACCCAACTTTAGGCCTTAAAATTTCACTAAGTCTAGAAGTGACCTATGAGACCAATGTACGACTCGTACATAGGGTGATGGGCCGTCCTGGTGAACTGTAAAAATAGATACTGGAACTTGTTTCGAAAAAAATATTTTCTCCCTTCCTACGATTACCATCTACTGCCCGTAGGAGCTTCTAGGTCCATAGGTGGGAACCGTAGACACAGCCTGCAACCCAAAAACTTATTTCCTTTCTTTTCCAAATTCCGAGGTGTTACAGTCGGCCACCACATTTGCCTTCACTAGATGATATAAAATAGTTATGTTGTAGTCCTTCAGCAACTCAAGCAATCTACATTGCCTCAAGTTCAGATCCCTCTGACTGAAAATGTACTGAATACTAAGATGATCGGTGAAGATCTCACAATGCACTACGTACAAATAGTGACGCCATAACTTAAGCACAAAGACCACGGGTGTCAACTCCAAATCATGAATAAGATAGTTCTTCTCATGGGTCTTCAAATGCCTAGAAGCATAGGCAATCACCTTCCCCTTCTGCATCAAGAAACCACCCAAACGAACTCCTCGAGCATCACAATAAATTGTAAAGTTTACGCCCTTATGATTTTGTTCCACTTTAGAGACAATATCATTTGAGACTTACGTATTTTCTTTTAAATCTATTGTAATACATTAGAAGCTTAGTTAAGTTGACTTATTATCCACATTTTATTTGTTGTTAAACTTTATTTTTATTTTTCTTTCGTATTTTATCGTGATATTTGGATTTTAGGTTGACTTATCTTGGTGGGATAAAACGAGTGCCATCACATCCATTTTTGGATCGTGACATTCAGATAAAGTATCATTAAATTTATATAGTTACCATGATTTAGATGTTTTCAGATAAAGCATCTCCCAGATTACGTATGTTACAAAATCATGATTCTAAGATCTACTCTTATGATTTATCTGATATATCATAAATGATTTAATATTACCAGTTTCTCATTGTTTCTATGACTATGCATGGTTCCGTTGAGAGTTTACTTAGCACAGAGTGGTCTTAGGGATAGAGGTTCACCCGTTAGTAGAGGCATGAGACCTTTAGTAGCAATTCCTTTTTCCCAGAACTACGTGTTCCTGTAGGACTTTTTCTCATATAGACATTAGCTAGTGGATCCACCTTAGCTCAGGCTCATGGTTCTTAACTTGGCAAGTAGAACACTCTCTTTTCAGTGTGGAAATAGTACATTGAACTTCATGTTGTATCTCATATGGTTTATGTCGGTTAACTGTATCTCCCAAACATTATTATGATTTTCAAACTAATGCATGCCCTTGTACTATGTTTTCAGAATCAGATCATCAGTTTTCATGTCATGTTTACTTAGTCAATGCATTATCATATTTTACAAGCTTATCATGCTATCTCATGTCATATTTATGCATTTCCCCCATAGTACATTTCAAGCACTGACCGCATACTTTCTGCCTATATTATTTAATAATATAGGCTCTGGCGCATCCTATCAGGCTCGTGGTTAGTACGGTTCTCTATTGTCTTATACTACATTTGGTGAGTCCTCATGGTTCGGGGACATACCACTTATGGTCTTTTATGCTTTCATTCAGACTTTACTCCAGTTTTCAGATTGTTCGAGTGAGCTAGGGACTTGTCCTAACAACTCACTTATGTCAATGGCTATTTTAGACATTAGTATTTCCGCATATGAGTCGTTGTATTCTGATTTCTCTTTTATGCTATGTTAAACATTTGAGACTTTATTCCACTTTTCATAATTCTTTCAGTTATGTTGGTTATCTTAGTGTCATGATATGTCATGTGGTTAGTTTGGAGTCATTCATGACTCTAGATTCCATGTCACGTCTAGGGGATAGTATTGGGTCATGACAACTTTCTTAGAAGATTATTATGAAACGAACAAGATATTCTTGCAAGAGTTGCATTAATCAAAGGTTCTATTTGCTTTCATTTACATTTAGGCTTATTAGTTGTTTAAATTCCTTTTATCATTATGGGCATCTAGTTGAGTAGCTAAACTCATAACTAGAGTTATGGAACTTAGAGTAGGAATGATGATAATAGATTTTTTACATTAAAATCTTCTCATGAAGAGGTAATCATTTTGTATTAAGGTTCTTTCGTAAAAATTATCTTTTTAATGGTTGCAAACATTAAGAACTCGCTTGTATTTTGACTTGCTTAATAAAAAAGTTAATATTGGGGAAACGAATCATTAACAGGTATTTGGAAGTACCAACCTCCATCTAATATCTTGATCTAGAGATAGTATAGCTAACCTGAGGCTTGTGATGAATGAACAAATTAATTTGACACCCAAATTTCAACAAGGACTTAGGGTGATATTCTCTTACTTGGGCTGAGAGGCTTGAGGAGACATATAGATTCATCAGTTTTATGCAATGAACACACCTGAATGAGTTGATAAAAAAATATTTTCTTGAATTCTGATATCTAAGAATTGTAACCCCAATTCATCTCTTATTATTGCTTACAAGTAAAGTAGCATAATTAACTTATTGAGAATGAAAGGATTGTTCAGTTGTCTACCTATCAAAGACTCGAACAAACATCTTAAAGACTTCGTTGGGTCTACCATACAACAACCCGAGTATATCTATCAAGAAGGTATACGCTTGAGGTTTTTTTCATTCTCTCTAATTAGCGAAGCAACTATATGGTTAGAAGAGCTACTAGAAGAATCCATTTGTACATGGCCAGAGCTCCTAGAAGCATTCTTGGAGATATTCTTTCCTCCAAGCAGACATATCTAGCTTAGAGATGAGATTAGCAACTTCAGACAGTTTCAGGCGAAGCACTTCATAAAGCTTGGCTAAGATTTAAAAAGATAGTTCAATGTTCGAATCATAAACTACCAAATGAGGTGTTGCTAGAAAGCTTCTACGAATCACTAGATGCCGTCAATAAGTTCCTGGACAACAACGTTGCATATGGTTCACTAATGGACCATACTTATCATGAGGCCAATGTTATTCTTGACCAAGTAACTAAGACAACCATGGTCTGGCACACTAGAGAGGCTGAGATGGTAAGCAGTGCATCAACCAGAAAGAATTGTCATGTCTAGCTAGATGATGAAGGTTATATGAAAATTCTTGAAGCATTCAAGGTGTCTGAAGCATATAAAAGTTCAAAAGAACTTGTTTAATAAAGCTTCAAAAATTCTTGTATGAATTGAAATAATCAGGGAAGGAAAAGTACAAAAATGACTCTATTTGTCCTTATATTTTTATAAGAAGGTCGAGATCCAAATTTATTATAATAGTTATGTATGTTGATGTTGTGAACATCGTCAACACTCTTAAAGAGCTTTCAAAAGTTGTTAAGTGTTTGAAAAAGAAATTGAAATGAAAAATTCTGATATGACAAAATTTTGTCTTGACCTACAAAATTTGACAGATGAAATATTTATCCATCAATCAATATACACACCAAAAAAAACAAAGTGAATTTATATGGACAAATCACATTCATTGAGTATCCTAATGATTGTGAGATCCTTTGACATAATTAAAGATCAATTTTGACCTCAAGAGAAGAATGAAGAGCTTATTAGTGATGATGCTCCATATATGTACCTTGTTAATAATAATTGATCAGATATTTATTTTCTAGTGATTTTATTGGCAAGATTTAGCTTCTTTCCAATGGAAAGACATTGAGATGATATTAATCACATATTTAGATATTTTCTAAGAATCATGAACATGAGTTTATTTTATTTCAATGAATTCAAATCAGGAATGATTGGTAAAGCAGATGTAGGGCATACATTTGATCTGCATAAAGCTCTGTATCAAACGAGCTATTTGTTTGCATATGGAGGCACAATAATATCTTCACGTTGAATAAAGTAAACACCAGTAGTCACTTTTTCAAATCACGTAGAAATAAGTCATTCATGAAACAAATCGGGATTGTGTTTGGTTAAGATGACTCATCATATTCCTGAATGTGTGATTTTTCCTTTGAAAAGGATATTTCAATCACCATGTGTGAAGATAATACAACATGTATAGCTCAATTGATGGAGGATACATCAAAGGAGACTGGCCAAAATACATTTCACCAATGTTTATTTTTACACATGATCTTCAATAAAATGGATAGATAGAAGTTCAACAGTTCCATTCAAGTGATGATCTTATAGACTTATTTTTCAAGGCATTAGCAACATCAACGTCTAAAAAGTTGAAATATAAGATTGGAATGCGTCATTTCCCAGATATCAAGTAAGGTTTTCATCAGAGGGAATGAAATACGTGTTATACTCTTTTTCTTAATCATGATTTTTGTCCCAATTGAATTTTTCTGATAAGGTTTTTAATGCGACAACACTCAAGGCATAGGCATAATACCTAAATATGCCATTTAATTTGGCCTCATTTCATATCTATGCCCTCTAACTTTTGGTATGCACAAGTAGACACTTAAACTTGTATAAAGTTGAACAAGTAGACACAAGAGTCCTACATGGCATGATACATGTAGGACACTACGTAGGACTCATATTCCCAATGTAGGATGTGACGTAAGATGTGTGTGTCTATTTGTTCAATTTTATCTAAGTTTAAGTGTCTACTTGTGCACACCCAAAGTTGGAGGGCATAAATATGAGTTAAAGCCAAGTTAAAGGGCATATTTATGTATTATGTACAAGGCATACTATGAGATGTGTGTACTCTTTTTTCTTCACTAGGCTTTTTCCCATTGATTTTTTTCTAGTAAGATTTTAACGAGACACATTATCTATGGACATCCAATGAGAAATGTTATGAATCCAATGCATTTGGTGAATGTCCATACAATGAATGTTATCTTATGCATGTACAAATTCTTGGTAATTCATGTACCAATTAAATAAAGTCTTTCAATTCTTGTAATTGAGAAGACACTTTGTAAACTATAAATAGGTTATCATTCTCATATGATAAGGACAACTAGAATACTTGAGGACATTTGAATCAGATGATCTCTACATTATCTTTTATCTCTATTTCTTATTCTATATTGCTCATATTTCATAACAATATTGAGTTATAACTTATGAATTTGTCATCATCAAAAAGAGAAAAAGTGTTGAGCTAAGTGTCATGAACTAAAGAGTTACAAGATAGGAAAAATCATGGGGTAGAGAGCAATGTGCTAGGCCAATAATATGGAGTTTTGATGAATATAAAATTATTAGCAAAACGGGACAAACATATGCAAGAACCAGATATCAAACATGCCTCAAGTAAGAATTTGTAGTGATTATGACAAAGAATCACTTATCAAGAGAACACTTGTGAGAAGTGAAGGAACCTGCTGGTCCTTCACAATAGAGTGAAAGAAGAATGTTTGATCGAGGCCAAGCAAATTTCAAGTGCATAGAAAAATTTCTTGAGGAATTCGGATTACGATTGATAAAATAATTCATGTTAAATTGGATTCTATTCCATTTCAGAATTTTTCATAACAAATCGTATTGTCAAGTTCAATTATTTGAATTTATTTATAACTTTTACATTCCTAGTGATTTGTATAGGAGTTGTTTGAATAGTAAAAAATTTCTTTGACTGGGTAAAGTCTTGAAAGAAATGAGGTACAATTAGAAAGAATTATAAAAGGAAAAGGGTGATATAGTGGTTAATTTCTTAATTGTGAAGTTATAACCCAGAATAGAAACTCGAATTTAGTGACAATTTGAGAGAAAAACTCTATGAGGTAAGACACAATTCTTTGCTTCCGAGAAATTAGGTTTTCCACATAATTTTTTTTGTATTTATTTATGCCATTCCTAAAAAAATTACAACGATTGTAACTCAAATTAACTTTTTAAAATTGAAGCAACTTAAAAATAGGTTCTTTTAAAATCCTAACGCATGGTCTTCACTAAATATCTTTAGAAAATTAATGCTTACACAACCGTTTTTTAAAATATAGTACGGCAAAATTTAGTGTGAGAATCAATTCTTCTGATCCTCTTAAGTGAATTGGTACATAGTACTCTTTATCTTTTTGTTAAGTAAAATTACTTATAGTATATATTTCAAATTTTATACTCCTCTCATTTTAATTTTTTTTATTTTAATTAAATTTGACATAAAAAAAAAAATTTAAAAAAACAAACTTTTGAATATATTACATAAAATATTAAAATAAATACTCACATAAAATATCAAAATTATCAAATCACAAGATCATTTTTAAACATATAATAATAATTAGATAAACAAATTGCAACTCTCAACAGATATTTAAAATTTAATGTTTTAAAATTGTAATTTTAAATTTTAAAATTATATATTTAAACATGCATTTTATTTTGAGAAAATGGCCATATGAGCCTCCAACCTATTACCGGATTTCCAACTACACATTTATACTTTACGAGGGTCCTATAACCCTCCTGAACTATTTAAAATCGAAATTATTACCTCCTTAAAAAGTCACAACCACATTTATGTTGATCAATGAAATCCACGCGTTTGACACGTGTAATTTTTTATTTTTTTATTCTCTTGCCTTTTTGACTGATATTTCTTTTCTTTTTCTTTACTTTCTCTTTCTCTTCTTTCTTTAAATCCATGAACACACCCATATGTCAAATTTTCTTTTTTTTCTTCCCTTTTTTTAATTCTTTTTTATCAAATCTAAAATTATTATTGAATTTATGGTTATGGAATATGTGCATAAATGATAATATTGTCAATATAATTGACCTAAAAATAAATTTCCGTCAAAATCTTTTTCGATGAGGATATTTTGAGAACTTTTTAGAGATTTTCATCATTATTAAGTTATTTGAATGGATTTTGTTAACTAAAAAAGTTTGATACAATAGCTTCAAAATGATATTTCAATAGTGTTTTAATGGCTAATAGTTAATTTTGAAAATGGGTGTAAAGTAATTTGTTTTTGATTGTATAGAGAGAGGGAAGAAGATTTCTCTCTAGGATTTGTGGTGGTGTTGATAGATATGATAATGGTGGTGATTTCCAAATAGTTATTGTGAAATTTGATGGCTGCCATGAATGCTCTACTAAATTCCTACGAAGAAGAAAAGAAATTAGAGATGAGATAGGTGTCTTGGATGAAATCTATCCAAGCTCTTTGTACTATTCTCATGGCAGATCTATGAAGATGAGAGGTATATAACTGATAATTTCTTAGGAATTTGGCGTGATAGAGGTTGACTTCAACTCTGTACCTCGATTTTCCGGCATCAATGTGGCGCTGCTCAGGCGTCGGACAGTCGCTTGGAGTTGCGAGGAAGAAAGGAGCTTAGTTTCCAAATTGTTCTCTTAGCTTCTTTTTTTTTTCTTTTGATTTTTCAATTATTGGATGTTTTTATTTGTCTTCCTTTTTAAAATTTTTAAGAAAAAGAAAAGAAACAAATAAGGAAAAAATAAAAAAATAAAAATGAAAAGAATATTAAAAATAAAGTTTTAATATTTATTTTTGGTTTTCACTCTCTCAAAGAGAATGAAATACGCTCACTTTGCAACGTAAGCATTCAGGAAGGTAATAATTTCAATTTTAAATAGTTCAGGGGTGTAATAGGACCCCCGTAAAGTATAAGTGTGTAGTTGAAAATCCGGTAATAGGTTGGAGGCTCATTTGACCATTTTCTCTTTTATTTTTAAAAAATTAATATGTTGTGAGAGAAAGCTTCAAAATGTAACCTGGCCAAATTTCATAATTAAATAAATAGTTGAAAAATCTAATTCAAATCTAACTTTTAAAATTTAAAATTTAAAATTTATTTTTTTTAATTCCATTTGACATAAGATTTATAAAAGCAAATAAATTTTTGAGTTTACGATCTTTAATTAAAGACATATACAATAAAATTAAGTATTTTTTAATTTTAAACGTATTGCATAAAATATTAAAATAAATACGACACATAAAATATTAAAATTATCAAATTAGAAAAGATATATTTTAAATAAATAGGAAAAAAAGTAAGTCAAAGAAATTGCAGATTTAAAAAATATTGAAACTTTGAATTTTTGAAATTCAAAACTATAGTATATTTGAACATGCATTTTTTTTTTTTTGAAAGTTCAAAATTTTGGGAGAGAGTTTCAAAATACATGGTCAAATTTTATAATTAAATAAATATTTAAGAAATGTAGGTTAGAAAAATTAATGATGTTTATCTTGAAAAAAAATAAATAGGGTAAAACAAAAGATATCTGGAAAGGGGTAGAAAGGAAGAAAGAGCGCACCGCAGCGGAATGCAAAAGAGTGGATGCTGACGAGTCCCTCATAAGACTCTTCCGCGTAGCTGCCAGCTGTCCGGCCACGGATTCCCCTGATTGCGTACCCTTTATGGACCCCACTCACATACACACATTTATTAGATGACATAACCTACTACTCCAAAATCCCCAAATATCTATTCTTACGCTATACTCCTTTTACCCTCTCTGTTTATGTAGAGAGAGAAAGTAAGAGGTGTGTTCTGCGATAATGAAAATGGAAGAGAGATATTAGTGTTACATTTGTGAAATGTTGATTTGTTTGTAACGGATAGATCTCTTTCACATATTTGATTTTTGTTGTTTCAATGGCGAAGACTGGTGTTGTTGAAGGAGATCCGGTTACTGTTAAAGAGATGGAGTTAAAAAGGGAGTTGCAGAGATTGGTGAAGGCGATTTTGTCTGAAGAGGATATTAATGTTGATGCTATTGATAAAACCCAGCAAATCCTTCTTTCTTTGAAGGAATTAAAGCTTAAACGACTAACGTCTTCCTTCGATCTTCCTTTTCCTGAGGAATTTCGATGTCCACTTTCCAAACAATTGATGAGAGATCCTGTTATGCTTTCCTCCGGTCAGGTTTGTACATTCATCACCACAATTCTGATGATTTTTTTATTTTTGTTCGGTGTGTTTGATTGATTTGGGAGGTTTGTGGAATTGTGGGGGGGGGTTTGGTAGATTGAATTTGGAAGGGGCGGTTCCTAAATTTTTATGCTCAATTTTGCCTTCATTGTAACGAAGTTTGGGGTTTTTGTACATGGGCTACTGTTAATTGTGTGATGTCTGGTTAATTAGTGCTCTTGTGAATGTTGATAAACAGGTACAACAGCGACAAATCTTTTTTCTGTTTAATTTTGGCAATGTTCCCTTAATTCAGTGCCATTAGAGTTGAGTTCTCATGTAAATCCTATTATGCTGTCATCTCCGTTTGATGAGTATAAAGTGTTTTTGTAATTTTCTAGATTCATCTATTGGTCTCTGTGTTTTAGTTAGAGCTTGTTGATATTTGTAGGTTGTGAGTTAGTTTTGAGACATATTTGGCTGATATATTGTTGATATTTTTGCAGACTTATGATAGACCCTTCATTCAGCAATGGTTAAAGGCTGGGAATAGGACGTGTCCTCAAACACAACAAGTACTTTCACATACAATTCTTACACCTAATCACTTGATTCGTAATATGATCACACAATGGTGTAAAAATAATGGGATTCAAATGCCAGACTCTGTTCAGTATTTGAACGATGAAGGGTTGACTGAAGCTGACCGTGATTTGTTCTTGTCGTTGCTTGAGAAGATGTCTTCAACGTTATCTGATCAAAAAGTTGCTGCAAGAGAATTACGTTTGTTAACGAAGAAAATGCCTTCATTTCGGTCACTATTTGGAGAATCTGCAGATGCAATTCCTCAACTTGTACGTCCCCTCTCTCAAAGCAACAGCAATGTTAATCCAAATCTCCAAGAAGACATAATCACAACACTTTTGAATCTTTCCATCCATGACAATAACAAGAAGCTTGTCGCGGAGACTCCAAAGGTTATTCCACTTCTTATGGATGCATTAAGATCAGGAACAATTGAAACAAGGAGCAATGCAGCAGCTGCCCTTTTCACACTATCTGCACTTGATTCTAATAAAGAGCTTATTGGAAAATCTGGTGCCCTGAAACCACTGGTTGAACTTCTAGATGAAGGGAACCCAATTGCTATGAAGGATGTTGCTTCAGCTCTTTTTAGTCTATGTATTATCCAGGACAATAAGGCGAGAGCGGTTAGAGATGGTGCTGTGAGGGCTATCCTGAAAAAGATAATGAGTAACGTGCACGTTGATGAGTTGCTAGCTATACTAGCTATGCTGTCAAATAATCAAAAGGCAGTTGAGGAGATGGGAGACCTTGGGGCGGTTACATGTTTGCTTAATATAATAAGGGAGACCTCGTGTGCTCGCAGCAAGGAGAATTGTATTGCAGTCCTTTACACAATCTGTTACAGTGATCGAACCAAGTGGAAGACGTTAAGGGATGAAGAGAAAACCCATGGGACTATCTCTCAACTTGCTCAAAATGGTTCCGCAAGAGCGAAGAGAAAGGCCAATGGTATTCTTGACAGACTGAACCGGGCTGTCAATCTTACTCATACTGCATAAAAGCAGGCAGCAGGTTCAAGCACAAAATCTGTAAATTCTGGTTCAACCTTTGCCCTCTTTCCTTTCATAAAAAGTATTTTGAGGCATGTTGTGGTTCGTTTGCAACCTTACATTTTGTACATTCTATCTGAGATTTACAAGTAATAGTGATTGTGAATAATTTATTATGAAGGAGTTTTTGTTGAAGTAAGATCCATGGTCTTTTACTCTTTTAGTTGGATTGATTGCTAATAGGTGGCACATGGTTGGTCTAGGCTATTTTGTTTGGACTCTTCAAAAAAGTTAGCTGATGCGTGTTGGATTCTTCTTCAAAGTAGTGTATTTTTGGAGAATCCGACACGGTACGGCATCGAAAATGAAGAGTCCGAAGAAATTTGTGAACCCATACGATTGTGATTTGTGAAATAATTGTTCCACATGGCTCTTGTGTCGTGGTGGGATATTAGTTTAAACATGTCAGCCAGCAAGTAGGGTTGCTGTGATTTGTCTGTAAGCAAGAGTGTGATATTTGTAGTGTGGAGGGGCCAGATATGTTCCTTTCTTTTCTCCTCAGCCATGGTAAGAAAAGGTCCACTGACCACATGGCTAGACTGGGACTGGGGTTGATGGCCAAAAACAAAAAGGTCGATTCCTTCCTATGTAATACCACTTTGGTGATGCTTACTGTTATTCTCAGTTTACACTCGCTTCTGGCTTTACGTGAAAAGGCCACAACTTGAGTTGATTCGCTCTTTATCTGGTACAGGCGCTAACACTAGACTAACTAGGTGTTATTTGGAGCTCAAGTTTGAAGTTTATGATATTGAGCAAAATTTCAGTTAAATTTTTATTTCTAATCTCGTATTCACTTAAGAGGTAGGGTTTCAATTTCGATTTCAAGTTTGTGATTTTTAATTGAAAACTTGATCCATAAATTTGAACTTGACCCGCCTAACAAAAGTGACTCATTACTCTCAGGTACATACTATACATATGAAGGTAATGGATGAATGAATGATTGTAGGCTTGTAGCATGTAGTTTGTTGGAAAAACTCCAATACCGAAGTTGAAAGAATGTGGGGGCATATTCAATGGTATTGTTGGAGTGGTCCATCCAATGTGCAACTTTTTTAGGCTTACAAAGTCCTCATTCCAACAGTAAACCTCTTTTTTCTCTCATCCTTTTATATTTATATTAGTAAAAATAGTTGAGGCTATTCTTTTTATTATTTTCCTTTCCTTTTCACACTCATTTCTTTATCAAGACAAAGCCAAGCAAAGTGTATATATGACAAGGCTGACTCTAAATTCTCTTTGATAGGTGAATAAGGTCTGAATCTGTGAGTATCGTAGCCAGATTGCAATAACTTGTTCCATTCAAACTTTACTAATAAAAGTAAAATATATAGATGGAGCCTAGTCTAATGGACATCACACATTTCTATAATTTTTTTTGGTTATAAAAGAAATCATAATAACTTAAAAGAATGTGTAAACGTCTCTACTTAATGAGGGTATATAAGTTAATGAATTATTGAACTTGTGTTATTACCTATTAGAAGTAATGCATGCAAAATGAGCAAAAATGTCTTTAAATTATGTCTATTAATAGTTTTTCGTTGCTATCAATAGTTTGATCGTTGCGAAGCATCTAAGTAATTAAGTATTGTTCCTCAATTCACGTTATTGTTAACTTTTATGAATAAAGAAGCAAGTGGGTAATCATGTGATGCTTTTCATTGTGTATAAATAAAAGAAAGAATATGGAATACAAGGTTGGTACGGTCAACAGCTTTCTTACTAGGAAATTAAATATGCTATCCTTTTGATTCTCCATAATCCATATCCATTTTCTTGAGCAAAAAATTAAAATTAAAGGACTTATAATTAGGAGTATAAATGGTTATATATCTTTTTAATTCTTAAACTTGCAGTCTAGGGATCCCATCCTTGCACGTGCAATCCATGTGGTCCTTTTTGTAGTAAAAAGAATATGTGTCTGATTTAGTTCGATCAATTATTTATTGTACAAGAATTATATTGTATTGATTTTTTGGTCAATCTATTTAATAAATCGTATAAAATAAGTATTCCTTTTCTAAACTGTTCGATCTTCATATATCTCCTTTAGCATTTTCTTCAACATATGTTCAATTTGACTAATTTTTGGCATTTTGAATAAGTTTTGAGTTCAAATTATCTATATGTAATATATCTAATACCAATTAACAGTCGTGTAAAAATATTCCTTCACAAGACAAAAGAATAGTTGAAAAATAATTTATACAAGTCCCTCACAAAGGTTTTCTGCAGAAAATTTTTATGCACAATCAAATTTAATTATGAACAAATACGAGCTTTCAAAATCATGTATCATCCAATACTTTTTTAAAGGGGGGAGAGCATAGCAATATTGTATATCCGTATCAATTTACAATTACAAAATTACTTAAGCAAATAATACGAGTTTTTTCATGAAGCAGTTAAACTATAAAAGATTCATTACAAAATGTACGTATACTAACTTTGAATTTCAAAGAAACAAATTCTAAAGTTTTTAAAATTTTGTAGATCATGATTTCTATTGCAATAATACTATCATAAGTAAAATTTTACTACATGTGAAAAAAATATACATTATTTTAAGGGGTGCGCATTCAATTTTTCAGTTTGGTTTTGTACTATTCGATTTTTGATTTTGAAGAAGTGTAACCCAATCCGAACCAAAATAAATTTGGTTCAGTTTGATTTTTCTCTTTTTGGTTTGATTCTTTTCGATTTGATTATTCGGTTATGTAATAATTAGAAACATAATCAAAGTTATTTTGTAATTTAAATATTATATATATATATAAAAGGAGAAGCAATAATATTGAATCTCTTAAATATACCTTCTAATATAAATCTCAAGTAAAACGTAAAACACAATACTTAAGAGTATTATCAATTATAGATGTCCAAACATAAAATATAAACTAAATCATAGTGAAAGACAATAACACTCACACTCTCTCTTTATACATATATATATAATTGAATTTTTTTGGTTTTTCGATTTTTATTTTTCTAAATTCAAAATCAAACTAAAAAATCAAACAAAGTAAATTATTAATTCGAAACCAAACCAAAAAATTAAAAAATCAATCCAAATTAGAATTCGATTTGATTTGGTTTAGTTTTTCGGTTTAATCCAAATAGTGTACATCCCTACATTATTTTGATAGTTCTACTTTGGTCCCCATTTGGATTAAACTTGAGATGGTTAAGTAGAAAAATAAAAAAAACTTGGAGATTACTTTATTTCAAACCTTATTCAAGCTTAAAAAAGGGATACATATTTCCTTCAAGAAGCTGCATCCTAGATATCTCATAAACTGATTCTGGAAATATCTCATAAATTGATCCTAAAGTATTCATAAAGAGATCAAGATATCAATTATAGTCTTTCTCAAAATTTATCCCGTGATCAAATATATCTCAAGGAGGTCCAATTCGATTAACCTACGTTTGAGAAATATACTATTAGTGATCCTCAAATAACAAAGAAAATTTAGAAAAAATAATTAAGGAATAAACAAAGTTATACTAACAATCTTGATGAATAAAATCACTTTTTATTTATTTTGTGATTACCGTTTATTTTTTCCACATAAAAAATTCTTGTAAACAGTGTGATATATATCTAACAACTCATATATATCATAAATAATATATACAAATGAAATATAGTCGTCTAATATAATAAAGCTAATTTAAAGAAAATTTGATCAAGTCACGATCATCAATTAAGCATATTTTATTTTGAAATTATTTAGGCTTAATATTTTTGACATCATTTCTCATAAAAATAAGTATATATAATCAGAGAGTGAAAATATATCTTCAGTTACAAAAAAAAAATCATTTAGCTAAAGATGATATTTTTTTATGCACGCCTTAGAAACAAATATTCTAATTATACTTCTAATAAATTGGATCACGCATTAGCAATAAATGCATTATTACTTTAACTATGACACCATTTGCTTTATTATAATATGAGTTTTTTGTTCTTATTTCATTATTTGTTTTCATTTTTTAGTATGAAAATATGAAGAAAAAAGAAAATGTGAATGGAATGAATCCAAATTAGTTCGTTGAATTAGAAAAAAAAATCATGTATAAGAAGAATTAAATATTTCTTAGAAATTTGCGAGAAGGGTCTCACGCCCCAACCTCTAGAGGCATAACTGGAACATGGTGTCATGCTTGACTCTGAGTCGAGCCAACTAGGCATGTATGCTACTGGCGTACATCAACTACATCCAACTAATACAAATAAATATATCTCAGCTTATCAAAATTCCTAGGCTAATGAGGCCACAATCAGAGAAATCTGCAGCAAATAGCAATACCTTGATTATTATGTGTAAGCAGTGAAATTTTATTTTTCTTGAGCAGATATAGTTCAAGTCTAAGATCACTACTGACATTGGGTAAAAGTTATTGTTTTTACTAATTGAAGGTACAATGCAAAACACACATTCATTATGCATAATAATCTACCTTCAACTAAGTTTTGTGAAGTATTCTCTTATTTTAATATAAAAATGAGTAAAGAAATGTGGTGTTTATGCATTTTGATATTAAATTAAAATATCAAATGCATATATTAGTGGATACAAATTGGCAAGAATATGATCATTATTTTTTTGTGTAACTCGTGTAACTATTTTTGTCATGATCTACCACTAATTATCCATCACCAACCCATGTTCTACAATATTATTATCCTATTACTTTATTATTTAATCCATAGAACAATTTTACGCCTAAAAATAATAATATTTTTTCCATTGTGGAATAGAATGAGATATATGAGATGTGTGGGAAAATATAGTAGTGACTAGTGTTTAGTAAAATTAGTCTACTGAAAGAAAGAGTTGAGACAAAGAAAAATATTGCAGGTCTTCAACATATTCACTATACAAAAGAAAGTAATTTTACATTGGAGAAATGTGTTCTTTTGATGGAGCGTTAGACTCTTCAACTAATCTGGCGTTGTTTGAGTCACACGACGTTGTTGGGCTATTATATTCGGGAGGAGATTGACAAGTCCAGAGTTATATTGCTGAATTGATGTAGATTATACTGCAATGAGCTTAAATCTCCTTAAAGATAGCGACATATTCGCGCCTCGACCGAAATATTATTTTATTTTATTTTCAACTATAATTTACTACAATTTATGATATATACATCAACATATATTACTATGGAATATAGTGAGATGAATCTTTATTCTAATTGTCTATCATATTTTTTGATTTATCACCTTTTAAACAGTAAAAATATGTAGAAATTTTTTTATATTCTGGACTCTTACATGAAAAAAAACACCGAAATTTCATCAAATGGTATGATACTAAAGAGAAACTGAGATCGTTGGCACAATTTTGGAAAACGTAATTTTGTAATAGAAAATAAAATAATGAAAAAATAATACGATATAAATTTTATAAATACTTTACGAAGAAAAATTAATTAAGTATTATTTTTTGCTCATGCTAATTTTTCGTTGGTAATCAACTTCTTGCAGTTTCATTTTTTTTTATTCAGATATCAGATATGGAATAACTATACATATGCACTGTTTGGCCAAGTTCTTAAGAAGCTAATATTTTTTTTAATGATATATGCTATTTGGTAAAATATATATATATATTTTGAACAATAACAGAAACAGTTTTACCATTTAAGCAATTATACTTTCTTTTTTTTTAAATAATAGTATAATTATAAACTAAACTTCAATGTTGTTTTTTTTGTAATTTGACACTAAATAAATACTTTTCGAAATATCATTTTGACACATAATTGATTTATCAAATATTTTTTTAAAAAAAACACTTGTCAAATTAACGGTTTTTAGAAGTTTGACCAAAATTGAAAATTCACAAACCAACTCGAGTTAATTTGGCATTAAAAAAAAATGTTGGTTGGTTTTATATGTATTTCGAAAGGAGAACAAAGGTCATGTTGATGGATTCAATGGTAATGATTTAGGTTGTTGATTAATTATAATACATCTATTATATTTAATTTGTAGCTGGACGCGATTATTGCACTTAACCGCGGATTTAGGAATGATTTAGGCGTTGATTTAAGCAATAACAAGTGTAGTTAAGACTAAGAGCCCGTTTAGATGTGATTTTAAGTTGGTCAAACTAACTTTTAAATCAGTTTTTGACTTATTAGAGTGTTTGACAATTATAAGAATAACTTAAAATAAGTCAAAGTAACTTAAAATAAGTTAAAAGTAGGGTGCCTCCTACTTATTTTTTTTAACTTATTAATCATTCTACTTCGACCAAGTATATTACTTTTTTACCCTTAATTCTTTTATAATGTTAACAACTTTAAGGGTATTTCAGAAATTTTGATAAAAAAAGTGACTTTCAACACTTTTTTGCCAAACACATCAATAAACGCAACTACTTATTTTTAAAATGACTATAAAGTAACTTTTTAAAAGTTACTTATTTTAAGTCAATCCAAACGGGCTCTAATTATATTGTATTAATGGGTGATTGTTGTCTTCTTAAAGTATTCCCCCCGTCCCTAATTACTTGTTCACTTTTGAATTGGCACACCTATTAAGAAAGCAATGAATGACATAGTGAGTTTACCATTTTACCCCTATTAATTATGAAGTAGGTGAATTAAAAATTTAAGATTTTCAAAAAGTTCATTAATTAATTGAAGGTATAATAGGTAAAAAAAAATTCTCCTTTCTTGATTTGTTAAAATGGACAAGTAAAAAGGGACAACTAAAAATGGAAAAGTGGACAAGTAATTAGGGACGGAGGGAGTACTATTGTTTCCGGTAGACTATTTATGTCGGAATATGGATTAAATAATAAATACTTTCTCCGTTTCATATTAGTTGATAATTTTTCTTTTTACACACATATTAAGAAAAAAATCATAAATAAGAAGATAATTTTACTAGTTCACCTCTTAAAAAACTTCTTGAAATTGTACAAAGAAATGTGAACACTTATAAAAAGAATCTATTGCAAGAGTAATATAGGAAAATTTTAATTAATATTTTCTTGAATTAGTAAGGTGATCAACTAATATGGGACAATTATTTTTAGTAAGATGATCAACTAATACGGAACGGAGGGAGTACTTTTTAAGGTCTACAAGCAATTGCTAAATCAATTACTCCCTCCATTCACTTTTACTTGTCACTTATTCCTAAAATAGATTTTCATTTTTACTTGTCACTTTTGACATATCAAGAAAATATAATAATTTTTTTCCATTTTTTACCCTCATCATTAAATACTTATTTTCCAAATTATTATTCAAGACATCATTTAATAGGGGATAATTTGGTAAAATATTTATATAATTAATTATTTTCTTAATGGATGTGTCAAGTTAAACTGTGACAAATAATAGTGAACGGAGAGAGGGAGTAGTTAATTTTAAGTGTGTTATCAATATCTTCGAACCAAAAATTTCTCCAAATTTTTTTTCTAGAAAAAAGAAAGAACATTATCCAACATATGAGTTAGGAAAAATTACATATATTTCATAGTTTTAAAAACTAATTACATCATATCCTTATTCTTTTTTAAATTATAAAAATTTCTTAAATTATAAAATCTCGGATACATTAGAGAACTTGGGGATACATAGCTCACAGATTGTGAATGATACATTACTTAATGGGAGGAATGTATCTGAGAGGTGAGAGATGTATCCGAGAGTGGATAGTGATGTATTTGAGAGGAGATTTTTATAAAAATTTTTAAATGGTAAGAAATTTTAAAAATGATGATAAAATAAGATGTGTATTTAGGTAATTAGTTATTTGGCCTTATTGTTTACATTTGGCGGAAGTGGGCTCAGAAAAGTGTCGGCAGAAGCCGAAAAAGCCTTTTGGACAGACAAATCAAGAAAGATGACAAACTATGGACTTTCATTCGTTTAATTAGCTTTTTGAACCACTTTTTCCACCATTTTTCTTTCCACTGATTGAAGTTGCACTGCTACTGTATATACCATTTGGGAATTTTGAAGGCAAGAGCTAACATCATACTTAACTTTGAAATGGGAAAAAGGATCAAAAATATCCTTAAATTATTTGAAAAGATTTAAATATACTTCTCATTTACGGGCTAAAAATATCCTTCAATTTACCTTTTTGGTCCATTTCTATCCTTAAAATTAGCATTTTTTAAAAATAAAATTATTACTATTATTATTTATTACGTGTCATTTTCTCATTGGATAAATTAAATCCCCATTTAATTTTCTCCTACCCACCCATTTCAGTGTCCATGACCCATACCCAATTAGAAGACCCATTAAAAAAGAGATTGATGGATTCTTTCTCTCTTTTTTAATGGGTAAAGGGAGAAAGAATCCATCAATCCCAAAGACTATTTTCAATCAAATGATATATTTTCTCCCACCCAAACTCAAGCCTATCTTTAGAAAGTGTTCCTTTTTCTTCGTTTTCTGGTTTTGATTGTTGATGCAATTGTCCTTGAGGCATTTATATCCTAATGAACTTGTGAGTTCGGATTGCAGTTGTTTTTGACACGACAGCCATTTCTGTTAGCTTTCTCCTATATGTGATCCAATAGTGGATTCTTGAGGACTTATACTACTGAGAAAGTACACACTTAACATTGAATTTTTCTATAGAAACTAACAAAATTAAACTAATAATACGTATTGTTCTTGGCACGGCAGCCATTGTTGTTGCTCTTATTCATATATTCTCCCAATATATTTTCACAGTAATACATTTGATTGAAAATAATCTTTAAAAAAAATTATTAAGAAAAGAGGGAAGAAGAAAGAGGTCTTAAGGGTAGAAAAACTAATGGGTCTTCTGATTGGGTTTGGGTCATGGGCACTGAAATGGGTGATAGGAGAAAATTAAATGGGTTAGGATTTAATTTATCCAATAAGAAAATGACACATAATAAATAATAATAATAATAATAAATTTTGTTAGTTTTAAGAGTAGAAATGAACCAAAAAGGTATGAGAGATATATTTAAACCTTTTCAAATAATCCAAGTGTATTTTTGGCCCTTTTCCGTTTTGAAATTGTTATGTGTTTGTTCCTACTTCATTTCCCATGGCTAAGCAAGTCTTTTGCAGCTGAAGAAAAACAGCTGTTGTAAGGAGGGAAATATTAGTGCTAAGCTCTATACACTGTAATTAGACGCGTGATTAGAGTGGATGAAAGCAACTTCTTGGCTGTCCCTTTCTCCACTTAAACACATTATGACTATTTTAGAAATCATTCAACTCTTCTAATTACCTATAATTAAATATTCTCCAATTTATTTATTTTTTTAATTTGCCGACACATAACAGTTTTGCTAGTGGACATCTTAATGTCATGCGATTGAGACTTTTCGAGAAAAAAAACACCGATTTATTGTCGCCTCCCAATGGAATTTGTTAGCTTTACTCCATGCATAAAATACTCAACTTTCATATTTATTTTGTTTACTAGGTAAACTAAATTCTTCACTATTCGAAATAATCCTCTACTTTTTACAAGTAAAAGCAGGTCAAAATGGGTCCCCCATATTTGACTTAACAAGTGAGAGAGTAGGACCAACATATCTCTTGGTGAATGTGCTGCTTTTCTGTCAGGGAACATATTACCTGTTTGATATGATAATAATAATAGGGCACCTTGGCCAGATAATGACTTGAACATTATCTGGAACTGAAACTGATAAGAGTAAGGTACCCTGATACACTAAGCATCCCGCATTAACAAGGGCTGAGAAAAAGTCACAACCCAAAATATGGGAAGTAATAACCTATCATTCTGCTGTGACTGTAACAATCAATACCTGCTCTGTACTACATTCTCCTGTAAAGTGTCATTGGCATCTAAATCAAATGAAAATACGGACAATATCAACTAGACGGAGATTTGAGATGCTCACGTCCAAAATCAGAAACAGGGCATAAACACAAGTTGAAACCATAATTCATGATTTCACATGCACCATTCAAGAGAAGTATTTCCATGTGTTTCTCCAAATTCAGTTAATGCTTTTAATTTTCCTATTCATGTAATCAACAAGTTTTCTATAGCGCCATACAAATAAATGGCTATGGACACTGTACAGATAATGAACTACAAACCATCACAAAAGGACTATTATACAACTGTAAGAACAAACACTACTCGGTAAACCAGGGTTAATGTTGCATAAGGCCGGATTTGACGTCCAATGAGAGACCTAGAAGAGTCACTCCCCAGCACCAACCACTCCACCATCTCTTGGTATTAGTAGCATCAGCAATCACATGCACCAGCCAAACCAAGAAAGAGGTTCAACCCATCCTGTATGCCCAGCCATGCTTATCCAAAAATGCATGTACAGCTTCTTTTATGGCCAAATTTGGCACCAGCTGAGATTCCTTGAGGGGTTTTTGAGTAACCGGATCAAAGTTTCCAACCTTATTTGCCACAGGGAGATTAATAGAACATACAATGTGAGCTCCATTACAGCTAAATCAATGAATGAACCAATTATACCTTCTGCAGATGATCAAGGATCATTGCCCTTTCATATGTAACCCCACTGGGTGTAATGACAGGGTCACGTAAAATGTCAAGCGTGATCTTACAGCATAGGTAATCTGGTACCTGTTAATTCTTAGCAGGTGTCAAAGGACATATCATACATGCCTATTCAAAGAAATTAGTAAGGAAATAAAGCCAAAAGACTGACCTCAGTGGGAGTATCGTCTTCTGCAGCATTCCTGAAAACCCTGCCTAAGGCATCCAGTTGCTTCAACAGGGATGTCGATCTATCGCCTATGAACCCTTCCATCTGACAGTCAAGCTCATGTTTGTCCTTGAGAGCTGACTCACAGGCTTCTCTGATGTACATATACAAGAGAAACAATGCTGTGACAACAGGAAAAATAATGCAAATTTATAAGTTTTAAAGCAGAGGCAATACTTCAATTTCTTAAGTTCCAAAGTGCGTCTCAAAGATTCATGGTCCCACTCCAAGTATTTTGCTTTTGCAAGCTCCTGCCAGATCTCTTCAACCAAGTAACTCTTTGGATTAGCACCTCTTCCGAGATCCAATGCCTACCATTGATATATATTAAATACAAAAGATTATTCAGAAAAATGGATGTCCTTGGGATCATCTTTTGAACGTACTCAAAATCGGTATAACAGAAAATACATTCGTTCAAACTTCTTTAAAAAAGTCATCCCACAAAAAAGACCAAGAAATCATTTGTGCAAGAACCTTAATGAACAGGAGTTCTGAATTTAAATGGTGATAAATTAGATATTGGCTTCCTGTGCCAAGAACTAACTCATGATTCAATTAACAAATCAATGTAACATATGCTGCTCAAGGAAACTCGAGCAAGACTTTAGTTTTAGGCCCAAAATGTAGACTATCCTGCTCATATGTGAGATGCTATCTGTCATCAGCCATGGCACTACTGTTAAGGAAATATGACAAAAAGTATCAGAGGATAATCTCTTAGCAACAAAAGATGCTTTGCTTGAGACACTGCCTTCGTTCAACACTGTTACAGTGCTAGAATACCCGATCAGTACCAAGGATAGGATATGACAGTCACCTCAAGATGGATCTAAGGCTAAGGGGGCAGAAAACAAGATGTTCTGTCAATGGGCTTTCTTTTCTATATGCACCAAGCTCACCAAATTTTCCCTGAGGCAGACGAAAAATTCCCAAGCCTTCCTCACACCCTTTATTTCCACAGAGTTAGTCACAAAGCCACTGAAATAATTCATATAATTTATTTTTTGATAATTATCCATATAGACAATTTTACAAACTCGGACTCTAGGCACGTGATAACATGCCAATGGAACCACATACATGATCAGACCTTTAGGCTAAGTGTAAGTCTTCATTGTCTGAGAGAGTATTTGTCTCCGTTGAGCAGTGTTGTGAAAGGCGATCGCCTCGTCGCCTAGGGCGAGAGGCGAGGCGAGGCAACCCTTCATCGCCTTTTAGCTTTGTGGCGAGGCGATCTTCAAAAGGCGATGCCATGGAGACAAAGGCGAGAGGCAAGAGTCGAGAAAGGCATTGTCTTCTATATTTTCTTAAAAAAGGGCAACCAATTTAGGGTTTTAAAAGTTAAAGGCAATTTTAGAGTTTTCTTTTCAAATTTGCATAGTTGTACTCTTAGACTGCGACTCCAACCAGTCGACTCGACTAGACTTCTCCGGCGACTAGCAAGACTTTTCCGGCAACTCCAAAGTCCAACCAATACGGATTTCTTTTTTTCTTATTCTACTTTCTTCTTCTTCTCTTCTTATTTTCTTCGTTCTCTATTTCTTTTTCCTTCTTCTTCAGACTTCAGAATTACTTCTACCTCTATTTTTTTTCTCACTTGTTTTGACTTTTGTTCTTTTTTTTCTTATTCAAGTTCTAGACTTTTAGCATGTACTATCTATTTTCAATTTTTGAA
Organism: Solanum appendiculatum; assembly: GCA_018342035.1. Taxonomy (NCBI): domain Eukaryota; kingdom Viridiplantae; phylum Streptophyta; class Magnoliopsida; order Solanales; family Solanaceae; genus Solanum; species Solanum appendiculatum. The sequence goes on from JAGDQO010000428.1 coordinate 550,238, forward strand.
TTGAAATATTTGCTAATATGTTATTGCTATTGAGATTTTGATTATTTATATATGCAATTAAATATTTCAATTTTTTGGTATTAATTGGAGCCACACTTCAAAAAGGCAAGCACCTCGCCGCTCGCCTCGCCTTGTGGTGAGGCAGACCCTTGTCGCCTTTCGCTGTCCAAAACACTACCGTTAAGTTTTGAACCACTAAGGCTAGGACGGATGGGAAGAATCACCTAATTTATTTTGTCTCCGCTCAGTTTTGAACCTGAGACCTCAAGGTTCTCAACCACTTCATTGACCACTAGACCACACTCTTGGGTGCTAAAGAATTAAATTTTATTAACTTCAGTTCGATACCTTTAATTAATTAATAGAAATATATACTTTTTATGTCATAATAAACATTTATTGATTGTATCCTAGTATGCGTATCCACACTTGATCCATAGCCCTAAATCCAAAAAGTTAAGTGGTGAAAGTCCAACCTCTAGATTCGCACTCGTATCGAGTACCCACACCCGAGTTTGAGCAACATAGGATTTGGTAGCTCGCAAGGCTCATAACCTTGCGGGCACGGGTTCAAACCCTGTCTCTACAACTTTTCAATAGACTAGATATATAATAACTTGTCACAAACTAAGGCCTAAGCTAGAGTTAGATTTTAAGTATTTTTCATAAGAAAAAGTTACAAAAAAGCCATAAGCTAGCACAATCAACTTCACGCCACCCCGACCATATCAATCAACTACCTCAGTCTCAAATTAGTTGGCGTTGACCATGTAAATCTTTTGTATCCTCCCTAATCCACTTTGACCTATATCATTTCACTCCTTAGTAATTTGTTTTTTTCCAAATTAGCTCTACTTTAAAACTAGGGATTCCCTAATGCGTATCTCCAAATTGGCAAACAAACTTCCAACCCAACTAAAGAAACTTTCGGCAAATGCAAGAGTTGATGCAGGATAACAACTAAGCTTCAATTCCGAAAATTAGTTTCACATGTATCGATTCTTTACTTCCATTGTGTTCCATTACTAGCTAAGTGAGCGTTTGGCCATGAAAACCAAATATTTTTCACTTCATTTGAAATTTTTAAAGTCGGAGTTGTGCTTGCCCATACTTTTTGCTAAGAATATTTAAAATATGAATGTACTTTTTCTAAATACGGTTTATACTCACCCATTACTAAAAACTAGCAAAATCCCTCTACTAGACTAATTTATCCAGAACATACAATCAAATCTGCTCTAAAAGAGTAATATCTCAAAATAGATAATCATATAATGGCATAGATTAGATTCTACTTATGAGCTACTACATACTATTGGAAATATTTTCACTTTATTTGAAATCTCTGAAGTTGGAGTATGTTTGGTTATAGTTTTTTGCAAATCATATTTGGTTGTTTGAATGTACTTTACCTAAAAAACTTGAAATATAATTAAAATGGGGTCATTTTTATAAAAATAAAAAATTAGGGAGAAATTTGGAAAAAAAAAATAGTGAAAGTTAAAACAAAGGTTTTGGATGTTTTCCAAATAAGTAGCTTTGTGAAACTCATCCCACAATTTGCGAATGTTTTTGTAAAGGTAACACCATGTAGTAGTCTTGATGCACTTGATCAAATTTTGACTTGATTACTTCTTTTTCATAATACTGGTTCCTGTTGGTCATATCTCCACAGCCACTTCATTAGCATACACTCGTGATTAGCCAAATTTTTGATGCCTTAGACCTCCCATTTGGTTGGATACTTTTTCTTGATCTGTACATTATCAGCCTACAGCAGAATGACACTATAGCGCAGATGTGGAGCCCTCAAGGTTGGGACCTTATGTTCAGAGGGGCTCTAAATGATTGGGAGGTTGGAAGAGTAGCAGACCTATTGCATGCTTTAAACTTGTTTCCCGGCACTGTCACAGAGCCTGACAAACTAGTTTGGAGACTGCATAGCAGAGGGGTTTTTACAGTGAAGTCATGTTATTGGGAAAGAAACCAACCATCTTTTGACAACAATTTGGCCCTGGAAATTAATCTGGAAGATTAAGATCCCTTTAAAAGTTGCATGTTTCACTTGGTTGGTAATTAGAAGAGAAGAGCTTGTCTAACCCATGAAGTGCTACAAAGAAGAGGTATACAGATCTGTTCTAAGTGCTATATGTGCGGACAAGAGACTGAAGTAAATGGCCATTTGTTTCTGCATTGCAAGATAGCTACAGATCTGTGGAACATGTTCGTTTGTATACTCGGGGTAAACTGGACAATGCCCAAAACCACTTTTGAGGTCCTAACACACTGGCAAGGAATTGGAAAGAGAGGATCAAAGGAAGATTGGTGGAAAAATATCCCTGCTTGCATATGGTGGACACTATGGAAAGAAAGGAATGAGAGATGTTATGAAGGAAAGGTTAGCAGCTCACAGGAAATCAAGATGAGATGTCTTAGTCTTCTGTATTTTTGGTGTAAGCAAGATCTAGTGGGGGAAGTAGATAGCTTTGTGGAGTTTATAAGCCAATTGTAAATTTTTGAAAGTTTGTTTTTTTGGATTTTGAGTATGATGGCACCCCTGGGGGTTTGTAAATCCCACCTCATCAGTTTATTGATGAGTTCTTTTGTGTGAATACAAAGTTACCTATTTCAAAAAAAAAAACACCTTTTAAAGTTTTCAGAGAGAGTTTTCCTAGTTCTAGGTTAACTACAGATCTGCCTTTGAAATTTTTGAATGTACAACATTTGTTCATGTTCATAATCGTAGTAAACTTGAACCGCGGGCTAAGAAGTGTGTTTTTGTAGGATATGCCCCAAGTCAAAAGGGATATAAGTGTTATGATCCACATGCGAGGAAGATAATTGTCACAATGGATCTAACTTCCTTTGAGTCTCAACTTTATTTTAATACTCATCTTCAGGGGGAGTATCATGTAGGTGAAGATTCATTTTTTTGTGAAATTGAGAAAACTAGATATCAAGCAAATGGGGAACCTAATATTACAATAAATACTGATGTGAGGGATCTAGGAGAAGATATAAATAAGTGTGACCCAAGAGATGATAGGGACCTAAGTGACTTAAATGATAAAAACTCAGAAACTGAACCTGTAGAGCCTTCAAATGACAAAAATAAAAATGGGAATAGAGAACAAACAAACGAAATACAAGTGTATTCGAGAAGGAACCGAACTCAAGAAAAAAAGATCGAAGATTCTCAAAACTACCAAAAGTCAGTTCCGCAAGACCTTACGGAATTCAAGGTAATCTTCCAATTGATTCTGTTTCTAACTCTTCAGATCTAGACCTAGCTATTGCAAAACGCAAAGGTGTTAGAAATGTTTCTAAATATCCTATTTCTATGTTTGTGTCCTATAAAAAGTTGTCTCCTAGTTATTCAGCCTTTACTTCACAACTTTCTAGTGTGGAGATTCCAACAAATGTGCAGGATGCTCTACAAGTTCCCGAGTGAAAGGAGGCTATTTTGGAGGAATTGTGACCTCTTGAAAAAATTGATACACGGGAGTTAGTGGATTTACCATCGGCAAAGAAACGAGTGGGCTGTAAATGGGTGTTCACCACCAAATTCAAATCAGACGGATCCTTGGAAAGGTATAAGGCCCGCCTAGTAGCTAAGGGATTCACGCAGACATGTCATTGACTATCTCGAGACATTTGCTCCAGTAGCTAAGCTAAACTCAATTAGAGTTCTGTTGACAATTGTAGTGAATCTTGATTGGTCACTTCAACAGCTGGATGTGAAGAATGCTTTCTTGAATGGGCACCTAGATGAAGAAGTCTATATGGATCCCCCGCCAAGTTTTGAAGGGAAGTACAAGTCAAAGATATGCAAGCTTAGAAGATCTCTTTATGGTCTAAAACAATCTCCAAGGGCTTGGTTCGAAAGGTTTACTCAATTTGTGCAGAAGCAAGGGTATGTGCAAGGACAAGCAAATCACACAATGTTTACTCGACATTCAATAGAAGGAAAAACAACAGTTCTTATAGTGCATGTCGATGATATCATCCTCACAGGAGTTGATGTGGTTGAAATAAAAAATCGAAAGGAATGTCTTGCCTCAGAATTTGAGATAAAGGACTTAGGCCCGCTGAAGTACTTTCTTGGCATGGAGGTTGCACGATCGAAGAAAGGAATTATAGTGTCACAAAGGAAGTATGTTCTTGATCTGTTAAAAGAAACAAGAATGAGTGGTTGTAGACTCCAATTGATCCAAATCTAAAGTTTGTAAAGGAAGGAAAATTGATTGATAGGGGCCAATATCAAAGATTAGTAGGCAAGTTGATTTACTTGTCACATACTAGACCTGATATTTCCTTTTGCTATGAGCCTAGTCAGTCAATTCATGCATTCTCCACGGGAAGAACACCAAGAAGTTTGTGTATCAAATCCTAAGGTATCTAAAGAGTTCTCCTGGGGAAGGGTTGTTCTTCAAAAAGACTGAACAAAGAAATGTTGAGGCTTATATGGATGCGGACTGGGCTGGTTCATCTATTGATAGAAGGTCTACATCTGGATATTGTATATTTGTTTGGGGAAATTTAGTGACATGGAGAAGTAAGAAGCAAAATGTGGTGGCTCGAAGTAGTGCTGAGGCTGAGTATCGATCCATGGCACACGGAATTTGTGAAATGTTGTGGCTCAAAAGATTTTTGGAAGAACTAAAAAGACCTATGAGTTTTCCAATGAAGTTGTATTGTGACAATAAGGCTGCCATAAGCATTGCTCATAATCCACTCCAACATGATAGAACAAAGCATGTTGAAGTGGACAAACACTTCATTTAAGAGAAGATTGAAAATGGAAGTGTGTGCATTCCTTTTGTTCCAACAACTGAACAAGTTGCAAATATTTTCACAAAAGGTCTTTTCAGAACTACTTTTGAGTCCTTTGTGAGCAAGTTAGGCATGTTCGATATTTACATGCCAACTTGAGGGGGAGTGTCGAATGAGTTGGCAGATTTAATCATAATCTGCTCCATCAATGAGCTGGCAGATTTGATTGTAATTTGCTCCACAAATAAGTTATAGATTTGATTATAATCTGCACCTGTATATATGGGATTAGAATATATTATTCTAGGAAAACAGTTTAGAGGAAATCCCTTGATTCAAGGATTTCCTGAGAATTAGGGATTAGATTAGTTTATTTGGTCTTACTTGTTCTCTTATAAATATTGTACAAACTCTATGAATAAAGATATACTTTTTGCAGTATCTAAACTTTCATGAGAGAAGGAGAAAGTATTGAAAGCATGCTTGCTCATCTGAGCAAAATCATTGGTGAACTAAAAGCTTTAGGAAAACCCTCTCCCCCATTGAACAGATAGGATGGATCCTAAGAAGCCTAACACCCCAATGGCATGCCAAAGTAGTGGCTCTTGAAAGCATGAATCTCAATAAACTTACATACGATGAAGTAAGGGGATCTCATCGCTTTTGAGAAAACTCATCTAAACAAACGAAGACAGAATGATGCCAAGAAGAAATCAATTGCTTTCAATGCAATAGAAGAAGAAAAAGAGAAGAAGAGGAACTTGCCTTAATCACAAAATCAGCGATGGAAACATTTCGGAGATCCAGAAATTAGGGGTGTGCAAAAACCGAACCGACCGATGTGTTATTGGTTTATTGCTATTGGGTTATTGGGCTAATGATTTTATAAAAAAAATTATCGGGTTATTGGTTCGATATTGGTTTTTAATATTGGGTTATTGAGTAAATCGATAACCCATTAAGACGATAGTAATTTACTACTTTTACCTTTACATAAATTTTAAATATTAATCTCAATACCTTACTAGTTACTGTCTTTGCCCTTTAACCTTCAATTCATACTTAGCAGTGACTTTGAGTTCACAACTTCACATTATACAACGTCATAACCTAAAGTAAGAACCATATTCCTCTTAATTTCTCTTTGTGTTACACTTGTATAGTTCTTTTCATGTTAGTTATTGTTGTTTCTATTTTATGAGCATTGGTAAAGTTACATTATTGTCTTATCGCGTCAAATTTTTTAGAGATGTTATATATTTGTTTTATAAGCATTTTCTTATTGGTTAAATCGAAAACTGAACCGTTAAGGACCAAACCCGATAAACCAAAAATTGATAAAAAATATCTTATTGATTTGGTTATTGGTTTAGTGTATATAAAAACCGATAAACCGAACTGATAATACATAAAACCGAATCGAACCGACCAATGCACACCCCTACCAAAAATCAAAGAAGAGGTAAACAAAACTATTCAAGAGGAAAACAGATTACTGATCACAACAGGAATGATGGAAAATGCTACAACTGCGGAAAGTATGGCCACATTGCCATTGAATGTCCTGAACTAAGGAGATATCCACAAGGACAACCAAAGAATAAGGCTCTCACCAGTTGGAGTGATGAAGACAACTTTGGAACATGATGAATCAGGAAACATATGTTTCATGGCAATGGGAGAAACCAGTCAGGTACGTTCTGAAACTTGCAAAAATTGTTTTGATCTAAAAGCATTTATTAGATCATGCTATAACTGATTTAAATTGATCTTTCAAAAACTTTAGATCTATTCAAAAAGAAAAGAAAGATTTGGAAATAAAATTAGAAGTATGTGTTGTTGAAAGAGATGTTTTTCAAGAAGAAAACCATGAATTGAAATTGCAAATAAATGAATTACAAAAATCTTTCAATCGCAGCCATGTTGGATCATCAGTCGACTCCCAGGAAGTCAACTGGATCTCAGAGCGATTACCTCAGATTTGAAAAATCTATTTTTGAGGAACCCTCTTTAAATTCTTGTCACTACTGTGGAAAATCTGGGCAACAAGCATTTTAGATGCAGATTTCGTTCTTCCAATTCTTCAAAGTGGGTATGGATACCCAAAAATGTTTCTAACCCTAGGTCTAAAGGACCCAAGAAATCTTGGGTACCTAAAAGCAAGTAATCTCTTTTTGCAGGAATACCACTCAAGATCAAAAGGGAAATGGTACATGGATAGTGCCTGTTCAAATCATATGACAGGCAACAAAAACTTGTTTAAATCAGTTGCATTTTAATGGTGGTAAAATTCGATTTGGAGATAACTCAACTGGAATAGTCGTCGGAATAGGGACTATTACTTTTAATGATTCTTGTGACATTACTAATGCTTATCTTGTGAAGGGACTAAAATATAATCTGTTAAGCATAAGTCAACTATGTGACTCAGAGCTGGAAGTAGATTCAGAAAAACAGGTTGTGTAATTGAAGACAAATCTGGAAAAGCCATACTTCTTGGCAGCAGAGACAAAAATATCTACATTCTGGACTCTGTGAGAGGTACCACTGAACACATATGCTTAGCCTCAATCACAGAAGATCCTTGGACTTGGCATAAAAAGCTTGGACATGCAAGTATGCGTCTAATTGGAAAACTTGCTAGACTTGAACTTGGCCGTGGACTGCCTAAGTTAAACTACACAAAAGATCACATCTGTGATGCTTGTCAAATGGGTAAGCAAACTAGAAATTCTTTTATTTCAAAAGATATTGTATGTACTTCCAAACCATTACAGTTACTTCACATGGATTTATTTGGACCAACAAGAACTGCAAGCATTGGAGGAAAAATGTACGCTTTCGTAATTGTTGATGATTACTCTCGTTCCACAGTTATGTTTTTATCTAACAAAGATGATACTTTAAAAATTTGAGTTTTTCTATGAAAAAGTTCAAAGGGAAAGAGGCTACTACATCACCTCTATAAGAAGTGATCATGGAGGTGAATTTGAGAACAAAGCCTTTGAAAAATTCTACAATGAACAAGGACATTCTCATAATTCCTCATCTCCTAGATACCCCCAACAAAATGGAGTCGTTGAACAAAAAAATAGAACTCCTCAAGACATGGCAAGAACAATGATCTGTGAGCATGCCTTACCCCATCACTTCTAGGCAGAAGCGGTAAGTACAACATGTCACATACTAAACGAGTGTCTGATAAAGCCTATCTTGAAAATAAACTCCGTATGAACTGTGGGATTGTAAGATACCAAACTTGGTTACTTTCATACATTCGGATGCAAATGCTTCTTCCATAACAATGGAAAGGATAACCTTGGTACGTTTGATCCTCACAGTGATGAAGGTATTTTTCTTGGTTATTCTAATATTAGTAGATCTTTTTTTTGGTAAAGTAATTAAATGATATTAGAAGGCATCAAGAAGATGCAAAGTCACAAAGCACAATGTGCAAGAAAGCTGCTCCAAACAGAAATAAAGGGAGCTAGCTTGGCAAAAACTTGAGGAACAGACTAAAGGGCCCTACTACTCTACTGTACTAGAGATAGAGAACTAACAAAATCCAAAAAGTTATCCACACAGTTTGCAGTGGCAAAAAAATGCCAACTAAATAAACTAACTAGACATTTGGCCTTGAGTGCGCAAAAAGAGGTTGATATTCCTTCAAAAAATCTATTGTTTCTCTCCTTCCATAGGCACCAAAAAATTGCTGCTGGGATCATTCTCCAGATCTTTTTGAAGGATTTGTCAACTCTCCACAATATCCAGCTGGCATAGGCATCCTTGATGGTGTAGGGCATTTCCCATTGTAGGCCAAGCGTAGAGTAGAAAAAATGCCATAGGCTAGCTGCTGCAGGGCAGTGCAAAAAAAGGTGATTAACACTCTCGTTGGTCTGCTTGCACATGACACATCTGTTGATGAGGATTACACCCTATTTCCTGAGATTGTCTTGTGTTAGGCATGCTTTCTTCAGGGCTGTCTAGGTGAAACAAGATACTCTGAGAGGCTGCCTAGTTTTCCAGACATGTTTCCAAGGCCAAAATTGAAGAATGCCATTCTGGGAGCTCATGTTTTTGTAGCATTCTTTCACAGTGTAGGCCTTCTCCTTAGAATTACCCCAAATAATCCTATCTTGATCTTCAACCACCAGTGTAGTGCTTTTCCAGAGTTTCTAAGAGGGAAAGGATGTCATTAATCTCCCACTCCTGAAAGTTCCTTCGAAAAATAGGATCCCAGAAGTAGTTGTTGTCTCTGTACTGGGCTATAGTTGCTTCTTTGTTGGAGGCTATCTGGAACAAGGAGGGGAAAGAGTCTTTTAGCATAGAGTTCCCTAGCCATTTGTGTTGCCAAAATCTGATCTTGAGTCCATTACCAGCTTTGAAGGATACTTCCCGGAAGAAATCATCTTGGAAACTACTTATATGTTTCTAGACCCCAACACCATGGGGTTCAGTGCTTTCCTTTGGACACCAGTGATCTTGAATGCCATATTTAGCCTTGATGATGTCTCTCCAAAACCCAGCCTCAGTTTGTCCATACCTCCAGAGCCACTTCATGAGTAGGCTGTTATTATGGAGTTTGAGATTCCTGATTCCCAGGCCTCCATGAGTCTTAGGCTGAGTAACTGATTGCCATTTAACAAGAGAGTACTTGTGAGTGAGACTGTTACCTTCCCACAAAAATCTCCTTCTAAGCCTATTCATTTGCTTAAGAATTGGACCTGGTAATGGAAATAAAGACATACAGTATGTAGGAATACTGTCTATGACACTGTTGATGAGAGTGAGCCTACCACCCATGGAGAGGTATTGCATTTTCCATGTATCTAGCCTCTTTTCCATTTTCTCAATAACTCCATTCCAGATTCGAGTGGATTTGAAACTTGCCCCCAGGGGAAGGCCTAGATAGGTGGTAGGTAAGGACCCAGTTTTGCAACTAAATATGCTAGCAAGTTCCTTATTAGTAGATCTTACAAAATCTTCAAGAAAGAAACATCTGTTATAGAAGAATCTATTCATGTTATATTTGATGATTCTAATCGTTCTAACGAGAAAAGAAACTGCTCAGATGATGAGGAATTTCAAAATACTCGAAGCACAGTCGGATCTTCTAAAGAGGTTGAAAGCTCAAATCAGTCAACTGTCACTGAAGAAAATCAACTGGCTATTGAAACTGTACCAAATGAATGGAGAAGTGAACCTGACTATCCAAAGAAATTCATTATTGGAAATCCAAATGAAGGAATGAAAACAAGAGCATCCAGCAAGAACAATGCTAATATAGCTCTCATATCTCAACTGGAACCCAAAAAGGTAGATAAAGCACTGAAGGATAGTGAATGGGTAAAAGGCATGCAAGAAGAACTTAACCAATTTGAGAAAAATCAGGTTTGGACACTCGTCCCTAAACCTGAGAAGACCTCTATTATTGGAACCAAACGGATCTTCAGAAATAAATTGTTCGAAATAAGGCCAGACTTGTCGCTCAAGGCTACTCTCAACAAGAGGGAGTCGACTATGATGAAACCTTCGCTTTTGTAGCCAGGTTAGAGTTTATTCGTATTCTTTTAGCTTATGTTGCATTCAAATGTTTTAAACTTTTTCAAATGGATGTTAAAAGTGCTTTCTTAAATGATTTCGTTGAAGAAGAAGTGTTTATAAAACAACCCCCGGTTTTGAACATCCTAAATTTCCTTATCATGTTTTCAAACTCTCAAAAGCTCTGTACGGTCTCAAACAAGCTCCCCGAGCCTGGCATGATCGACTAAGCAAATTTTTAATATCTCATGGTTTTTCTAGAGATAACATAGATACTACCTTGTTCATTAAAATATCCTCTTCTAGAAATCTTATTATTCAAATATATGTTGATGACATTATTTTCGTTAGTTCTAATGTTGGTTTATGCAAGGAATTTTCTGACTTAATGCAAAGTGACTTCGAAATGAGTATGACGGGTGAGTTAACATTCTTTTAGGGACTTCAAATTCATCAATCAGAGAAAGGAATTTTGTTGTGGACGCATTTGTGGGCAAGACATGTGTGACAGAGAGCCAAATAACTTAATTTAATTATAATGTTAGTAGTTTTCTTATTATTCTAGAATAGGAAGAATTTAATTATATTGTTACTAGTTTTCTTATTAGTTTAGAATAGAATTTATGTTTCCTAGTTTCATAAGACTTCTTATTGTTGTAATAAGACTCCTATTTAAAGGAGGATTTGAGGAATAAGTACACAGATTTCAATCAAAAACGAGAGATAGGAATTCTCTCTTCCATTGAACTCTAAGGTTTCAACTTCCCTTTGACAAGCTGAATTCATAATACAAAATAGGTCGATCTAGGAATTCGAACAAAAGCAAGGGAAAATCAAAGGCAATTGAATTTGATTTCCCTGTTCATTGTCCTGTGACTCGATCCTTCTCTAATAATCTTAACAATTTGGTATCAGAGCCTTACACAATGGACGATGAGATCAATTCCAGGTTTCAGGAAGAACGTGTGATTACAGAAACACTAATAGACTCTAAACTTGTAGCGAATGAACGTCTCGGTGAAAGAATTGTTCAAGTCATTCAAGAACAATTCTCTAGCTTGGGAATTAGCCCTACAAAACCAACCGTCAATGGGGCAGAGTCCAGTAGTGCTCCTACAACAGGTAGATCAACAAATTCGGCTCCTAGAGGCAGTACGTTGCCTATTCAACCGGCTGATCAGAATCATCAAACTAGTGGTAATTCCAATTCGACAATACCAAGGTACGCAAGGATGGATTTTCCTACTTATGATGGCACCAACGACCGATTAATTTGGGCACATCGTTGTGAGCAATTTTTTGAAAATCAACATACAGCAGATGCAGAAAAGGTTGGAGTGGCTGGGTTTCACCTGTTGGGAGAAGCACAATTATGGTATTATCAACTTAAACGAGCGAAGGGCCCAATGAATTGGGAAGACTTTCAGAAACAATGTTTCCAGCGCTCCTGAAAGTAGCAACCCGATGGGTGAATTGGTCACGCTTCGACAAACTGGTACAGTTGAAATTTATCAACGTCAGTTTCAAGAAAAGTTGGCTAGGGCTGATGAGCTTATTCCAGAACACTTGCAGGTGGTGGGAATATTTATGGCAGGGATGGATGATTCAATCAAATTGGACGTGCAATTGCTCAAACCACCTGACTTATCGACGGCTATGAGTGTAGCCAAGGCTTTAGAGCAAAAACAACAACAGCAAAGAGTTAGTAACATTCGCAAAGTGGCATGGCAGCAGTCCCGGACAAGTCATGGCAGCACAGTAAACTCAGCAAAGTCTAATACTAGTCTAGTCGGCTCATCTACCTCGACAAATATCCAGACTAGCAACCAAACCTCTTTTTTCAAGCGATTAACTCGTCTAGAAATGGCAGAGAGAAGAGCTAAGGGATTATGCTATAATTGTGACGAACAATATTCAGCCACTCGGCAGTGCAAATGACTTTTCTGGCTGGAATTGGATGATTCAGTTGACGACGCAATTCCGGAAGTGCCGGATGACTGCCCAGAAATTTCTTTACATGCAATTACTGGTCAAAGGCATGCACAAACTATGCAATTGCCTGCTCTCATTAACGGACAGCACATGCTTAGTCTTATTGATTCTGGAAGTACCCACAATTTTATAAGTTCTAGAGCGGCTAGTCGATTACTCCTTGATATTTTCTCCTTGCACAACATCAGAATCTCCATTGCTAATGGAGAGAAGGTTCAATGCTCGGGGGTCTGCACAAGGGTAACAATTTCTATTGGTGAACATAGCTTTATTGTAGACCTTTATGTTATCCCTTGGGTGGATTTGATATTGTTTTGGGAGTTAAGTGGTTACAGTCCTTGGGTCCTATACTTTGGGATTTTGCGGCACTTACAATGAGTTTTTCGGTTGAAGGGAAATCAATTTTGTTTCGGGGACAATAAGGGTATAGTGGAAAGGCTTTGCATCTGCTAGGAAAGGCAATTACTGATGAGCAGTGACTGGAATACCTTTTGACCGAGTTTGATGATCTCTTCCAGGAACCTATGAGTTTACCACCATTGAGACAATGTGACCACCGCATCAGTTTGCTGCCCGGAACAGCCCCTGTACTTGTTCGTCCTTATCGATACCCTCATCGGCAAAAGGATGAGATTGAGAAGCAATGTAATCAGATGTTGCAACAAGGGTTGATACGACCAAGCAAGTCCCCTTTTTCTTCACCTGTGTTATTGGTATCTAAGAGAGATGGATTTTGGCGCCTTTGTATTGATTATAACAGTAAAGGACAAGTTCCCAATTCCAGTAGTGGACGAGTTACTAGATGAGTCACATAGGGCCAAGTACTTTACAAAACTAGATTTGCGGTCTGGATACCATCGAGTCTGCATGTCTCCTGCAGATGTGGAAAAGACAGCCTTTCGAACTCATCACGGGCACTTTGAGTTCCTAGTCAGGCCATTTGGACTCACTAATGCCCCATCTACTTTTCAAGCTTTGATGAATAAGGTCTTTCATGAGTTCTTACGCCACTTTGTGTTGGTTTTCTTTGATGATATCTTAATTTATAGCAGTTGTTGGGAGGACCATTTGGTTCACGTGCGAAAGGTTTTTTTGTTATTGCGTGCACACCAATTGTATTTGAAACAATCCAAATGTTGCTTTGATACAACTCAAGTCGCATATTTGGGGCATATTATTTTAGTTATGGGTGTGGAGGTAGATAGGAGCAAAATACAAGCAATTTTAGATTGGCCTCAATCTCAATCAATTACACCTCTTTGTGGTTCTTGGGATTGACAGGTTACTACCGCAAATTTATTCGTGACTATGGGCAACTGGCAGCACCTCTGACTAGTCTACTCAAGAAAAACTCCTTCCAGTGGAGCAATTTGACTCTCGATGCATTCCAGAAGCTTCAACAAGCCTTATCCTCTGCTCCAGTACTCGGGCTGCCTGATTTTACTATGAACTTCATTGTAGGATGTGATGCTTCAGGAGGTGGTATAGGGGCAATTTTGCAACAGGAAGGTCAGCCGGTAGCATTTTTTAGCAAACAGTTAGCGGCTCATCACCAAAAATTAGTTGCATATGAGAGGGAGTTGATTGGCCTTGCAAAGGCAGTACAACATTGGTGGCCGTACTTGTGGGGGTGCCTTTTTCTCATCTGAACAGATCATTACAGCCTGAAATACTTGCTCGAGCAACGGCTAACTACACCACATCAACAACACTGGTTGAGCAAACTCATGGGTTACGATTTTACAGTGGAGTACCGGGCTGGTTATCTCAATAAAGCTGCCGATGCTTTATCTAGAATGACACATGAGGACCCTTCTTTGAATGCTATTAGCTCCCCTCATAGCACATTATTGGACACCATTCGGGAGGAGCTTACAGGATCATCAGTACTGTTGGGCTTGTATGCTAAAGTCAAGCTAGAAGATTTGGATTCGAACTGGCAAGTTCAGGATGGGTTGCTTTTGTTTAAAGGCCGCATCTATCTTTTACAGAATTCTCCTTTGCAACCTACTATACTTTCTGCTTATCACGATAGTGCCCATGAAGGGATACAGAAAACCTTGCACCGAATTTGTGGGGATTTCTACTGGAAAGGTATGACGACGAACATTGCTGCATATGTCACCACCAGTCCGGTATGTCAATGCAATAAATCTGAACATTTAAGTCCCGCAGGATTGTTACAACCTCTCCAGCTACCAACTCAGATCTGGTCAGACATCTCAATGGATTTTATTGATGGTTTACCGAAGTCTTGGGGGAAGTCGATCTTGTTTGTAGTAGTGAATCGGTTCTCAAAATATGCTCATTTCATATCATTGGCTCACCCATACACAGCTGCCCGTGTGGCTCAGGTATTTTTTGAGCAAATTGTTCGCTTGCATGGGATACCTGAAACTATTGCTTGTGATAGAGATGTGGTTTTTACTAGCACTTCTTGGAAGGAACTTTTTCGCTTGAATGGCACTAAGCTACAATTCTGATCTGCTTACTACCCACAGACAGATGGGCAGACTGAGGTCGTTAACCATGCTGTGGAAATGTATCTTTGATGCTTTGTTGGTAATTATCCTCGAAAGTGGGTTGCTTGGGTCCCATGGGCAGAATTTTGTTACAACACATCTTTTCATTCGGCGTTGCAAACCAAACCCTTCAAGGTTGTTTATGGACATGAACCACCTCGTTTTCTTTCATATGTACCTGGGACCACTCGGGTAGAAGCTGATGAGAGTGCATTGCTGGAACATGATCACATCTTGGGTGATATCCTGATTCGGTTACAAGCAGCACAACAACGAATGGAGGAAAATTATGATAAGGGTCATCGTGACGTCAAATTTGCTTCGGGGACACTTGTATGGCTTCGTTTACACCCCCTACAGGCAGCGCTTCATTCGGCTGAGTATTCACAATAATTGTCCCCCAGATTTTATGGCCCATTTTCGATCTTACGGCATGTTAAGATATTGTAAAAGAATATTTCAACTATTAAATTGTGTGTAAGATATTAGTCAAGTATTGTAGGTAATGTGTAATAGTCAAATATTGTAGGTATCGTAGGTAATCTATAAGGGATATGCTCTTGACCTTTTATGTCTAGCTTTGAGTATATATTCTAGGTGTAATCTATCATTTTGAAGTATGAAGTGAAATACACTTGCATCATTATCATGGTATCAGAGCCTCTGCTGTTTTTGTAGAGACTCGAGTTCCCTTCCCGGTAATTGTCCCGATAGTGACTATTCCGGCATCTTCATTTACTAGAAGCCACTTCGGCAGATATTTCCCCATCTCAAACTTTTATTCCAAGTTTGTGAGGGTCAATCATTCATTCTAGTCATACCCATCACGTCTCCTATAATCTTCGGCAATCGGAATAATTTTCGAGCAAAAACAGTCACTTCATAGGCTGTCTCCTCTTTCTTCTTCTATTTTCGGCAAATTTCTGGTTCAATTCCGATTTGAAAAGATCTTAACCAGATCTCCAGTCCTTCTTATGTTTCTTCCTTCTTTTTTCGGTAAATTTCTGGTTCAGTTCCGATCAAAAAATGTCTCAACCAGATCTCCGGTCATCAAGAGGAATTTTGTTCTTCTCTTTTTTTGTTTCGCGTACTTTTCACCAATCACCCTTTTTTTTGTATTTCATCTAGTTGTTAAAGCCATAATGTCAGAGAAAGGTGAATCTCTAATTGAAGTCTGAAAAAATTGAACTGATATCAGGTCAATGTTTTCCTCTATTTCAAGTTCTCGTTATTACTACTGTGAAGTTGGAAGGTAGTAATTATTACACATCGTGGTCTTCATCTGTTGAGATGTGGTTTATGGGGCAAGGATATGAGGATCATTTAGTTAAAAATACTAGTGATATTGTTGCTAGTGAAAAGACTAAGTGGACTCGAATTGATGCTCAATTATGCAATCTTTTATGGAACTCTTTGGATCCTAAATTACTCAACCTATTTCAATCTAGTAAAACTTGTTATAAAGTTTGGATTAAAGCTAAGACTTCGTATACGAATGATATACAACGTATATACAAGGTTGTCTCAGACTTAGTCCAACTTCAGCAGAATAATCAAGAGATGGCAAGTTATTTAGGACAAATAGATACCTTGAAAGATCAATTTGATTCTCTCATGCCACTCTCTGAAAGTGTCACCACAGAGGAGCAACAAAGAGATAAGTTCTTTATGGTTTTAGCACTGAAAGGACTTAGATCTGATCTGACACCGGTAAAAGATCAAATCTTGGCAAGTTCCTCAATTCCTTCCTTAATCGATGTTTCAGCTTGATTATTGCGTATTGGTTCAGAAACAATTGAGATCAATAACGTTGAGACATGTATTAGCTGTGAAAAATGAAAATCCACAGGAACTAAATGTCCATCAAAGAGGGAACAGTAGAAACTCTAGACCCTATTGCAACAATTGCAGCAAGCCAGGCCATACTCGACAATCTTGTTAGAAATTGCATGGTCGACCACCGCGTTCTAACAATCGGAGTACAGCTCACATGGTTCAGACCCATAAAGACACAGATGGTCAACTGGCTAATTCCATTACTTTGTCTGGAGCAGATTACAACGACTACGTGCAGTATCAAGCAGCTACACGACAATCACCTTGCTTGTCTAACCAGGTCTTCACCCACTTGCCCATGGATATTAGATTCTGGTGCATCTGACCCTGGCAATCAGAATCTATTTTCAAATATCATTCATTCCACAACCCTCTCTGCAGTTACCCTTGCTAATGGATCAAGAACTGAAGTAAACGGAATAGGGGATGTGCAACTTCTTCCCTCTATTTCCTTAAACTCAGTTTTATTTGCTCTTGAATGCTCATTTAATTTGATTTCTATTAACAAACTAATGAAACACCTCAATTGCGGTGTCACTTTTTTGGCTGACTCTGTTGTTGTACAGGACCGGAGAACGGGGAAGACGATTGGAACAGGATATGAGTCACAGGGATTGTATTACATATCTAATCTCACCGCCACCCATATCAAAAAGAATTTCCATGTGCTTGGCTCATGAAAAAAAGTCAGGCCCGCACGTGAGGGGTCGTGTTGAGAATATAATTAAATAATAAAAGTGTGCTCTCTCTAACAGCTTAAGCTTTTAAATGAGATGATCACACACTTCAACATGGTATCAGAGCTCCTGATGACTAGTCATCTCTTGCTCCTTCGTCACCTGCTCCAGTCATGCCTTCAACAGATGCAACAACCCCACCAATTGCCATATGTAAATGTATACGTACTACTCGAAATCAACAATCAAGATATAACTGTTTAAGTTATCATCGGTTGTCCCCATTATATTATACCTTTGTATCTACCCTATCTACTGTAACTATACCAAAGACTGTGAGTGAAGCATTGGAACATCCAGGGCGAAGAGATGCTATGATCGAAGAGATGAATGCTTTACAGACAAATAATACTTGGGAATTGGTCCAGTTATCAGAGGGAAAATCTATTATTGGAAGTCGATGGATTTATACCGTAAAGGTGGGTTCAGATGGAACAATTGATTGACTCGCCTTGTTGCCAAAGGGTACACCCAAATTTATGGTCTTGACTATGGTGACACATTCTCTCCAGTTGCCAAAATTGCATCTGTCCGGCTGCTTATTTCCTTAGCAGCAATGAATCATTGGCCGCTTCATCAACTAGATATTAAGAATGCCTTTTTGCATGGTGAACTTGTTGAGGAAGTTTATATGAAGCAACCTCCTGAATTTGTTGCTCAAGGGGAGTCGAACTTAGTATGCCGTCTCAAACGTTCTCTATATGGCCTCGAACAATCTTCGGGAGCATGGTTTGGCAGATTTAGCTCTGTTGTCCAACAATTTGGGATGTCTCGAAGTAAAGCAGATCACTCTGTTTTTTATCGACATAATGGTCGAGCAAAGAACATGTATTTGGTCATTTATGTTGACGACATTGTCATAACTGGAAATGATCCGGAAGGAATATCTCAGCTAAAGCGGCATTTGTTCAGTCACTTTTAAGCCAAAGATTTGGGCTAGTTAAAGTATTTTTTAGGAATTGAGGTAGCACAATCCAAGACAAGTATTGCTATCTCACAAAGAAAATACGATTTGGACATATTAGAGGAGACATGCATGTTAAATTGCAAACCTATTGACACTCCTATGGATCCAAACATCAAACTCGTTCCTGGACAGGGGGAGCCATTGGAAGATCCTAGTAGATATCGAAGATTGGTTGGTAAATTGAATTATCTAACTATTACACGCTCGGATATTTCATTTGTAGTAAGTGTGGTTAGTTTCTCCAAGCTCCATGTAAAGATCATTGGGATGCAATAATTTGCATCCTCACATACACCAAAAGAGCTCCAGGACAAGGATTGTTATATGAAGACAAAGGTCACGCTGACATCGTTGGATATTTTGATGCGGATTGGGCAGGTTCTCCAACAGATAGACGCTCTACTTTCGGGTATTGTGTCATGATTGGAGGCAATTTAATCTCTTGGAAAAGTAAGAAGCAAGATGTCATTGCAAGATTTAGTGCAGAAGCAAAATATCGAGCTATGGCTCTTGCTACATGCGAGCTTATTTGGTTGAAACAACTTCTTCAAGAGATGAAATGTGTTGAATTCAAACGGATGAAGCTTATATGTGACAATCAGGCTGCCCTTCATATTGCCTCAAATCCAGTTTTCCATGAAAGGACGAAACATATAGAGGTGGATTGTCATTTCATTAGACAGAAGATTGAGTCCGGATGCATTGCCACCAGCTTTGTCGGTTCAAATGACCAATTGGCAGATATTCTTACCAAGTCCTTAAAGGAACTCGGATTGAATACATGTGCAGCAAGCTTGGAGCATATGAAATGTACGCTCCAGCTTGAGGGGGAGTGTTAAGATATTGTCAAAGAATATTTCAACTATTAGATTGTGTAAGATAATAGTCAAGTATTGTAGGTAATGTGTAATAGTCAAATATTGTAGGTATGGTAGGTAATCTATAAGGGATATGCTCGACCTTTTGTGTCTAGCTTTGTGTATATATTCTAGGTGTAATCTATCATTTTGAAGTATGAAGTGAAATACACTTCATAACGTTTTTCATGTTTCCCTTTTAAAGGCTTTCAAAGGCGACCAACTCCCACCTATTACAGAGCTACCAGCACTAGAGGACAGCCAAGTAGTTCCTTTGCCTGTTGCAGTCGTTCGAACTCGTTTAAACCGTGGTACAAAGGAGATTCTTATACAATGGTCGAGTATGCCAGAGGATGAAGCGACTTGGGAGGATGTAGACTGTTTTAAGCAAGCTTATCCATCGTTCGAGCTTGAGGACAAGCTCTTTCAGCATAAGGGGGGTAATGGTGTGGACACATTTGTGGGCAAGATATATGTGCGACAGAGAGCCAAATAACTTAATATAATTATAATGTTAGTAGTTTTCCTATTATTCTAGAATAGGAAGAATTTTATTATATTGTTACTAGTTTTCTTATTAGTTTAGAATAGGATTTATGTTTCCTAGTTTCATAAGACTTCCTATTGTTGTAATAAGACTCCTATTTAAAGGAGGATTTGAGGAATAAGAAGTACGCATATTTCAATCAAAAACAAGAGATAGGAGTTCTCTCTTTCATTGAACTCTAAGATTTCAGCTTCCCTTTGACGAGCTGAATTCATAATACAAAATAGGTTGATCTAGGAATTCGAACAAAAGCATGGGAAAATCAAAGGCAATTGAATTTGATTTCCTTGTTCATCGTCCTATGACTAGATCCTTCTCTCATAATCTTAACAAATTTTCATTTGCCAAAGTAAGTATACAAAAGAACTGGTCCAAAAATTTGGAATGAGTAATGCAAAAGCTATCGGCACTCCCATGAGTCCTACCTGTTCTCTTGAT
Organism: Solanum appendiculatum; assembly: GCA_018342035.1. Taxonomy (NCBI): domain Eukaryota; kingdom Viridiplantae; phylum Streptophyta; class Magnoliopsida; order Solanales; family Solanaceae; genus Solanum; species Solanum appendiculatum. Next base: position 570,448 of record JAGDQO010000428.1, read on the forward strand.
CTTGATACTAACGGTAAGAATGTCGATGAAACAAAATATTGAGGTATGATTGGCTCTCTTTTATATCTCACTACAAGTCGACCTGATATTATGTTTGGTGTAAGTAAATGAGCAAGATTTCAGTCTGCTCCAAAGGAATCTCATTTAACTGACGCCAAAAGAATTATTAGATATATAGTGGGAACAGTTTTGTTCGGGTTATGGTCTCAAAATTCTTCAATTTTTAATCTCAGAGGTTTTTCAAAAGCTGATTTTGCAAGTGACAAAAACGATAGGAAAAGCACTAGTGGTACCTGCCAATTTCTCGAAAATTCCTTAATTTCTTGGAATAGCAAAAAGCAAAATTGTGCCTCTTTATCCACTACTGAAGCTGAATACATTGTTGTTGGCTTATGTTGTGCTCAAATTTTTGGATGATTCATTAATTAAATGATCACGAATTGTCTTTTAAACCTGTGCAAATTTTGTGATAATTCGAGTGCTATTAGCTTAACAAAAAATCATGTGCATCATTCTAGAGCTAAGCATATAGATATTAAACATCATTTTATCAGAGATCACATTTTAAAAGGAGGTGTCGAAATATTGTTTGTCAACACTGAATTACAATTAGCTGATATTTTTACAAAACCCTTACTTGAAGAAAGATTTTGTGACCTCCAAAAATCCTTGGGAATTTTTTCAAAACATTTTTCCAACTATGCATTTATTAAGATTCCTTGTATATTTGGCAGACGTGTTATGGTCATTTATTACTAAAGATTTCTTTTGTCGCCGTATGCGTTTTCCCATATTCATCATTACTCCAACTCTTTATTCCTCACAGTGACCTTTCCCATCAATCTTTTTGTTTTCCTCTCTATTTAATCAATTCGCATTGTTTCTTTTTTCTTCATCCTCGTGAATTCTCTCCAAAAGAAAACCATGGCTAAACCTCAAAAACCCTCTTTTCCAACTCGTCAGAGCGCCAGAAACAAAGGGAAAGGCATCACCTCTTCCCCTGTGTCAATTGTGTCAATCGATTCAGGAGACTCTAATTCTCTCTCTGGCTCTTCAAATTCCTCGCGTCCTCTCTCTCGCAAGCAATTTGGCATCTGTGATTCTTCTGGAGAATCGAAGAAAAAATGCAAGTTTGATTCGGATAGTTCTTTGGAATTAAAGGCTGATTTTTGGAGTTCGTCAAACAAAGCCCTTTTTCAAACTCTTAAGCCAAAAACGATTGTACATGGTAGGAGTGTTGACCTCAACCTTCTCTTTTCGCTAAATTGCCCAATTAAAGAGTTGTTTGATTTTCAAGGTTGGGCAAATCTATTCTCTACTACTCCTAAAGTTGTCTATGAACCTCTTGTCAGACTTTTTTATGCTAATCTCCGACCCTCCAAGTCTGGGGAACTGGAAACTCTTGTTCTTGGAAAACGTATTCTTCTTGACTGTGAGATTTTTGATGCAATTTTTGAAATCAAATGTTCTGGGTTTGATGTTTCATTTAAAGTTTCCTGGCCCTCTACTTTTGATGTATCATTTGAGGAGGCCAAAAAGGCTATGGTTTTGGACCCCTCTGCTCCCCTACCTTCTCACTTAGGCCCCAAGGATGTTCCTTTAGAAACTAGGGTTATAGCTCACATTATCGCTACAACCCTGTTCCCCCGTGCTAGATCTCACTCTACCATGTCTGTTCGTGACACTCTTTTCACTTTCTGTCTTCTCTTCAAGCGCAGAATCAAGCTCTCCTCTTACATTCTTGGTGTTATGTTAGACTCTGCTTCCGACCCCTCGAGTCTTCCATATGGTATGCTTATCACTCGTATTTTGGAGGCCAATAATGTGTGTCTTGATGATATCCCTCATGTTGTTGTCAAACAATGCTACAATTCCAAGGCTTTTGGCTGTATGGGTTACATTCGTTCAAATGATTCCTGGATTCTCAAATCTGAAGTGAATGTCGTTGGTATTGCTGCCTAGCATATTCCCAGTGTTCCTTCTTCCTCGAATCCCCAACCTTCTATGGACTCAAAGATGTTTGCAGACATCATGACAAAACTTCTTGAAATGGACGGGAAATTTGAATCTCTTCGAGACCTCCTTCTTGCCTCTCACTTTAAGATGGACCAAGTCAAGGAGTCAATGGACAAAGTTAGCGCCATTTCAAAGGAAACTGGAGCTGATGTGGCTAAGATTCGCCTCAAATTAGATCAGGTCATCAAAGAAGCAGTAAAGGTTGCAAATAAGATCCAGACTAGCTCTGAAGCTATGGCTACTTCCATCTCAAATCATTTTGCCACCCTGAAAACTGCTACTGTCAATACTCTGTCTTACTTTCTTGGTCGGCGTTAGTGTGTTTGACTGCTTTAGACTAATCTTTTACTGGTGTTTTGTTGTTTGATGTGTAAATGGGCATAAGCTCAACTGGATGCTCTCTATGTTTGCTTTCATCCGCTAGTATCTAATGTATGGCTCAATTAGTACTCCGTTACTTCTATATTGTCTCTATATTTTCTATGTCTGCATATGTTACTTGTATGTATGTTTTCTTCCTTTTTGCTGATGTCAAAGGAGGAGAAATATTACCACTTAACCAGGCAGTCAACTCAAGGGGAGCAAACTAAATTGTCAAAATCGATCAAGTCACAACTCAGGGGGAGTTGACTTTCAAATCCTTTTGCAATACTGAAAGGGAAGTTGACTACTCTTCAATGAATTGTCATCATCAAAAAGGGGGAGAATGTTAGTGTTAATTTTGATGATATATGTGCAGGAAATACGAAGAGAATAAATGGTCCTAAGCAGCACAAAAAGGAAGAAACCTATCAAGAAGATATCAAGGAGATATCAAAGGGTGATAGACAATCAAGCAGATGATAAGGATATCAAGGAAAGGAAGATATCAACCCAAATTGATATCAGCCTTTAATAAAGAAAGAAGATGATGTCAATCAGAACTGATAAAAGATCGGATGAAGCAGCTGTCAAATCACGATGGAAATAGAAGATGCTGTCAAGATATTTCGCTGGAAGATTTCCCTAATTGAAATCAAAGTCTTACACGACTTTGCCTTATTCTTGGAAATAGGATCTCCTTTTCTTTTTCCAAGGATCAAATCTCTTGGGTTATGCCTCCTTTCAAGAAGCCTTCAGAGTCTATTTAAAAGAAAAGAAGTCCTGAAGAATCACATACTAGACGTCTTAGCCTTCTTACATTTCTCTTCTACCTTTAGCAAACATAGTTGTTTTGAGTGATTTAGTGTGTAACAATAAGAGAAGAGAGAAAACTACTTGGTGAGGCCTTGTATCAAAAGATTGAAAAGAAAGAAAAATATTGAGTTGAGTGTAGATTTAGGATTTACACTTGTAACCCTTTCAAAATCACAAAGTTTAGAAGAGAACAACCTTGCAAACCAAGGGGACTGGAGTAAGATCCATTTTGGATCCCAACCAGTATAAAAACATCATGTGTTGAATTTCCTTACTGCACTTTTACTGTTTAATTGTTGTTCAAGTCAACTGCTGAAACAGTTAGTTAACTAAGAAAAGTAAAAAGGATCAATTCACCCCCCACCCCCCTTGCACTTTCATGGAGCTCGAACAAAAATTGATTTTGATTGAGGGTGGTCACTTTTAGACCTACAGTGTCTTTCGGTATGTTCGAAACCATTTTTGCAGTACTTCTAGGATTGGGCTGCCATAAGAAGTCGTTGGAACTATCCTATCAAGCATTTGAATAATAATTGCAGCATATCTAGTTCAGAATCATAGAGGGACTGTGTTCTTCAGGGTCGTCATTGCTGCTGCACTAGTTCATTCAGGCCGTCGAATGATTCTTTCTGTATCAGCATAAGACTAGTTTTTGGAGAGTCTATTGTTGGAATCTGGGATTGGAGTGTTTACCTAGGAATTGGAAAATTTTATCTGCTGTCTTTCCACCCACTGTTGTATGCGTTTCTGGAATTATAATTCCTGATTTCTCCCCCACCTCCACCCATGATTCAATTCTTACATAGCGTCCATATAAATGTATCATCTTAAGCTGTGTTCTGTGAATGTAAACCATCTGTCGATGTCCACACTAATACTAACTCACTCAAAGTATTTCTCCCTGAATTTGAAAGCTTGCCTTTGTTGAGAAATTGAGCCTTAAATATCTCAATTATCTGCACCTAAGTATCACAATCACGTATTTTCCTCCATACACATTAAATACTAAAATTGTGTGTGATCATACTTCAACTCCATTCTTCCTATTGTGGCTAATTGCTATGCATATATCCCAACTTCCGCTTATCCAAAGTTTTTACTCTCTAGAGTGCTTCTCCATACTTCCAGCTTTTGGTTAACTCTTGCTCTGAATTCATCAGTCAATATAACATCACCCTGCAACTAGGATGCACCATTATAACTAGGGTAAGGAACTAAGGAAGCACGAGCTCAAGACCAATTCCTGATTTAAACCCATGGTTATAGAAACTCCTATGGATCTCCTACAGTCTTCACACTCCAGCTTCGTACATATATGTTGACATATTTGATATAAGATTAAATTCTTCTCAAGCAACACTATCAAGGCCAATGTGTATCATGTTAGTATTATTCTTGCTATTCCTATAAATTTACATCAGTCGTCCTAACATATATAAAAGATATGCTGTAGATGTTTCTTTTTGTTTTTGAAATGGAAACTGTACATATGTTGTAGATCTACAAGGCATATTCAAACTTCATTTTAAGTTCCCTATTAACACTTGATTTTGTGTTGTCACATTTTTTACAAGTAAAAGGTAAATTTGAGCTTTGTCACTATTTCAAGTACATTTAGTACCTAGATCCTACCTTCTTTGTTCTCATATCTCTTAACTATATAAACTATTTTTTTGCTCATTTGGCTTCTTTTTGAAAAGGTAATTTTTTAAGTTTTGAGGACTCATATGGCATCTTTCAATCTTTAGTCTTTAATGTAATGTCAATACCTTGGTTAAGCAAACTATACCAATCTCCGAGGCACAAACATCTACAGACTACCATCTAGACCAGAAGATTCAAACTCCTATACTGTGACATCCACAATTCAACAAACCTAATTCGACGAGGCTATCTAAGTTTTTTGTCCTGCATGGATGTATCCATAAAGTTATCCTCAATATTTGTGTTAAACAATTTATCAAAATTACATTTTCTTTCATTAATTTTAATATCTTTTGTCAAAAGCCAAAACTAGTTGCCATCTGGAAATGACAATTAATACATTTAACCTACCTTTAACCTTTTTACCAATGTTCGCTCTTAGTTGTGCTAACTTGTACATTTCTGTCCCTCATTCGTGTGTCTCAACTTTTGATACAAGTCACCTAAAGCTTTACTTTGGACTTCACTAATCGCTTCCTTAGCTTCTCTCTTAAGTGCTCTTACACTCTTCCATAATCACTCCATCTTCAATTGTTGGTAGATTCTTATACCTATCTCTTTTACACCACCCTAAACAATACAACAACAATGCCTCAATCCCAACTTAAGTTGAGATCGGTTATATGAATCCTCGCTTCTTCGTTTGAGCTCATATCATTATCATACTAAATAAAATAAAAGTGAAAATTAAGTTGTATATATATAATATTAAGAATTCTCTAAAAAGTCTAAAACCTATCATCAACTAGAAGCTATTCCTATATGGATCTATTCCTTCCATTGCACCCTATCTTTAGCTAAGTTTGCATTGGTTCCAAGCTTTTGTAGGTCTTTCGAGACAACTTTCTTAAGTGTAATATAAGGTCTACCCTGTCCCCTTTTAATACCTTCATCTGTGTATCAACACAAGACATACCTAAACCATCTCAAGTGATCTCACATTGTATCCTGAATGTGTTCTACTTGCACCTTCTGACGAATGTGGTCATTTCTAATCTTATCTAATTTGGTATGACTATACATCCATCTTAGCATCTGCATCTTGTGGATATGTTCGACTTTAGCAACCCAACATTCACTACCATATAACATGATCGGATCTTATAGTTGTTCTATAAAACTTAGCTTTCAATTTGGTAGGCATTTTTCTATCACATAATACCCCGATAACACTTATCTGTTTCAACAATCTAGTTTTTATACTATGAGTAACATCTTTATCTATCATTCCATCCTCTTGAAATGAGACTAGATATCTAAATTGTTTACATTTTGGCACTGCAATCCCATCTAGTCTCACCTCAACTTCTACTGCAATCCCATCTAGTCTCACCTCAACTTCTCTCTTCTCATTCTGACTAAAATTGAAATGCATGTATTTAGTCTTACTTCCACTTATCCTAAAACCTCACTCTCTAAGGGGTCGTTTAGTGTGATGGATAAGAAAAAATAGTCATGGGATAACTTTTTAGTGCCTCTTTATTTCTTGTTTGGTTACCAAGTGTGGGATAACTTATCCCAGGATTAACAAATAGTACTGGGATAAGTTATCCCTTCCACTTGATGGAATAACAATCCCAGGGATAAAACAATTAAAATGACAAAAATATCCCCAATATCTATTTTATTTTCACTTTTCATATCTTTATACCATATTTATAAAGTTTGCTAAAACTTTTGCTGCTCATTGAATGGAGTTTTAATAAATTTAAAATAAATCAAAAATTACTCAATTGCTTGTGTCCTTTTTGACTATCAAAAGAATTTCAAGAACTTTGTTTCTCGATGTAATTGATAAAAAAATTATTTTGGTAACGAGAACTACTACCAAATTTTAGTCCAATTTAGGCTATTGTATTTGCTTGTGACAGTGATGAAGAGAGGCTTCCCACTAGCCTCAATAGATTGCTCCATTCTTGTGGATTGCAAATTTATAAATAATTAAAATTTCTTTGATTTTGTTTTTAAAAGTGAATAACTAAAAGCTTTATAAAAAAAACTAAATAAGGTGGAGGGTATTTTTGTAAACAAATAACTAATTCTTAGAAAGTATCCAATGCTTATTAGTTTTAATACAACAAACCAAACAAATAATAAAAATTAATCCCAACGTAACTAATCCCAGCATAACTTATCCCATCATAACTTATCCCAGTATAACTAATCCCAACATAACTTGTTGGCGAACCAAACGACCAGTAACAGTATAAGTAATAATTCTATATTTTATTTTATGAAATAGGAAGTCATTGTAGATATTTCTCATATGCATACTACACTCCATCAATAACCTCGACTTATGTTTATGAGAATTGTCACCTTTTTTACTCAGACTGCTCACCATAATGAATAATCCATTGTATGGACAGCTTCTAGGAGAATCAAGAATAATATTCATGAGCATCAAAAGTTTAGAATATAAGAAAAGTTCTTAACTATCCAAGCACTAATGATGTTTGAAAAGATTAATTAGACTTTAGATAATAGAATACACAAAAATAAATAAAAAAGATGCAACAACATTGATCAACTGATAATTCAAGATGAAACAGTGAAGGATCCAGAGAGAATTAAAGGAGAGATCACTGGTTTTTATCAGAAGCTTTATTCAGAAACCTCATATAGAAGACCTTCCAGCAACCTAATCAACTGTCCAATGGTCACTGAAGCTGAAAATGAACTGTTACAAAGGGAGCTTGAGCCTTGAGGAGCAAGAAGTACTAGCATGTCTGAAGATGTGTGCCATGGACAAAGCTCCTGGTCCAGATGGCTATACAATGGGGTTTTTTATCAAGTGTTGGGATGTAGTGAAGAAGGATATCATGGATACCTTTAAGAATTTTCATTCTCACAATATCTTTGAGAAGAGCTTTAATGCCACCTACATTGCTCTGATCCCAAAGAAGAATGGTGCCAAGGAACTGAGAGATTTTAGGCCCATCAGCCTCATAGGAAGTGTATATAAGTTGTTATCCAAAGTGCTGACGGAAAGATTGAAGAAAGTGGTTGACAAGCTAGTAGATGCTCAACAGATGGCATTGATTATAAATCGACAAATAATGGATGCCATTCTAATTGCAAATGAAGTAGTAGATTCAAGAATTACCCAAGGAAAGGCAGGAATTTTGTGCAAACTGGACATAGAAAAGGCATATGACCATGTGAACTGGAAGTTTTTGTTGAAGATGTTTGCATGTATGGGTTTCGGAAGGAGGTGGATTCAGTGGATCAAGTATTGCATCTCCACTATCAGATTCTCAGTCCTCATAAATGGTGCACCTGAAAGTTTTTTCCCAGCTCAAAGGGATCTGAGGCAGGGAGATCCCCTATCTCCTTTCCTTTTTATCATTGTTATGGAGGGCCTAAATAACATGATAAAGGTGGCCAGAGAGAACAAATGCCTCAGGGGTTTTGAGGTAGCCACAACTCAAACCTCAATATCAAATGGCAACATGGAAGTCACTCATTTACAATATGCAGATGACAGCTTAATATTTTGTGATGCTAATGCGGGACAACTATTGATTTTAAGATCAATGTTGGTGTTGTTTGAAGGAGTCTCAGGTTTGCATATCAACTGGAGAAAGAGTCAGCTGTATCCTACTAATAATGTCTCTAATATGGAGGAACTGTCTTGGATTTTGGGAGGGGAAGTAGGTTTTTTGCCTACCATTTATCTGGGCATGCCCTTAGGTGCCAAATCAAAGGCTTCGAACATCTGGAACCCAGTGATGGAAAAGTGTGAGAAGAAGCTTACCAGATGGAAATCTCAATATATCTCCTTGGGAGGCAGAGTCACTCTCATTAATTCAGTTTTGGATGCCTTACCTACTTACATGATGTTCATCTTCCCCATTCCTGTGGGGGTGATACAAAGACTGGATAAAATTAGGAGGGATTTCTTATGGAAAGGGACTGAGGAAAATGATTCCACTGTCCAACATTTAGTCAAGTGGAACAAGGTTCTCTTGGGGAAGAAACATGGGGGTCTAGGAGTAAGGAATTTGAAAAAGAAGAGCAAAGCCCTTAGACTAAAGTGGTTATGGAGGTATTCTCAAGAGCCTCAACCATACTGGGGAAAAGTAATTCAAGCAAAATATGGAGAGGAGAACAAGTGGATGACAAAGGAGGTTCTTACACCATATGGGGTAAGCCTGTGGAAGTCCATCAGAATCTTGTGGCCTCTCTTGAAGATCAATACAACCATCCGGGTAGGAAATAGAATTAAAACTTCATTTTGGGAGGATAAATGGTTGGGCAATTTTAGTTTGAAAAGTATCTTTCCAGAGATGCATGACTTGGTAGTGAATAAACAAGTGAGTGTAGCTGAGGTTTGGACACAACATGGATGGAATTTCCCGTTTAGAAGGAATTTCAATGATTGGGAAATCGAGACTGTGACTGATTTTCTTGAAAAGCTGGAAGTTTTTACAGGAACAAGGGATGAACATGATTAATTATGGTGGAGCAGAAATAACAAAGGCACATTCAAGGTAAACTCTGCATATAAGTTGCTAAATCAAGATGGACAACAACCTTCTCTTTGGCCTAGGAAGCAGATTTGGAAACCTAAAATCCCTTTCAAGGTGTCATGTTTCACTTGGCTTCTGGCAAGAGAAGCAGTTTTAACACATGAAAATCTCAAGAAAAAGAAGTTCTCCGTGTGTTCTAGATGCTATTTATGTGGGGAAGAGGTTGACTGTGTTCTAGATGCTATTTATGTGGGGAAGAGGTTGAGACAGTCAATCATCTGTTTCTCCAGTGCAGAATAACATCCCAGCTATGGAGGATTTTCATTAGGCTCAGGAGTTTTGATTGGGCTATGCCTAACAGAATCACACATCTTTTATACAGTTGGGGAGAAGTAGGGGTGGGAGCTGCAGATAGAGATAGATGGAGGATTGTCCCAGCCTGTATTTGGTGGACTGTTTGGAAAGAAAGAAATGCTAGATGTTTTGAGAGCAAGAGCTGTGATCTTCAAAAGATCATACTAAATTGTATCAAGCTTTTTTGCTTCTGGAGCAAGCAGATGTATTTAGAGGACATTGAATCCATTATAGATATCCTAGGTTCCTGTTAGGATTCAGATTCTGTAAATATGGTTTTAGTGCAACCCATGCACTGGTTCAATGAATATACACAAATGTTACCTTCTCAAAAAAAAAAAATACACAAAAATAAATAAACAAAACCAAAAAGGTTCAAAAATCTAGTCTTATACCAAATAAGCCTACTCATTACTTTCATTATGTACACAGTATAATAAACAAGAAAGAGCAGTAACATGGACACTGAAAGATAAATCTGAATACACTGGTTGCATGAGGATTGATTTAGTTAAAATAAAAATGAGACAAGGAAGTAATAATGTCAAGATGAATAGCAGTACAAGAAATGCTTGCTTAAAAAACATGTCGAGTCAACTTTTTAGGAAACGGTTCGAACCTGCAGCTTAAACCAAGTAATGCATCGAAAGCATAACACTTAAAAGGAGACTCAGAGCCATGAATGTCAAAGTTTTAGGCGCCACTGTGATACATTATTGATATGTAATAGGTGACTGGTCCAGTGGAAAATAAATGCTCACACAGACAAGTGTCCATACCTTTGCTAATTCTCTTACTCCGTCTGCATATTGGTATTTCTGTAGTAATGCAAGACCCAGCATATAGTGCGCCTGTCAAATCATCCTCTTATTGTCATCTTTAGAGAACTAAGAATTTCTAGCTCTACAAGCTTAAAAGACTGAAATTCAGAGTTAAGAAGAGACTGAAACAATTTGGACATTGTTTGAGCTAAATTAATTTTCTAAAATTTCGAACTTACAGATTCCTCAATTTGTCCAGTTAATTTACAAATGAACAATTCTCATGAATTACTACAAATCTTTTCAGTATATTTTTGATGAATGGCAAGTGTGCTGGTCTACTTTATGCCCCAAGATTTTTCCCCTCTACCAAAACACCAATCAGCTATGAATAACCCCTTTGGAAACACCCCAATTCAGAGAACCCCATAAATTATGCAAGAATCATGGGTTCTAAGAGTTCTTCGGCAGCTAAAAAGAGAATTGTCTACCTCAGAGATCCCACTGTTGGATTCACCAAGGAAGAACACACCCTAATGGCAGAAACTTTTTACCTCAGTGATAGGTAAGTTCCAGAAAATTAGACCCTCCATATATTGCATTCGACTGATTTCAATCGGCCAGTCTCCCTCAAAGGAACAGTCAAAATTGTAGCCTATAAAATGCACCATTTATTTATTGATTTTGATTTAGAAGAGGATCACAGAAATATTTGCAGTAGGAATTTTCTTCCTATTAGCGACACACTAATGATACTTTTGAAATGGACCACAAATTTCAAACCAGAAAAGAAACATCTTTAGCCCCAGTATGGATACCTTGCCAAGAATTCCATGGCATTTCTTGAATGGGATACTTTGTGTATAATTGTGGATCCAATTTGTAATCCTATTATAACAGATAAAGCTACTCTGTCCAAATCGAGACCAACAACTGCTAAGGTTAAAGTGGAGATCAACTTGACCAAACCACTCATGTATGAAGTTCAAATTGCAATCACCAGGGGCATGAAAAGACCATCACACAAAAAGTTAAATACGAGAGAGTCCAAGAATATTGTAACCATTGCAAAATCCAGGGACACAATGATGTGAAATGTAGAATTCAACATCCTGAATTGAGTAAAGAACCTATGAACCCTACTAACATTGAAAGAGATTCGGCTAAGAAGGGTGAGGAGGAGATCATCAGTACATCCGACAGCAGAAAAGATAGTATGCAGATTGACGATAATATATATATATATATATGAAAGTTGCACCATAACAGTGCAAAAGCCAAAAAGACACTACAAAATCCCAACCAAGCTTAGGCTACTGCTTCACAAGGATCCTATCATATCAACTAGTGCCTCCTCAGCATGGCTTTCTTTACACCAAAAATAAAACCAAAATATACAATTCATCTTGATTTTCTCCACAAAATTGTATTTGTCTTCAAAAGCTCTATAGTTCCTCTCCATCCAAGTGGTCCACCACTTGCAAGCAGGGACGAGGTTGCACCAATTTTTCTGACTAACTGCCCCATCATTCTGGTTCCAACATTTCAATAAATCAACACTTGTTGCTGGCATTGATCATCTGATTCCTACCATGTTCAAGAATAGTTGCCATAATTGTCCAGGACAATGAATGAATAGGTGACTATTATTTTCCCCAGCAGCTCCGCACAAAAAGCATCTAGAACATAGTTGGAATCTCCTTATTTGAAGTTTATCCTGTGTGAGGCAAGCATTTCTTGTTACTAGCCAAGAAAAGCATACCACCTTAAAAGGAGCCTTCATCTTCCAAATGGATCTCCATGGCCACTGATTAGTTGACTGTTTGTGCCTAATCAGAATGTTCTAAGCTGAATTTACAGAATAAGTTCCTTTTCTGGTGGGCTTCCATACAAGCGAATCTTCAGTACCTTTGAACCCTTGGAATGATAAGGTCTTGAAAAATTCAATAACTCTTTTAAGCTCCCAATCATGCAGTAGCCTTCTAAAAGTAATATTCCATCTGTGTACTCCTTTTGCTGATTCCAGACTAATGTCTGGCATAGTGGCAATGCTAAAGAATTCAGGGAAGAGTTTCTTTAAAGGTCCGGCCCCAAGACAATCACATCAAAAAAGAATTTTCCTTCCATTGCCCACTCTTCAACTAATTTTTCCAGCAATCAAAGACTGGAGGAATCCAATTGCTTTCCTGACTCCTACACCATGGGGGATCACAACCACCTTTGAACACCACTGGTCATCTTGACCATACTTGTCATGAATGACATTTCACCATAAAGCATATATTTCAAGATTATACCTCCATAACCACTTCATTAGTAAACTATGGTTGTGAGCATTTAGGTTCCTGATGTCAAGGCCACCATCTTTTTTGGATTTGATAAGAACATCCCAATTAACCAAATGGAATGCTCTTTTTTCGTTGCTGCCTTGCCATATGAAATTCCTCGTGATCTTGTCAATTCTTTTCTTACCATGCTAGGTAAAGGAAAAAGAGACATGACATAAGTAGGAAAAGCATCCAAAACACTATTGACTAGTATCACCCTACCACCTAGAGATAAGTATTGCCCCTTCCATATTGCAAGCCTCTTTTCACCACTCCAGATCTGCAAGACTTTACTTTTAGCACCCAAAGTTAGCCCCCAATAGGTAGTAGGTAGGGAACCCAACACACATCCCAGAACACCTACAAGCTCTTGAATATTGTCTACTTTATTAACCGGGAATAAACTACTCTTATGCCACTTGATATGAAGTCCAGAAATACAACAAGGATAAAGGTCCTAACAACACGAGTCTGCCTCTACCATGAAGTTGAGAAAAGTGATGACAATGAGGGCTGGGCTGGACCATTGTTGAGAGAGTCAAAGGTAAGAACAAAAAAAGAACCACAAAAACCAAGAGCAAAATGCTGAGAAATTTAAAATTCCAAATATGCAGGAAAACAAAATTTTGTTTGAGACAAAAATGAATGACAAGATGGTTCTGGCCATTTAGAATACCATGGAAGGGGCTACAGAAGTGAAGATAAATAAAGAAGCTTCTGGAGAGCTCTCACAATAAGAGAAATCATTTAGTACCAAAGGAAAGACAAAGCAGGTGCAACAGAAACAATCCTGAAGGAAGATCGTGAGAACCAAAAGAGACTCCTCTTTGTGAAGACTGCCCCACCTTATGAAAGGGAAGGAGGGAGAAAGGAAGAAAAGACTGAGGGGTCGTTAGGTTGGGAACAAGTTATCCCAGGACTAATTATCCCGTGATTAGTTATCCTGGGATAACTTATCCCACCGTGTATATGGGATAACTTATCCCATCACTATGGTATAAATGGTGGGATAAGTTATCCCAAACATGGCAACCAAACAAGACAATACAATTTTATCCCATGACTATTTTTTAATCCCAAGATACTCTTATCCCTCACACCAAACGACCTCTAAGGGTTGTCCTATCAGTTTGGAGAAGATTCTGATAAACATTGAAGAAACTCCTATCAATGATCCTAACTTCAATATAGATTGCAGAATAATGCTTCTCAAGGCAGACCACCCGAGGAAAACAAGATCATTCAAAATATCTCCTACAATATTGGGAAAGGTGTTGAAGTCCCTCTGGCCAGTGCTCCTATTGTTCGTAGACCTTTTCATATCAACCTTTCTGAAGGACCTTTGAAAGGCATAGATGTAAGTGAGAATATCTATGTTAGAACAGAGGAAATGCTGCCTATGGATGAGGAAAATGAGCCGGATGAATATCCACACGTTGAAACAGACTCTGAGGAAGAAGTAGAGGAGACTCAATTTCACAATGAACTCAGATTTGCATTTAGTTAATATTATGAGGATTATTGAGTATCTAGTTCTAGTATCTATTATTTACTTTTAGCTTGAGTCATCTGTGTCCCCTTAAAGTTGTCCGCATATCACTTAAATACCTTAGTTCAGACTTGTACCTATTGAACACCTTAACTGTTCAAAAATGTTCCAATTAGACCCAAAACGCTGACATGGCAAAAAACATGTTTTTTCACTCTCTCTAAGCACATAAAGCAATTTAAATATTGTTTTTTAAGCATCTACACCTAAATTTTAATCATACAAAGAAAAAGGTAATTATCTTGAAAAAAAAAAGAAGAGGAAGAGGACCATCTTCCTCCTCCATCCCCTCCCCATCAACTTATCTTTTCCCACCCCCTCCCTTTCTCTCCAATTCTTCTCCTGCATTTTTTTTATATCTTTGTATTTATTCATTAGCAAAAGTAGATTTATGTTAATAAAAAAAATCTGGCAATGTTCCATTATTTTCAACAAGAGTGATACAATTTATTTATTTTTTTGAAAATGGTAATAACAAGAGTGATACAAATTAATTTATTTTTTGGGCGAAAGTCTAATGTTCCTCCTTGTAAATGTGGAATGGTTACTAGTTGAAAAGAAAGTGAAAGCAATGAATACGACTTTCTGATGGTATCAGAATGAAAGGGAAGTGAGGGGTTAGCGTGAGGGGTTAGCGTGGGTGCGGACAATGGTTTACTGCCGGTGGAAAGGGAAATAGGGCAAGAAGAAGAAGAAGGAGAGAAAAAAAAAAAAAAGGGGGGGGGGGGGGTTTAGATCGAGATCTAAAAAAGAATTGGATCTAATCACCACATATCATCATTTCCTTGGTCCACCTACTATGTATTCGTGTTTGAGATATACGCATCTTTGTCTTTAATTGATTGTCATTTTATGTCAAATAGGTATAAATTTGTTATGGTTGAAGTGTTCAATAGGTACAAGCATGAATTAATGTGTCTAAGTGAAATATGCGGACAACTTTAAGGGGCCGCATATGACTTAGGCCTTTACTTTTTAATGTAAGAATTGAAAGATTTGTCTAATATGTCATTTCTATGGGCTCTTGGTTATTTATCTATGCAATTTAATATTTTTTTATTTTTGTATTAAATGCGCTTCAGTTGAAAAAAGTGTGTGATTCACTTCAAGCTTCGGTGAAGCGAGCCCTCGCTTTTTTTCACTTCTCGCTTTCCAAAACACTGAGTAGTGGTGTGATTAGGGACAGTGCAGGAGGCTTCCTTTTTTGCTTATAACCTAGTCTTAGGAAAGGGAACTAGCAGTTACCAGCAGCCCTACTTTTTGGCATTCAATGGTGTATAAGTAAGTGATTTGCATGATATAGTAGCTGAAAAAGTGATTCACAACTTCTAGTTGATTGTGTAAATGGGAACAACTCTACTCCTTGGAGGCTTTGTGTTGAAGTTGAAGAGTTCAAGAGGAGAAAGGAACATTCAAGCTTCAATCTCAAACATTGCTACAGGGAACACAACAAAGTTGCAGATAGTCTGGCTTCTATGAATCACTCACTGCCTGAGACCAAATTGTATCATGATTTTTGGATTTACCATCTCCTCTCAAAGGTCTAGTGATTGTGGATTAATGGAGCCTTCCAGCTACTCGCATTGCCGACATGAAAAAGTCGGAACTGTTTTATTTGAGCCTCCATGACCAATGCAGATCAAGCTTCACAGTTACATTTGTAGATTTGGTAGGAACTTTTGGAGGTATCCCACCTCTAGTATAGGAATCTCTTCTTTTAGACTATGGTTTAGTCCATTATATTCTGCCAATAGCATTTACTTCATCTTCTAGTATCATGATACTTGGTTGGCCATCTTTCAAACTAGATCAGGGAGGCCTGTATTTACAGCTCCCTCAAAGCTCATGAATTATCCTTTGGAGTGATGAATAAAAGTTGGTATTAAAAAAAGTTATTATCTTAAAAGCAGCAGATGCTCAGACTAAGAGGGTGCTTAAATTGATTACACTAGCAAGCAACTTCTTTTCCCTTTTCTTTCCTATTCCGATAAATTTATAGCATTGCATAATTCAAACTAGTTATTGTCGTGAGAATTAATCATCACACATTAGAAAGAGTAATCTTTACATGTGCATTAGGGGAAAGTTTATTAGAACTACGTGGCAATCTGGAGTAAGAGATCCCGAGAGGTCGTCTTCAGAGAAGCATCGCTGGAGTGGATAAGATCAGAAAGCTATGACGGAATGACGTGGAGAGAAGGATGAAAGGGACAAGAATGTCAGAAGGGTTAGGAGCGCAGACGAGCCTGTACGAACCGGAGCAGTGCAGAAATATTCGGTGGCACCACCTATGGCTTGGACACATGGCGCGAAGATATTGGTCTTAGTACTTTATGGCTCTAGTGACACCCTCTTATTGGCCAAAGCCTGATTGTTGAAGCCTATAATAGCAATTTTATACTTCCTAATAATCTGTGTTGCTCGCAATTTCGTTAACATTATTTATTGCTTTCTATTTTCATCAACTTCTTTCCCTTTTTTATAATCTACTTAATAATCAAACCACCAGTGAAATGATCTTAAAAAGAGTTAATTAAGACGCGTGCTCTTGACCTCCTACAAATTCTACTACACAGATTTTACGAAAAACAACACAGCCCCCCAAAATGGCAAAAGGAAATTGGAATGTTGATGGAGCAACTAGATGACAATCCCATTCATCATTGAAATGGAAAGGTGAATGCAAAAAAAATTACAAGTTCGCACCTTAACAGAACTCTGATCAAGCTGAACAGCCGTCCTACAATCTTCCTCTACACTTGTCAAGTCACTATCAATCAAGAAAGACTATATAAATGAACATTCACAAGATATCAATAAAACCCAGAGACAAAAATGTAGTGGGGGCTTACTTGCGTTTCAGATGGCACAAAGCACGATTGGTCCAATAAATGGGAACGTTGGGGCACAAGGTAATAGCCTAGATAATCCATTCAGAAATTAGAGTATAAAAAAGAATGATCCTAAAGAAAGACAAGTCTCACCTCCGTGTATGCATGAATGGCAGCGATAAATTGATTATTCTGGAAGAGAACATTGCCATCTTGCTTCCGATGTTCCGCTTGTTTGGCCAACGCACCGGGAGCCATCACTGGTGTCATTTTCCCCTTTCTTCCGTTCGATCTTTACTTCAAATTCGCACTAAAAGTCCTATCTTTTGGGAGGGAAAATAAGCAAGGGTTTTGCTGAAAACGAAATGCGAATATTTCCCTCCTGAACTTTCAAGAACATTGCAGAAGATTACAATTTTGAAGTATTTATAACGTCACCTATGGTAGAGCCGTCATTCCATTCCATTCCATTCCTGTTTTAAAATTTATTGATTTGACTTAAATCTTTATAGAATCATTAAAGTATTAGCTTATGATTATTGATTTAAATATTTATGTTATCATTTGATTATCGATTTAACTCTTAAAATTTCACACAATAAAAATAAGGATTTGTTAATGAATTCTTTTAGATTGATTATAACTCTTTTATGGGTACTTTTTTTATTACAACTTATAGCCTAATTTACCTTGAAATCACATATTATTCCCCTCAACTTTCTCCTTCTCCTCCAACTCCTTATCTCCTTCCTCTTCCAACCCCTCATCTTTGTCCTTCTCCGGCGTGAACCCTCATTTTTCTCCTTCTCCGGCCAATTTCGCCTGAAAAAACTTCTCCGGCGAACAAAACAACAAATAACAACCACCTCAACTTTCACTTTTTGTTCTCACCTCCAAAACACCATCAAATAAACCAAACAATACAATAATCAAATTGAAAAATCACCAAATTTCAACAAGAAATTAGGAGCTCCGGCGAGCTCCATGAAAATCGACAATGTCCGATCTCTATCCTCCTTTCTCTTTAACGTTAATTTTTGTTTTATTTTTCAATTTATAAGTATTAGAACTAAGGAAGATTGTAGTTTTTATGTTCACTGCTAAAGTAAAAATGGGGAAAAGATAGTTTGGTGGTTGTGGATGGACTACGTGGTAATTTGTTTTGTGATTAACTTGAGATATTGATAATTTGATGGTGCCCCCTCCCCCCTTTTACGAAAATAACTCGACTAAAAGTACAATTAACAATCAATTAGGCTAAGTCTAGACCTCGTTCCTCGTGGGATCGACCCTCACCTCTGTTAGGTTCTTTATTTGAACAACGACCGCTTATACTTCTTTAGGAAGGTGTAATTTGGGCATATCAATCTCACTGAAGGACTGAAGTAGACCTAAATGATATCCTACAAAGTATATAGATATATTGTGATGATATTATTAAGACTGAAGTAAACCTCAACAATACCATGACAATATATAAATATACTATGATGGTGTCATGGAAAGGAGTGTCCCATAAAAGGACTGAAGCATCCATGCTACCATGTCAATATATAGATATATTGTGACGGTATCACAAAGGACTGAAGAGTGCCTAATTAAAGAATTAGTCATCCATGATATCATGCTGGTATATATACATATTGTGATGGTATCATGGAGGACTAATGAGTATCTCATTAAAGAACTAAAATAGTCATTCATGATATTAAGCCAGTATATAAATATATTGTGAAGGTATCATAAAGGACAGAACAATGTTTGACTAAAGGACTAAAGCATACCTCAATGAAAATCGCCAGCAATTTTTAAAAAAAATAAAGAAAAGAGTAAAAAAAAAAAACTTAAATGAAATTAGATTATGATGGGGAAAATAAAATAAAATAAAGAAAGAGAATAAAAAAAATCAAAGTTGAGTATGTAATTGGATTATACTAAAACAAAATATGATTTGAAAAAAAATAACGAAAAAAGAGGAAAAAGATGAAGAAAAAAGGAGAAAAGAAAAAAAAAAGTAGAGAAATAAAAAATGAACGAATACTAACTATATTAATAATCTTTTTTATTATATAAAAGAAAAAAATCATTAATAATCCTTTTTATCATATAAAAGAAAAAAATCATGAATAAAATTAGATTATAGAGAAAAACAATAGAAAAGAAACGAGAAATAAAGAAATTGATTTGGAAACAAAATAAACAAATTGCAAAGGAGAAAAAAAAAGAATAATTAGAGGAATAAAACATAAATAATTTTTTTTTAAAAAGCCAAAATTGAATATGAATTAGATTATAGAAAAAAAAAATTGAGAAAAAAAACAAATGAACAAAGATTGACAAAAAAAAAATACAAGAACAAAAGAACAGAGAAGTGAAAGAAAAGAAAAAAATAGATAAATGAAAACAAAAATGAAAAGGGGGATAATTAACTACCAGAGCTATCATCAAAAGACGTGGTGCAGTGGATGACGTTGCTCCTTCCTTACTCAGAAGTCTCAGGTTCAAGCTCTGGGTATGAAAAAATCCTTCATAGGGAGCGCTTCCTCCTGAATAGGGCCCTACTTGATGCGAATTCAAATTAGTCAGGCTCCAATACGAGTATCGAATACCAAATGGGAAGCAAAAAAAACTACAAAAGCTACAATGAGACATATGTGTAATTGTTTAGGGGACATCAAAATAAAGGAACAAGAGTGTATAACTAGTTTGTTCCTAGTGATAACTATATTATTTACGAGAAATTATTGATTTCAATCAATTCTTGTCGTTTTTTATCAATGCACAAAAATAATATTTTATTTCGAATGTACAAGACATTCAAAAATTGTTTAGAGCTTAAAATCATAATTATTGATACAAGTCTTTTTCATAGATAAGAAAAATATTGTGTTTTAATAGAAGTAAACCTGCAGAAGTGATGTTAATCTATACTTTATTGACTTATTTCATATCATGATTTAGGCGTTAAGAATAATGAGATTTAATCTTTCTTTCTGATGTGCATGAAATTACTGTTAATGGTTTACTCAATTATATTTTAGGAATATTAAAAAAAAATACTATATGATTTTCTTATTTCTATTTATTTTTCTTCAATGATTTGAATCTTTCAATATATACCATGATTTAGATTGAAAATCAAATTTAGTAATCAAACTATAAGATGCAAGAGTTATTCAGATTGATCAAAATAAATAGATATACATATACTTCATTTGTTTCATAACTGACTCATATTAATTTAACATAACTCTTTAATTTTTTTTATTAAAGGTGTATTTTACTAAATTAACTTTATTAAAGATATTCTGAAACTCTAAATCTGACTATTGTTATTTTATGTAATTATTTACCATTAAGGGTAGAAAGAAAAAAACATAATAAAACTCTCTTGATTTTCCAAATTGAACAAGTAAAATGAAATAGTTATTTTTGGTATAAATACAAAGTAATATGAATTTGAGGGGGGGAGGGGGGGGGGGCGAGGGGGTGACGAATAAATAAAATTAGATGCTATGTCACTCCCATAAATGGAATTGTTATTCACATATATCAAGATAAAATATTATAGATTGATCTATAGATCAATATCAAATGCAACCACTAACTTTATTTTATTGGATAAATTACCTATATACACACCTTTATTTTTCATATTTTCCATTATTCCCTACCATTTCAAAATATTTCCAAAATTCCTCTTTTTCCTCTCAAACCTCAATGTTACAGATACATAACTCCTCAACAACCCATACACGTTTCTCTTCCCACTCCCTTAATCTCTCCCTATTCTCACTCCCTCAATCTCTTCCTATTTTCACTCCCCTCAATCTTTACTTTCTTTATTTTTTAATTTTCAAATTTCTTCTCTCTCCGATCATTAACTATTTTCACTCCCCTCAATCTTTACTTCCTTATTTTTTAATTTTCAAATTTTTCTCTCTCTCCGATCATTAAGAATCAGAAGTACACTAAATGTACGCCTTCGCTACACTAATGAAAAATTAATGTTTCATTTTGTAATGTATCAATATTTAAGTTTAATTAGTTGATACACTTAACCCTAATTTTGTTCATTATTTGAAGAGTATCAGATACAAACATAAGATAAATGGCAAGTTACTAATTAAACTGTACTCCTTTGTTTGTATCATGTTTAAGGGTTGAACAATTTTTGTATCATGTTCAACTGGTGGGCATTTTTGTATCATGCGTGGAGTTTTGTAATTATGTGAAATTATTGATACAAAAATAATGTTCATTGGTGTATCATTCAAAACTTGTACTATTCAGTGTGTATCAGATACACAAAGTTTACTAAAATGTATCAGATACACACATAAGATACATTGCAAGTTACTAATTTAACTGCACTCCATTATTTGTATCAAAGAAAATGGTCAAATACCCCCTTAACCTATAATCGAATTCTCAACTACACACTTATATTTTACGGGAGTCCTATTACCCCCTTGGACTATTTTATAGCGGTATAACTGCACCCTTAAGTGCTGACTTGGCACAGAGAGTGTGCTCACTCTCTTGAAAGCATGTGAAAGTTGAAAAAACTGATAAAAAGATATTTTAAAAATATTTTGACTTTTTTTAAAAATATAATTTTTTTACTTTTGTCTTTTATTTAATTTTCTCTATTTTTTTGGTTTCTTTTTTCTTTTCTTTTTCCCCTCTCTCTCATCACTCAAAAAAATCCCCCTAACCTGTATATTTCCTTCATCACCATTGTTGAACCACCACTACCATAGCAGCCCATCTTTTAATACTTTCTCGTAATTTGTGTCACTATTTACTCATAATTCTTAACACGGCAAATTACCATCGAATCACCAAATAAGCATTAAAACTATTACTCATATAGTGAATAAAATTAAATCATCATTAATCTCTTTACTCTAATAAAATTCATCAACCTTCAGATCTTATCTCTAATCTCTATTATTGTTTGATGAAGAATTCAAACTACACCCAATAAGAACTTTACGAACTTGAGTAGCAATCACCAGTCGATTATGCTCAACCATGATAACCCAGATGATTTCCTCAAGTTTAAAAGGCGTAAATCCTTCACTATTTACAGAAGGAATCAAAAAGGGAGTAGTCATACTCAAGTCCAAGACGATTAGCGAGAACTCCGAACTTGAAATCGGTGCCAAGATTGCAGAATTTGGATGGGAGAAGTGAAGGGAGTGGTCTAAATGGTTGATAAAATTGTTTTGGTGGTGCTGGTGCTGCTGATAAATATTGTTAATTTCTTTTACCCAAAAAAGAGATGATAAGTGTTGATATGGATCTTGAATTGAGATCTGATTTGTGGGTTATGGAAGGTGAAGGTGGGGGTGGGTGACTAGGGAAAAATTGGGTGGAGGGAGAGATGATGTTTGCAATGAAAAAGAACAACATTTACTTCTTTTTTTTTTAATATATATGATATTTGACAGCTGTAGCGCGTGTGCACACCACATGTGAAGCATGTGGTTCTCTAGTTTTAGGGTGGTATATGTTTCGCTTTAAAATAGTCCAAGGGGGTAATAGGACTCCCGTGAAATATAAGTGTGTAGTACAGAATTCGACTATAGGTTGTGGGGGCATTTGACCATTTTCTCTTTGTATCATGTTTAAGTGTTAGGCAATTTTTGTATCATATTCAACTGGTGGGTATTTGTTGTATAATGTGTTACTGTTGTTAGTTTATATCATGTGTAACTGTTTGTTATTTTTGTATCATGTTAACTATTTGTTATAATGTATATTCTTCATTTTGAAGGGACTGCGGATTGTTTGTAGCTGAAATGAAACAAGTTTGAAAATATTAACATGCCAATTTATTGTATCAAAATATATTCTCTTGCACTCTGATACATTAAAAAGAAGAAATTCATATATTGATACATTAAAATAAAAAAGAAATTCACATGTATCTGATACTTTATAGTAACAACACACTTACTCACAGCTATAAAAAAAACCCCATTAAATATACATCAAACTAGAATTGTATCAAGTTGAAATCAGTAATGTACCATGATTTGTATATGCATATAAAAATTCAAAAATCAAAAAAGAAATTCACATGTATAGTCGCCTTTATTTTCGTCCAAACACTTCTTCAGAGCATCCACATCACACGCCATCTTCTTCACACTCTGGTTTTCGTTCTCCGTTTTCCCCTCCATTTTCACGAAAATTTTGGAATGAAAAAGAAAAAACAGAGAGAACTGAGAAGGAACTCCTCTCTGAAACTTACCCAAATCTGAATCCGAACCTGAATTCGAACACGAACTCAACAAAATTGAAATATTCATTATGTATTTTATCAAATTTTCGGCTATGCATGAAACAGAGAGAACGATGAACAGGAAGAAGAAATTTGAAATTTGAATTTTGAATTTTTTGGTTCCTTTACGTTATATGGCTGAATCATTGATAGTAACTCGGAATGGAATAACACAATTTATGGAATCCTAATTTGATTCAGTTTTTTCCCCTTAATTAGCGCAAGAGATGGATATTATAGGATCTTAATTTGATTTTTAGTTTTTTTTCCTCTTAATAAGCACAACAGATAGATACATAATGTATCAACAATAATGCATCAAGATCCTTATTTATGTATCCGGAATGCCTAAAAAACATAGGATTTGTGTAATTAAAAAAAGAGTAAGGATAGAAGGTAATTTCACTCTTACACTATTGGATTTATGTAAGTTATACTATTTTATTCTAAAGGGTGTGTTATAACTATAATCTAATTAATAAATAGAATGAAAGAAATAAATAGATGAATCTTTCTACCGTACTACCTATCTATTAGAATATTATTGATTCTAATCCATTCATTTTATATATGCGATGAAAGTGAATTTTTTTTTCATTTTATTTCGTCAATTTCGACTACAAACTCAGAAGTCAAGTTTCATTCAAATTAGTTAATATTAATTATTTTGACGGACTATTTTTATATAAATAATAAGTAGAAAATCTAGAATAGCAGTAGCAATAAATGTAAAAATATTCATTTTCATAATCTCATAACTTTTTCTTCATAATAAATTAAGATTTAATTTCATAATAATGACAAATATTTAGCCTTTAAGTTCAATGAATGAAATTATCTCTCAACGATGTTCAATCAAGTCAATATATGAACTATCAAATCAGTCACGATCTAAAAATTTAATAGTTCTGATGACACTTTGTAATACCCTAACAATTTTCAAACTAAAATCTGAATCGTATTTTGTATGTGTATAAGATTATATCGGATGATTCCTAGTTGTTCATGTAAGTTAAGGTTTATTCCTACGTATAGGAAGTGTATTGGAAGCAGTTTAGGGACATTAGAGACCTTTAGGACTAATGCGAGTTTAAAGTCTTTCTTTTTCACTGAGTTTTTCCATGAAATCGTGCAAGGGTCAATTTCAAACAATCATATCTTTTAGAGTATGAAGCATCAGGTGTCCCATGACCTATTAAATTAAAGGTCTACGAGTCTTCTTTTTAACATAGCCAATCTTTTGTAAATTCGAGTCCGAAATATTAAGTTATGACCGTTTTACTATAGATGTTCCAGTCTGAAAACTCTGTTCCAGGTTTCACGAACTGAAAACTATCGACCGTGAAAACATTTACGAACCGTGATTTCAGCTCGTGAAATTGGATAGACTTGAAATCATGGCCAAAGTTTCATGGAAGCAATCGACGAGCCGTGGATCATTCCACGGGCCATAAAAGGTCCGTAGACCATGTATAGGATCCATATATCACTGTATTTTAGGCGTATAGTAATTTTTTCAGATTTCATAAAAACATTATTTTGAATTTCTTTTATCACTTTTCACTCTTTGGTCAACACCAATAGCTCCCAGAAGCTTTCTTCAACTCTACTAAGTCTTGGTAAGTATTCTTCATGCTTTTATAACGTAAATCTTAGAATTTCTATAAGATTTTCAACAACAAATTATCTTCTTATCTTCAGTGAAAACGAGAACTCAATTCTAAGGTTCAAGAGTTAATATATACTAAACTTGTTAATTTGATCGGGCCGAGCCAGACCGGCCCATTACCATTAGTCCTTACCGGGCTACCCACTAATGGGTTAGCCTGGTCCTTGGCTCAACAGTAGCCTAGCCTAATCTAGCCCAACTCGTAACCCGCGAGCCAATTGTACTGAGCTTAATGGGCTGGGCCGGATTTTGACTAGTTGGCTTAATGGGCTGGGATTAGTATTAATTTTTTTAATCACCATTTATTAATTCAAAAGTTTGAGTCAATTATCAATATAGTGTAGTGTTATCTATTCAATATATAGTTATGTAAGTAATTAAAATTATTTAATTGAAGATATACTAATTTTATGAAAAAAAGAAATTAAGAAATGCAAAGACTCAATGAGTCTTTGACTTTATTAATAGATTGATAAAATTCAAAATATACAAAGTTACAAACTTACAATTATTTGTGTCTAATAAATGGTAGATTCTACATATTTCGAATCTTTTTTTTTTCAATTCATCTGTATTAATATTAACATGAATTAGCTCACAATTTTCAAAATCAACTAATCTGTAGTTTCGACTTGCTTGTGCTGAAGGATCTCCAATTGACATTATTTCTTCAAGTTCTTCTTCTTCTTTCGTATTTTATGGTCTTTCTTTATTTCTTCACTTTTATCTAATCCAATCTCCGAGGCAAACAAAAATATTCATGACATTGCTCCCTAGTGAATGTTGATTATCTCCGATATGCTGTCTTCCTTGACTAAATACGCTCTTTGATGCAATAGTTGATATTGGAATATTTAGCACATTTCTAGCCATGGTTGAAAGTACTGGATATTATTTTTTATCGTTCTTCTACCAATTCAGTGTGCTAACATTATTTTGATAGTGCTTTGGGTCTATCTTAAATAATAATTAAGCTCGTCTCGATTTATATTGCTCTGTGATGTAGGCTGTATTATATTCCAAATAGATAAATTAGTAACACAATGAGCAAGCATACCTTGTGTCTGTCTTTTAAAAGATGATATTGACTAGTCAGAAGGACGACATACAGAAACACTATGAGTAGGCGTAGCATTATCAAGTAAATTGACATAATGATTGAATATGAGCATTTGTATCACTCACTGTCCTAAACATACTAGGTTCTTCATTAACTTGAATATCTAAAGAAGTATATATAATGCGAACAAATTCAGACATAGTAATAAATTTTATATACGAATTTAACATAGCACCAACCAAATAAATAAGGGGAATATGAAAAAAAATATTTTTAAAATTTTCAATCATTTCAATAACAGTCACTTTGTAATCTTCTTTAAGTTTATATTCACTAAGCAATAAAGAAAGGTTGGCTACATAAGCTAAAATATTACAAACGGTATGATAATAAGCATTGAAAAATTCAACAGTAGCAGCATAAAAAATTTCTAAAAAAATAACAACATCATTAATTTTAATCCAATCAGATTCTTACAACATGACTTCGAGAAATTTATATGCATATTGGTTAAAAGTTAAAGTAAAAGGCAGTCTATAAAGAGAAAATGGCCAAATGCCCCCTCAACGTATATCTGGATTTTCAACTACACAATTAAACTTTACGGGAGTCCTATCACCCCCTAAACTATTTAAAAATAAAATAATTATACCCTTAAAAAGTCATAACCAAATCTATGGTGGCATGTGAATTTCACGCATTTGACACTTCATCAAATATATTTTTTTTCAAATTTTATATTTCTTTACCATTTTTCTTATATTTTCACCCATCCCTTCAAACACCCAAAGTACTTTCACCATTTTCACCATCACTAGAACACTATAAATCCATCAAAACTGGATCTTTGAGGAAGAAAGGTGAATAATGATTGCAGAGCTCGTCCAAAGATATTCGGGCTTTGCACTTCTGAAAACCTAAAAAAGAAAAAGAAAAGTGAAGGAATAGGGGAGAGAGAGGATGAATAGAGCAAAATATTGCCATTAATGAAGGTCACCGGAGATAAGCAATCCTCTCAAGGAAGATGAGGAGGAGGAGCCTACGATGTCTTCCACATCATCATCGATGGCAACGACAATTTCGAAGAGGAAAAGAATTATTCAACAACGATTGATGAATTAACTAGATTGGTAGCGACAATTTCTGAGATATAGTTGATTGATTGAGATTTGAAATTGATAATTAAGGGATCTATTAGTAAAAAAATAATTTTTTTTGTAGGTTCAATTGGATTTGAAGTAAACCCAGATTGATTTTTCTCAAATCAAATTCAAAATATTTTGGGGTGATATAAATATATGTAATTTTATCTGCAATTAGTTTAGGTTGATTGGTTTTGCAAGAGTTTTACATGAGTTTGAAAATTTGTTTGGAATCAACAATTGTGAAGATGGTAATGGCTTAGAGGTGGTGAAAGATGGAGAGATTTGGTTAATTTTGCTGGAGAAGAAAGAAAACAAATAAGAAAAATAAATAATTATAAATACATATATTTATTGAAAAGAGATATTAAAAATAAAGTTTTAATAATAGTTTTTGATGCTCACTCTCCCAAAGAGAGTGAAATAAACTCACTATGCCAGCTAAGCATTTAGGGAGGTAATAATTTCAGTTTTAAACAGTACAAGGGGGTGAAACGACTTTGGTAAAATTAAAGTGTGTAGTTGAGAATCCGGATATACGTTGAGGGGGCATTTGGCCATTTTCTCAGTCTATAAATGTAGCCAGTGTTTTAATATCATAAGTAGAATTTTACCTTGTCTCTATTTTTTCGGGCATTAATCTTGGTTTAAATTATTGTCCTCACACTTTCTTTTAAATTCTTTAAGTCTTGTCTTTCTATTATTTACTTGAATAAAATCAACTGTATGCCTAATTTTTTCAATTATGGGCTAAAAAAACATCATCTTTTACAATTAAATTATATATATGACAAACACATCTAATATGAAAAATATCCTCTAAAGGGGGAGTAAGCTCGGCTTTTAAAGAATCAATAGCAGCAGTGTTGTTAGATGCATTATCAAAAGAAATACGCAAAACTTTGCGCTCAAGACTATAATATTTTGCAACCATAGATATAAATTCATAAATAAATTGTGGATTATGTCTATGGTCTTCATCATATTGAAATGCTAAAATACGTTTTTGTATGACAAAATCACTATCTATCCAATGACAAGTAACAATTAAATAATCATTTTTATTTATAGCACGATCAAGATCATAAGTAAGAGAAACTCTACATGGAAGATTTGTTAATAACCAACGTAAATAGTATGTATATTGTTCATGAAGTCTAAAAATATTTGATCAATAAGTACTTCTAGAAATACATTTAAATGTGAGACTATAAACTGATTGTATGTAATGAATAAAAACATTAGAAGAAGCAAATGAAAAAGGTAGACAATCCAAAGATATCATTTTCGCTAACTCTTAGCAATTCTTTATTTTATCATACGTCCCGATTAATTTTTTGATCTGTAGATTTAATCTACTTTGGACTGGTCTAGTAACACCCCAAGTTATTGTTGTATTAGTTCTTTCCAACTAGTATGTTAATCATCCAGATGTCTAATCGTTAGAAAAATAATAGTAGGAAATATGATTGAAGAAGAAGATGGTTTCGTAGCGTGGAAACACTTTCTTTAAAGAGATATTGCCCATATATAGATTGGGGTAAATACAAACAATTCTCTTCAAGGATACAACAAAGCCCTTGGTTTATACATGCAAATTTTCTTAGGCTACTTCTAGAGAGTCTTTATATTTATAGAACTTAAGAGATGACTCTTCATAAGAGTCATGTTCTTTCATCAACAGATGTGTCCTTTCATAAGAGTCATGTTCTTTCATGAATAAATGTGTCTTTTTATAAGAGTCATGCTCTTTTATGAACATATAACTTTTCATAAAGGTCATGTTCTTTCATGAACATATGACTTTTCATAACAGTCATGTTCTTTCACGAGCAAATGTGTGTGTTCAATTTAAGACCTCTATATATTACAAAATATCCAATAATCTCCCACTAGTTTGTAATATTTCTCATAATATCATGCATACCAGAGAGTATCTTATAATAGATTTGAACTTTTCGTTAGTGCAAATACTTTAAAGTTCTGACGAAGTAATTGGTATCTTAAAAGATTTGAACCACAACTCCATGTGTCAAAATCGAAAATATCACACACCTAATATTATTTGTAGCTTAGAAACCCCAGTATTTGCTTTAGCACGTTTATGGCCATGTGCCAATCCAAATTCATGAATATTTACAAGACCAATCTTTTAGATCTTGCTTGAAGCGGCACCACTTCAATATATATATATAGGTGA